>MU392174.1:0-37164 GCA_022578495.1 Nemania sp. NC0429 | reverse complement strand
CAATCAGGTCTATCGCTGTCAGGTCTATCGCAGTCATTTACGTCTATTGCAGCCAATCAAAAGTTTAAAAGCCCTTTTACAGCCCGTTTAACCTCCAATTTAATAAATACAGGCCTCGGTGTCTAAGCTAAAATAGCTTCAAAGTTTGAAAGTGATACGTTTAATTGATTGAATTAACTGCAATTAACTGTAATGGCAAAGTTAACTGCATGATCCGGGCCGTCAGCTATATGGCAGGCCGTATCGGACCGATGGGTGCCCGGATAAGAAAACTTGGGTGCCCGGTTAACAACGCTCATTTGAAAACACCTAAAATAAGAATTGTCCCCGCTAAGGTACCGTCCAAACCAAACCCCACTCCGCTGGAGTAACCCCCAGGGCCCAGCCCGGCCTTGGATCCCTCCCCTACAGTAGATGTTTACTTGGTACCATGTTAGCTTATTTGTAGAACAATCGTACAGAAAGAGACGACTTACACGTTGCCTGGGGCGATAGTTCAACCGAGCGCTGCATCTCCCACATCGCATCGCGCATCTCTTTACGCATGTTCCGCATATGTTCACGTGTCTCTTGGTGGTGGATATTCATTCCGTGTGTCTGTCTGCGTCGTATTCCGTCGCACATCTCGCGACGTATAAGTCGCAACCCAGCCGGCAATCGTATAAGCTCATGGTCCGACTTCATATCGAGATGTCGCCGAGTGCCTCCGACAAGAGCCCCGGTGTTATTACGGTCGATTGCTTGCGGATTGGCTAGGGCATCAGCGACTTAGTTGCGTGACCCTTCATCACCTATACACAGTTCTGATAGGGATCACCAACTCACCATCAACTATTGGTGTCCAGAGGAGCATTACAAGCACAACGCTGATACAGTCTGTCTTGCCGCTACCACGCCGTGACCGCGATGAAGTCCCGGAATGCTTCAGGATACCACATAAGGTCCTTGAATATTGGCCCTTCGACTGCGGCCAGTGTTATCGTAAAAGGTGCCGGAGCGACTTCCTGTAATGGATGAGGCGCTCTGGCGTTTTCTCGCACCTGCAGCTCCACTGCGGGTTGGCGTCCTCGTGGTTGTATTCTCTATGGTACCAGGCGAAGTTGGTGGCGGGAATTAAATGCCGGGCCGGTCGATTATCGCCGGCGGCGTCTGGCGTATGGAGAGTGGGTGGTGAAGAAGGGATGAGGGTGATGATTGTCCGGCCTGGCTGGGGTTGGAGTTTTATGGACTCTGCGTGATGCTGAAAATTGTCTTAGTTATAATACTGATTATGATGCTGGTTATGATGCTGGTTATGATGCTGGTTATAGCCGCCGTTAGTATGGCCACTGTTGACATATCCACCGTTGAGATGGCCGCTGTTGGAATGTGCAGCTTGGGCCTGTGCTTCTTGGGCCTTTGCTGCTTGATACTCGTTGATTTGTTCCGGGGTTGCGTGCATGTCCTTGGCACATAAGCGCAGGCGTTGGCGCTTTGCCGGCTTCTTTTGAGTCTGTTCTTGGGCTCTCTTCCCTAGCATTGTGACTTCTGTGTGAATAATCCCTGGTAGCTTTTAAAGAATTGCAGAAGGAATCGTTGAAGGAGTTGTAGAAGGAAGTGTAGATGATAGTTAGGTAGAGAGATGTAGGAGACTGTATGTGGATTAACTGTTTGTGTTTGTATGGTGATGTGGAACTGATGATGGCTGTAATGGTGATAGAGATAGTAAGGGTAATGGTAGTGATGATAATAGTAATGGTGATGTTGGTGAGATGGAGGAGAAAGGAAAGGAATCGAACAAAATCATTCACTCTCTATTATGTTGAACACTCCCGCGTCCCAGCTAGATCCTTCTGAGTCCTCATTCCAAGTTCTCATTCTCAAGTAGGAGCCTCTAGGCTACATGCTTTCCGAAGTAGGCACCTAGTCTAAGTGTCTGCAAATTTAGTAGGAACTACGTGATAGCTTCAAGCGCTGTGGTCATAACAGCTAGATGGAAGGTTAAATGCATTAAAGGTCTATAGTATCAAGCAAGAACGACGTTGTGAGGTAGGCAATCATAGAGTTAATAGAGAATCAGACCGCTAGTAGTAAGATCGAAGGGCTCAATGTCATAGCAAAGGCTCCTACGTCCGCGATCACCAAATAGATCGTAGGGGGTAGGAAAGTGTCACTTCTGCGCCGGATCTGCTGATGGATGTTGCGAAGTTCTTGTCTACATACAACTCTGCATGATGCTGGTACCTACCATATAATTCTAATGCATGGCTAATGCTGTTCAAGGAAAGCTCTCCTGCGCAGTCCTCATGTTTACAAGGCCGCTGCTCAGTGAATAGAATAGGGGAGAGCCTTCGTCCGGTTTAGGCGCACCGCAATACCGCGCCATGCGCCTGCCCTGCTCGTCGAAGGGTATTCTTACCCCGATGCGATCCGGATCAGGGCCCGGGTAGCTTTTGTAAGTAGGTTGCGTTGATCCTCTTCACGCCCTCGGGTTTAGTGATGCGGAAGCACTTGATGTCTTCCGGCGAAGGGAACTCGATCCACCGTCCCTCTTTCGCCAGCTGCTCGTAATCCTCAGGCCGAAAAGGTGAGCGTCATCTCAGTCTGCCCCTGGGGTTCACTCCCCTCTCTTCCATGACCGCCGTTATCTGCCACAGCTTTCTTTTCCTTGTTCCGAGATTTGGACCAACGTTTTCTATAGGCCTTGAATTCCTGGGCCGCGAGCAGGAAGGGTCGTGTACATCGGCGAATCGCGCGGCGGAGTCGTGTCAGTTTCAGATCGTTCTCTTTGCCCACGGGCTGTTGGCCGCTATACCCCCAGGTTTGAGTCCTGGCAGTCGGCGGCCTTTGGGACCTCGTAATCGGTGGGTTTTGAGCCGCGCATGGGCTATAATTCATCATATATATGGCACAAAACAACAATGAATCATCATCAGCCATCGGAGCGAGATGGAATGGTTTGCTGGTCTTGATGGGACTTTTCCTCTGGATCTGCGTGCCGTTATTCCGTACCCGTATAAGGACTTACAACTTGGAGATTTCTCTTATCGCTTCGGCTGAAATAACTTATTAGCGCGGTAGTGATCGATGATCTAGCGTTCGTGTTTTGGGACTGTCTTGTGTGCGGTGTGATGGTGGATGAAATTCATCTTTACTACCCTCAGCGGAGACACGACTTTTATACCTTTCCTGGCTGGCCGCTGGCTGACTCTGGCGTAACTTTGAGGCGACACATAAAACTCTAACGTCACCTAGAAATGGCGCCAGGTCAATAGAAAACCCCATGATGGACGGTGCGTCTGCAAAGCGAATGAGTCACTGTAAGGACGACGATTCAGGGCGATCTGATGACTTGTAGCCCTTATTCTAAGTAATTCTAGATTCGCGCTAGATTGTGGTCTATGGTGGTAAAAACTCATCTGAAGGCTCAATGTGAGAAGTGAGGCTAAGTCTGCATGTTGAGCAGCTCGTTGGGATAAATGTTAAACAGTACATTCCTATATATCATGGGTGCTCTTCGCCTGGCTAGGCACCTAATTGTCTACGTAACACTGTTCAATGTTAGTACTAGCATAAGAATAAGAGGATCGAGACTTGGATTGCCGAAGGAGTACCAATGCCGATCCATACACAAGACATATAAGTATGTTGCTTATCCTCGAGTAGTTGGGTAACACACAAAGAGTCGGGGTATCGCGAATTTTTCTCGGGACGATCTGTGGCGAGTTAACTGTACAATAACAAAGTTACTCCGTCCCACGAGGCGCAGACATGCTGTGCAGTCAACTTTTCGAGAATGATTTCAGTTCATATTGACTTGCTGCTATATGCTTACTTGGCATAGTCTGCAAGCACGTGGGTATGCTGTGCGCAAATTAAATTCGTGCGGCAATGTACTTCGCGGTGGTGTACTACGTGGGTATGCTTGCGATGGGTATCCTGCCATTCGCCATGACTATTCCATACAAAATCTCCAGGTTCCCCATCCAGCCCGAACATGGTTGCGGCGTCTTCCCGGAACCACCAGGGGGAACGATCGCTTGCGCGGTCGTCATCGTCTACTGCAGATATCCGTTACCAAAGATAGCCTCGGCAGTTTTTGCTCCCACATAGACATCGCGCCATGTCTTTCCGCTTCGTAGGATCGAGGGCGTCGTTATCCGAGTCATCCACGCCGTCGATGTAATCGAAAGTGAGCTCTTCTCCGCGTGGAATGTGCCTGATGGCGAAGAAGGCCAGGTCGTGGATGTGCTTGTCTGCATGATCGCCGACACGCGCAAAGATGCGCAGGTTGGGCTCGCACGAGTGGTTGATGAACCGCGTCGGTCCCGATACGAATTCGCCGTCTACCTCAAGTGGGGGGCCGCGCAGGCGCTCGTCGAAGGAGTCCGGGCTCGAAAACTTGTCGAGCGCGAAGAGATACACGTCCTTCCGCTGGGCGATGTGCGACTGGGCGCGTCGGTGGTTCGCCTCCTTCCCCGTGATGATCTCGCCCATGTACTTGTCCACGAACTGACCCTTCTTGATGTCGACGGTGCTCCGAACGCCCCACCCCCGGCCGTTTGCGGTGCGGAAGATCTGCAGGGGTACCATGCGCCCTCTCTCGACCACGCGGTTCGGGCAGGCGATGCTGCAGGTGCAGCTCTCGTGACACTCGTAAATGGGCTTGCGCGATGTCAGGATCCCGGAGCGCAGCTGACCGGCCCTCTCGCCGTGCTCGTGATACGCGTACGACTTCTTCCAGCTGAAGGCTTTGAAGCTGTCGGCCTTGAAGCTATCGACGCTTAGCGTGTCCTGCTCCACGCCCGCATCCTCATCGTCGTCTTCACCTTCCTCGGCCGAGCTGTTATCCTCGACATCTTGCAAGCAGGTGCAGCCGCTGTACTTGCAATCGACGTCCTCCTCGCAGTCGCACCCCGTGAGGAACTCCTTCTTAGTGGGCTCGATGTCGTTGGCGCGAATGGACTGGTCCATGAAACGGAAGTTGGGCTGGATCATGGTGTCGTCTTCGGTGTTGACGATGGTGATGGGGTACCGCTTGTGGGTGGCAAAGGTACGGATCTGGCACCAGTGGCAACGCTGCCTCTCGTCGTCGAGTCCCTGGAGGCGACCGTGACCCGGTGGTGAGCTCGATGCGGTAGGTTCGCAACAGGGGGCCAGATGCCGGATAGACCTACCTCTGCGCCCTCGACATGATGGAAGAAATGACGTCGCATAGCCCGTTCCATCCTGCCGCGTTCCCCTGTCACGAGGGCTGTGGATGCGACCTGCTCATAGACGGCGTCACCGGAGTGCCTGGTGCTTTTGTGCTGCTTCGAGATGGAAGCCAAGCAGGTCCATAGTCTGGCCGAGGATGTTGCGACGCCTCGGGTTGGAATCCTCTGGGGAGATCAACAGTGCGTGAGAAGGGGAACTTGAACGCGACCACCACGCGCTTCGTTCAGTCAAGCGACCACTATACCAATCTCGTTCTAACCTAGATAGGTTTAGGCTGTAGGATACGCGACACTAGTGTAGCCAAGCCGGCCGGCTCTAGACCCACTTTCCTATATGGGTAGGTGGGGTAGATTTTAAGGGTAGGTACATGTGTTAAGGTACTTCGTAGTTGGACTCAACAATACCATCATTACTTCATGTCACTGCTAGGTAACAAGCACATGGAACTAGGTAGGTATTCAATAAACCCTTAGGTGGCTGTCACAGAGGGCTTGTTAAGATACCTCTGGAAAGGATGCATGATGTCGCCATATTCGGTTCCGTTTGCAGACAGCCCCCTGCTTTGTTGTGGCTACAATGTAAACAGAAGCATCTGCACCACAAAGAAGCAGACAGACTTCGTGATAGTACCAAGAGTAACATAACCACCCATATGAGCGCCGAGACACCTTACTAGCGCATATTTTTGAATATTTTATTCTGGAAGAACAGTTATTTTGGCCTATCTCCCGACCATCCTATCTGTGTCAACACATCATGGCTTCGGAATCGCAGCAGGAAGGCCTGCCCTTGTCGCCCTGGGCGGAGAGATACGGTCTGCCAGAACACAATATCCTCCCAGATGATGTTGCCTTCCACAGAGATGAAGTTAGGCATTCGAACTTTGCCCCGCAACGTTAGTACACCATTTTCTAGGATTTTGTTTCCGTTGGTTTGGTAAGGCTTCTGTCTTACAGGGATTGTTAGCTGACTGACGAGCGATCTAGAGTGAGCATGCCATCCTTTTGTATTCACCAAAAGCACAATATGCCCAGCGGGCGAGTGCTGTCAAGAAAGGCCGATATCACAACTCCGCAGCTCATGAGTGCCGCTAACCCATGGCCGTCCGGCTTGTAATAGTCCGGGGCTCCACCCCGTGTATCATGCTGATAAACCCTTGCAGCAGGGCACGGGGGTGTTTCGCTACCAAAACGAGGTGGACCAAGTGTTCATGTCGGAGATGATGGCGAAAATGAAGACCAGAGTCTTCCACGAGTGGTGGAAGGTCGGCGTGTCCAATATTGGCTTGAGATTTTCCCATCGGGGGATCATACCCGGAGGACACGAGCGGGCCGCGCCCAGCGCGTTCAAAAACGACCCCCCCTCGCACCCCGGGTGGATGTCACGCCTTCTTTACGAAGGCGAGTTGATAGTACCCCGCGAAGATACTTGGTTCCCTTTCTTGGCGAAAGACAGATGGTACGATTGGACCGATAGCGCCGCGTCACCGAATCCCCAGGTTTGGAGTGTAGACGACCCTGCCGTCTGGGAGGTGTTGCGCATCGCGTTGGAACTGGTCAACAGAGTACTGCGAACCCTTATCGCGGACCAACATTCATTGTAGGTCGAGTCGAGGTTGAAGCCGTTGATTATCGTATCTGGTCATCCTAACAAGTGGCGTCTCTAGTCTCCAAACTCTAGTCTGGGGCCATTTTTGTCCATGGGATGAGCAGATTAGGCGTGAGTTACGCCGTCTTTCTACTCTTGCCTGCGGCATCCACTAAAATATACGGTCACAGTATTCGGTCTGGGTGCGGCCGGTCCGCCGCCACCCTTCCCTTCTGCCACTTTGCTCATCTCGTACCAGGAATATCAACGGCACCGGCATAACACGGATCAGGAGGTGGCGGATTATATGGAGGCCATTGCAGCCTTGCCGAGGGAAGCATATGTTAAGCGGATAAACCAGCTGCTGGAAACCCACGTGTGGACTTTCGGGCAGTGGGAGAGGGAATTCGGTAGGACGTTGAGTGGCCATGATAACATAATCGTTCTGGATTGTGGCCTTTTGAGGACATTGATCGAGGGTGAAATTACTCTAGCTGAGCGCAGTACATTACTATTCTTCCTTGTAAAGCTCGTGAGTAGACTCTTATCCTCGCCGCGTGTTGACGGTCCACTGAAACTCAGGCAATCTAATTATCTGAGCAACGCAGATGCTGCATGAACTAGGTAAGTCTTTTTTTTTTTTTTTTGCACCGTCTTATCCCCTTGATGCCAGGCTCGGCACGTTCCTGATCTGTTCTGTTTTCTGCTCGTGATTGCGATGCTGATTGAATTGTTTCAACCCCCTCAGCCCATTCTATCTTTGGCGTTAGGGCCGCGGAATTGTTTGGTGAAGATTGGTCGGAGCCCGAACCTGTGAGCCTCCTCATACTTTACTATCGACTTTAGCCACCTGGGCTTCACGACTAACGCTGTTTCTCTTCCTGGCGTAGTTTATCGACTTCGCTGGATCAGCTGAGATAGGAAACGCTTTTGAAATGGCGGTCTGGGGTGGAAGATTGCAGCTCGGAAGTAGGTTTTTGTTGCTACTGTCTCCTGGTCCGCGACCCGGAAGTTGCCACGGATGAACCACTTGAATGCCCTATTTGGCCCCGGTACAGTCAAGTCGACGATCTCCGCTGACGTCTAGCCCAGCCCCTCCCGGACGCAATATGCGTCCTCCTCTTGGTCTGATCAGTGAAAACTGGCCCTATCCCTATCAAGCAGCTGCCGAAGGTGAAAGGTCGGGACACGTCGCAGGCCATGCCGACTTTGCGCCGGGAAGGACAATCGAACTATCGATCGTAACATCAGAATTCATCTCGAGGATGCTCTCCGAGACATTCTGGAACGACAACACCATTCCCCGGAAAAGCGATAACCATTTCCATCGGTTTCCGCTCTTCGTTAGCAGGACACCGCATCAGCCCACCGCACATATATTTCAATACATTAACAATGTAGAGATCGATAAGAGGCGTGACCCGGATACACTGAGCATGCTTGAAAAGATCATGGTTCGAGAATGGAAGGAAAGGGAAGCTCGTGAGTGGAATAATTATGCAGCTCCATCCCTTGTCACTGGCCATGCTGTAATTATCCATTAAGTGGTTACTATGGCGCCCTAGATCATGATATAAGAAACTAAAGCATCGACTGCTACAGATATCAACAGCTTACGTTTGTCCTGGTATCAGCCACGTCGGGACGGTGTAAGTGACGGACACGGCCCTTCCTTTTCTGGCTCCTCCTCGTGTTTTCTTTTACTCAATACCCGCGACTTGTGGTTAAGGAAGGTCTCACCCTGGAGATATTCCGCTATATATCAAGTTATAACTAGAAGATGCTATAAACCTCGCAAATAAAACTGACCTCAGGAGAATTTGCTAACATCGGTACAGTGGGAAGAAACTGCGGTATGTCAAATGACCTAGTAAAGACTAAGCTCCTCTTCTCACATGGTACTCGAATTGGCTAATTTTGTCCGATGAAGTGGTCGATAACTGTCCTACGGTTTCGAGTTGACCAATTCAACAAAGCCCTCAAGCAGTTTGATTACCTCTCTTGTGGCCAAGCTTCGGATGATTTGGTTCGATATGTGCCATGGAACTCGCAAACCAGTTCCGAAGATTATTGCGAAAACGTGCTGTGCAAAGATCATAGATGGATACCTCAGTAAGCCATCACTTTTGCTGGTTATGGCTCGATTTTGATTATTTGGAGCTATTCAGCCTCACCCTTCTTCTTCTGTTTTTCGGAG
Organism: Nemania sp. NC0429; assembly: GCA_022578495.1. Classification (NCBI taxonomy): domain Eukaryota; kingdom Fungi; phylum Ascomycota; class Sordariomycetes; order Xylariales; family Xylariaceae; genus Nemania; species Nemania sp. NC0429. The sequence goes on along the minus strand of MU392174.1, from coordinate 28,184 downwards.
GTCTTTAGAAGTAGACGTTCAAGTTCTGAAGTTCTTCTCTCCCCCCCTTTCATCCGCCGCACCTCCCTTAATTCACCTAAACGCATCGCTGGAAACAACTAATACAAACCCCGAATTTCGCAGTACTATCGGTAAGAAGCCAAGTCAACGTAGCGGAACATGCTTCGAGACGCGAAAAACGCAGACTAACCCGACTCCCCTAGGTTTGCTCATGATGGCAGCGCTCCCTGTTTTGGAGCATTCACTACTACGAACCAAGGGTTTTACGTTCGAAACAGAGACGTATACACCAAGCAGAAGCGCGCCGCCGGGGGCGCGGGAGATATCCATTGGCGATCTGAAGAAGGTGGAGGGCGGGTACACACTACGCGCGAGCCGCTTCTTCGATCCGATGGACCGGCCGCACCAGAGCCCCGTCGGCTTCGACCAAATGGACTACCTCGACCAGGTGCGCAAGGTCATCCAGCTGCTCGCCACCTACCACGGCGTGATCTCGAAGCCCTGGTTGACGGAGATCCTCCGCGTCGAGAAGAACCTGCGCGAGGAGCGCGAGATCACCGGGACGAGCGGAACGTACCGCACGAGCGGCACGTGGGATTTCGAGGTGCCGGAGTATGATCCGAATTCCTTTATTGCCTTTATTACAGCGACGGGTTGGACAGACGTGGATAGAGACGGAGTTCGAATCTGAGTTGTACGCGCGACAGCCCACATACTGTATTAAGGGTGTTCTGGAACGGATGGAAGGGCGGTTCTGGGGATTCATAAATTATACCTAATACTAACGTGCGATTGTTGAAGAGAATTGGGAATGCAGTGACTGCAAATCTTGGATCCGAAAATAGGGATCTTATATCCAAATTTAGTTAGGCTAGGAGTAACTCCCGGAACATTTTGGAGAAATCTCGGCGCCTTTCCCTTGAGCGACTAGATAAAGATGCAGTTAGTTGACCTTGTATGCGAGTACTGACGCGGAGACAATGAGTGGCTACATACCTACGTATTACTTAATATAATCCACCCTTAGAAGTGTATACTTCTTATGTAAGCATGTTTTACTTCGCAGCTTCAATTATTACAAACTATTTCGGCCCTCCCTGTGACTAGCTGGAACTCCATACACGCTGCGGATGGTTAGCCTTCGGACCTGACGGCACTCTAGTTCCCATTCTACAAGGAGTGTGTAAACCATAATTCTCCTTCCCTCTCTTTCCTGTCAAAGATCAGTCTACTATGGCCTCAAGCGATCCCCCAGGCTACGTCCTAGTCGAAGGCTATCCCTCAGTCGAGGACTACGTCCACCTCCGCACAGCGTCCGGCCTGACGCCAAAAACCGAGGAACAGGCGAGCGCCGCCCTGAAAGGGAGCTGGTACGGCGTCTACGCCGCGGAAGAGGCGGCTCCCACGAAAGCCGTCGCCATGGGCCGCATCGTCGGGGACGGCGGGTGGTACTTCTTCATCGCGGACATGGCGACGCTGCCGGAGCATCAGCGGCGAGGGCTGGGCAATGCGATTATGACGAATCTCCTCGCCAGGATCAGATCGCACGCCGCGAAGGGAACGGCGTATGTCGTGCTGGGTGCGGACGCACCCGGACGCAAGCTGTATGCGAAGCACGGGTTTCGCGACACTATGCCGTCGGAAATGGGGATGGGTCTGCAGATCGAAGTTGAGGGGGCGGAGAAGTAGCTTGGGTTGCCCTCGAGATGGCTGAAGACTGTCTGTGGACTTCGGGATTCGCGGATTCAAGATAGGGGAAGAAAAGACTCGAGGACATCATCATCTAAGCCCTAGCTATACGTATGGGGTTTCATTTCTGTATTGAGTTGGAATGCATATAAAATATATTCCGTTTGGCTACAAATTGACTTGTTTGTATTTATCATAGGTAATTACCCATCATGCGAGTATGTATCTATCCCACAGAGAATCGTTGGCCCTCGCCGACATTCCAGATAACCGTCAAGTTTGTTGGCTATCTCGGAGGTTCAGGTAAACAGACCGTGGCAGAGGTGTGAACAGCAACTATTATAAGGTCTCAGGGAAGTTAAGGAATAGCGATAAATTCGTGATTAAAAAAAAGAAAGAAAAAAAAAACGCAGGCCCACCACCACCCCTTCACTCGAACCCGCTTGCTCTCATGTGCTAGGATGAGGACTTTGGTGGTAAACCACCTAGACCATAGTCCCAACCCAAGATTACTAGACAGACGATTCTAGTGAAGGCTGCTTGGAAGACGGCACTGTTAGATACGTTTATATACTTGTGGCTGGGGTTACCTACTGGTACTGGCAGGTAGGTAGGTAAGTAAGTAGGTACCTGCCTCGTTGCTGTGTAAGTACCTAGTTAGCTGAGTTACTAAGAGTCAACGAGGAGTTGTTTGTTAAAGTAGGTAGGTTAAGTACATACAAGTAGTTGCCTACCTACAGCAGGTACTTAGTTACCAGTTACTTATGTGTAATTATTAAGAGTTGGTATCAATAAACTCGGAAACAAACCTGTGTTGACATTTTACAGTCTAAGACGTGATACAGAAACTACTGTCCACCAGCTGGGAGCGAGATGTCACGCCACTGTCCCAATCTTAGGTACTTCCATCCAGGTCCTCTTTCTCACCCCCATAGCCAAACCGAGCAGGCTTTGCCCCTTGCTTGAAGATGTCATCCACGGTCCAACAGCTGTGTCACGGTACTAACTACATAAGTAACTGCACATGGTCAAGTGTCCGACTCGATGACGTTCTAATTTTCCTCCCATTGTTATTGTACCGGTATGATGATGCGATTCTGTCCCGTGAGGGGCTGGTTGCCTTAGTAACATGCCGCTGTTGTTGCAAGCACGTAATAATTGTATATCCGTCATGTTCAGCACTACGTTGGACGGGCCACACCTTGCCAGTCTCACCTCGATTCCCCTACAAAGAGGAAAACTCGGGTGTGTAATTTAGTACAATGTATGTGTTCTAGCAACAATAACAATCGATTTCAATTGTGTTAAAATAGCACGACCGCTCTTAGATGGTGTCCTAACAAAGCCACCCTGACATATAATACATAGAATCAATTCAAAGCAACTTGAGTAAGGTATCTTCGAAGAGCTCTGCAATCTACCATATTAATATTAGCCTTTAGATTCAATTTACCCCAATCCTTCGTCAAAATGAGTAGCAAGGAAGAAAATACTACAGAGAAGGGTAGTGGGGCTTCGGACACCGCCTCCGACGACAACATCAAGAGTGGCTATGAAATCATCAACGCCGAAGAAGCGAGCATCGAGAAAGACAGCGAAATCCCCACAGTCGGCGAGTACTGGGTATGCTGCTGTTGCGAGGTCACTCGCCCGCGCAAGAAGGAATTCTGCGGCTCTAAACTGATTTGCACACACTACAAATGTGAGAATTGCATGGACTGCGTGGAGTAAATCTCCGGAAGGCAGTCCGATACATGGAAATTTGATAGCCGGCATGGAGGATACCCGAAGAATGAGAGGACCGGAGAGCGAGCGTCAATCGTCGCCAGGTGCGCGATGGCAACAACGCTCACTCCGTATTCTACAAGTCGGTAGTGATGAATACATAACTTGCCTCCTCTAATATCCTCGTTCTTTCCGTAAACCAGACAGTTTCGTAGATAACGAAGTGCCTTTACGAATTAGTGTTTCATATGTATGCCATTATAAACATTAGCATGATGGAGCATCGGCGTATCTAGGAGGGACCAGCTTCTTAAGGCCAACAGGAGAAGCTAGATAACCTTGATTGTTAAGATAAATGTAGGTAGAAAGAATAATTTCATAGTCTACATCTGAGATAGTAGTTACCTTACCTCACCCACCACCTTCAGACCAAAATAAATACCTTGTCTATGATTCTTACAACAGGTTACGGTTATGCAACATCAGCACCTGTTATTTGCAAAAGATGTGAGATTATCTTTGCTTATTTGTTTATTTATGCTTTCCATAACCTCGCCAGAGGCCTAAATTCAGCCTGAAAAATTCTGGCTTTCTATCACGTTATCCTAATATCTCGCTACCTCGATAAAGCTGCCGCCGAACGACTAATGCTATATGGATGATGTTCCCCTGAAAAAACCCGGCGTCTTCGCTATCGCCTTGCAGATTTCTCCGTGAGCTTTTATCCCCTGGCGACTCCGTATTCCCGAGGCAGCTAGCTAGCCGACACGCCACCTGGCATCCGCTCGAGCCTTATACCACACTCCAGTAAATAGCCCACTTCGGGTCCAGGACGTTCCACACATAAGGCATGCCGCGATCGAGACCATTCTCATCGAATCCGCGAGTGCGCCATTGCTCGCTCAGGGCGATCATCTCCGACTTGAACTTGGCCGCGGCGGTCCTGGTCTCCTTGTTCATCCTGCTCAGCAATCTCTGGTCGTCGAGCAGATACGCGAGGGTCATATTGGTGTCCTTCCAGCTTGCTCGGTTGCCTGCGGCGTAAGTAGCAACCTGCCACGCGGCGGCTTCGGGGGTCGGCATCCACGGCACTATGATTGAGAAGGTAAGAAATTGCTTCGAGCTCGGATAGGGCATTGCAGGGACGTATAAGGGCGGAGCATGGGGCATGTCTGGAAAATGAAACTCAGCCAGACGTACTTATATCTGTAATCACGCCCTTCTTAGTTGGGATCGGCATTTGCCATCCGGCGGTGGTGAAGGGGAGTGACATGATGTCAAGCTGGTTGCCGTTTCCGCTCATGATGGAATCTGGAGAAATCATCCAAGTTAGCTATTGAGGCTAAGCAGGCAACTATAAAGGCTTCTTTCCCCTAGTAGATGAGTGAAGGTAAACCAGCATGCCGTAATTCTAGAGAGGAATCTTTTCTTTGAATTTTGGAGAGTAGATACGGCAAATATTTGGAGAGAATACGTACGAACGATAGAGCCGAGATATATTTGGTGCGAAAGGATGTCAACGATGTCCTTCTTGGTCTGAATCTGTTTGGGGAAGTCATGGACCTGTCCAGGAACCGTCTCCTTAAGCCAGGCTTGCAGCTCTCTATCACTAGCGACGGCTTTATCGTTCTTATAGTACGAGTTGATAAAACTCGTCAGGAATCCACGGATAACGCCCATGAGAACGGAGGCGTCCTCGTAGCTGCACCACAAACAGTTAGCGAATTTTGGTCATGGCTATGTTGGAATGCTCGCAGAGAAGAACATGGTTTGTTTACTCACAAAGGGTAGGACTTCAAAGCAGGGCCGTATTTGTAGTCAATCAAGCCGCGGGTTCTCATGCTCGTAAGGAAATAGTTGCCTGAGAAGTTAGATGTCTCGCCGGATGAATACACCTGGTTAAAATTCACATCAGTCTCATCTTCAAAAAAAAAAAATGACGAGCCTAAACACCGTTGCAGGATGTGCTTACATAGCCTGCCCAATCGCGAGCAGCGTCAGCGGTCCACGGGTAGTATTTTGGGCCGGTCTCTCGTGAGCCATTGACTAGACTGTCTTGCAGATTCGGCCGGATGCTCCAGGGGGTGTTCTCAACTGTTTATTTGAAGTCAGCGAGGTGATTCGAAAGACAATGGGTGCCACGAGTTGCTGCTAATGCTGGTGCCCATAGGGCGCTCAGCGAATACTCCGATTTAAGATATCTCAAGTGGCTCTTTTTGTGTGCGATAAGTCCTGCATTGTGATGGCTGCTGATGGCTTTTGGCCGCGAGCAAGTAGTTGAAGTGAATTGAGACCTACTTCGGTTGACAAGAGCTAAAATAGGATGATTTTCACTCAAAGACCGGATCAAGGCCAGGTAGGGAGCCTCCGCAGATGAGTGCGAGAAGGTCGTGTGGCCCCATGTGCTTTAGGAGAGATTGTGGAGTCAGCAACTTAGGTACAGCGTAAATTTTGCGGCAACAAAAGAGCGCGTAGAAAATCCGAAAGATTCTACGCCTCTCGGGGATGAACAAGTGTGCGCTCCTTAAGGAAATTTTTGATCGAGATAAAGTAAAAAATCTGAGTGCTACTTACGAGTGCCATCCGTCGTTCGCATTGATGGTCATCTTGGCGAAAAGCCATTCGGCATGCAGGTCCTTGGGCGTATAGACAAGAGCCGAATCCTCCCGGCCTTTGACGATGACTTTGATGGCCAGCGGGAGGAAATCTCCGGCATTATCGATGTAGAAGTATGCTTGACATCCGGCGCCGTAAGCGGTAGTGGCCTCCTGGTCCTTCATCTCGGCGAAATCCTCCGAGAATAGACGCCCCTGAGCATGGAGCTCCTCGAGCGAATGCCCGGTGATCGCTCTAGATATTTTCTCGTCGACGGGAAAGAGAAGAGCGTCGTGGCGCTGCACGCGGCGCAGTCTGAAGGGAATGGACGATAGTCTCATCATCGAGAATGTCCGGTCGTCGGTATGGTTGGTCAACATGCCCGGCAGTGGGCCACTTGGAAGTGAGGTTCTCCATAGGTTCGTGTAAACTTTGGAGTAGTCGTCCAGTGTAGAGAAATTTCCCAACTGTATTAAAATTAGTAGTGAAACATGCGGATAGGGTTTCAACTCATGTGTCGCTCAAGTTGTTGATTCAGAACATAGGTCATCCGTAAGAGCTTCATTGTAAAGAAATAAGCCCAGGATTGGAACCGTGATCTCGACTTACCGCGATGACGGCCGCCGTAGCTTCTGCCGTCTCGTTCACGATGATGCCGCCCAATTCAAAGACCGGAGGCGCCCATATCGCTCTCTGATCCGCTATGGTCTTGTCGGCGAGCTTGCCAGTAGGGTAAGGAGCGACGCCGAAGGGAAACGTTCCGTATAGCCAGCCTTTCCTCTTCTCTGCTATCTCGAGCGTTCGGGGTATTAAGTTGAGCAGATTTGGTGTCGAGAATGGCTGGACGCTGTCGCTGTTGACAGCAGGAGCAGCTTGCGCCGCCCCCGAAAGTAACGCGATGGCAGTGATGGCCTTCATAGTTCTCGCGTGTAAACAGGGGTTTACACAGGTCGAGATCTAATGTTTGCTTGACCACTGACAGGACACACCAATACCCAGCGGCCCCAAGGCAAGATTGGCTACCATGTTATATATCATGCCCCGCTGACATCTGAAGGTGACAGCCGAGGACGTAGATGACCTGGCAAGAGAGAACGACTTCCATCATCCTGGATGTCCGTCCCCCCTGGGCCTCTTGGCGGGATGGACTTTGCAAGACACCGAACGAGAGCTTACTCTTACAGGATCTCCGAACTCATCGACCGAAGGAGGCTCGTTCCCACCTGCTTTCGGCAGCAGTCGGTACCTCATTCTGTCCCTCTATTCCTCTCCGTCTTGCATTCACCGCCTACATACGGGGGCGCACTCGCGGGGCGCACCCACATTCGGTAGGGTGACAAGGCAAGAGGCGATCGGCAATCGAGTAACTTTTTGTTCAACGTGAATTCGGTACTACGCACTTTTCGTATAATCTGGACCGGGCTGGCAAGTCATGAACGTTGTAGCATGGGTTTTCAGTCGAGGCGGGCTCGGCTGTGCCGCCGCGGTGCATTGGGCCAAGTCGAGCTTCAATGCTTGATTGTAGCTTGTTCTTTTCGATTGGGCGACGTTCCAGGTTCACTACCGGCCAGAAAACCGGCCATGAATCACTGATTGAGCTTTCACTTGGCGCGGGCACGGGCACCCCGCTCCCTTGCCCGTCGCCAACACTGATACCGGCCGGTCTGGGCAGCAGGCCTGAGCAGGATTCGGGAAGGATGACTGCCGCAGCTGCAGCCGTCCACAAATACCCACCTACCTATTCCAGTTAAATAAGTCTGTGTGCAGGGAAATAGGTAGATGTATCCATGCCTGAGATAAATGCTTAGACGCCGCACTGTATTATGTCTCCTTCATACATGTAGGGGGGCGGTAGATAGTATCCAGGATTAACCAAGTCAAGACTGAACAACTTCACACAATGACTGATATACTAGTACAAAATAATATGCATATGTGCTACTTGGGTGTATGGCGGGAATGTCCACCGTTGCGCGCACACGCCTAAGATAGTCTCAAGCTATTACAACTACGCCGGTAACAGAGCGTCTGTGTAATCTAGGTGCGCACTCTCTGCACAAAGACATCTATCCGGCCCGAGCATAGATACACTTGCGATACGAATATCGCAAAGCTAGATCACCGCGCGAGGAAGATTAAGTTGCATATCGTCATGTGGGAGATCATGTTGGTCAGCTAACTGGGAGCGATAGTACTTAGTAGGTATACGGCGGAGCGATCATGAATTAGACATAGACTGCGGCACAGCAGAATCACTTACTGTACTACATCTGCAGAAGAGATCGACAAGCCTATCTCCCTCGCTCGCGGATTAGGAACCTTGATAATCTGCGCAGGATCTCGGAGAATATGAATGACATGTGGCAGAAAGAAGAATGAGTGAGAAAGAGAGCAAAGACACAACAACACATCGCTCTAGATAGCCCTTCCACCATTACACGGCAACTGTGTGATTGTGGCTGATATTCTATTTGATTAGTCCCCATGCTAAGTTATACAGCGCATACCTGAGACGTAATTACGTATTGCCCATAATTCCAGATATATTGTCTCAGATCGCATAATAATGGCGCCTCAATCTACTATGACATATATACGATTCATGACATAACCTCTTCTGCTTATAATGATATTATCAGCAAGAATGCTCAACAATGATATGATATTCTGAAAGACCCATGTTTGTGCTACAGGACGTCTCGGACTTTTGCCAGGGTCAAGACCAAGTGCTTACGGGATATAACATGCTAAGACGAGATGTGCCGCCGCTAGATATTTCCCCGTACGAAGCCGTATCTTTAGTAGTGTACGGGAGAGACTAGAGAGCTCTAACGCCGATCCATCTGGTCCAATTCCATGATTTACCATCTGACATGCTTGAAAATCCCCCGGCGGGGTCCCGCGGCTGTACGTCTCCATCGATGTGTCAAGAGACGAACCCTGTAATGATACGGAATTTGAAGAACCCTCTCTCCCACGGTGTAGCGTGTCTGCACACGAAAGAATGCTTCCCCCTAAATGTAACTACTGTCATGGGCGTGTGCTTCGGCGCGAGATTTTCGTATCATACGCCGTGCTCGTTATACGAGCCCGGACCTCTCATTCAGGTCGTCTCCGATGCTAGTATGATCAGACACTTACACGCACAATGGCCGTCTTCTGACTTGAAGACGACTGGCCATTGGCCATTATGCCGTGACGTATGTTGCTGTCCTGGCATTAGCACCTGCAGTCAGCGCCTGGGGAGATAAAGAATCAAGCAGCCGAGCTTCACGTTGCATTCGATTTAAACGTCTTTTTTTCGCGTCGGTAACCTTATCCGTATTGCAGGTTACATTCCACGATAGGCTTGAGCTCCCCCGCTTGTCTAATTTAAAGGCGGTATATCGTGTGTTCGGCTAGATCTACCAACGGGGAAATAGCGTCATGTATTATTGGCGTGCAGCCTGGAATGGCCTGTGAGGTTCGTAGGCAGTGTAGTATATGATCCAACGATCCCCAGATGCTGGGTCGGCATCAGCCACCACCACCCAGGATCAGATATCGGCTAACTTGGGGGTCGAGCGAATCTCGCCCCCGGCCCGGGCCTCTGCCAACCGCGCCACGGAATAGTTTCTTACATGCTTGCTCGCGTGCGCCAATGACCTTAGTCGGAATTCGACAACATGAAATTGTACCCAGCGAAAATTGACGCCTCGTACACTAGACCAAGAAAATGTAATTACATGTACGATCGGCCGCTGCTATCCTTACGATCTCGTGTATTTTTTCTTGTACTAGGGGCATCTACCTTGTATATAAGCACCTGCATGATATTAAGCACTATCGGCCAATCACATCACGCCCGCATCTTCCTCGCCAGATAACTCGCTTCACAGTTTCCGAGACGGGCGAGATCGGCAGGCAGGGTCATGGGATTGCTGTAGGGATGGTACCAGCAGCTGCATCGCGATTGAGCCGGGGACGACAAACGAATTCGTCAAATATATGTAATCAAGCGATAGACATCCCAGGTTGTTTTAAATAGACATGGGATTTCTCTAATACATCTCAAATAATACATTTAACCATGCTCTTTTATCTACCATTATGTTGAACCAATTATACACTTTGTCAAATAATTCTTCTACAACAGCGCGGGACAGATTTTTGAGCGACGTGAGCGTTTGATTCATTGCGGCCACTTTCAGAGGCGCAGTCGCACATTAAAAACTTACAGCAGTGAGACTGATATATCCACGGACCACATTGGCTCTCCAGTCCTCTGCCTACATCCTACTCCTCCTACTCACTTAAACGAACCAGGAAACTTATCATAATAGGGTGGTCTCTCGAAAGGTATAGAACGGAGAGATTCATACCAATAGTACCATGAGATTGCAACCGCCTAAACGGGTACCGATACCTAACGATTACCTCACTTGGTTGATGAGGAACTATATCCATGCAAGCTCATAAGTTGAACCCTGATAGTAATTATTCATGTTTAATATCAGTAGGATGAAGCGTATAATGCTCGTTTTCGAAGCCCATTGTAAGCGGATAAGGTTCCGATTTAAAAGCGACTTAATATATATATATATAAAGGGGAGTTAATCGTGACAATAGTTTTGTTCTTAATATAGTTCTCACCGGGGATGGGGGGGGGGGGGGGGTCTACTCTATTACTCCTCCGTATCATACTGTAATTAGAACATGAGCGAACATATCCCAACCTCCAAAAGGTCAGTTGAACTCCCTGCAATGGAGTGTAACGAATTATTTCATCATGGGAAGTAGTCTCCTCTACCTCTGTCTATTTGCTTCATCACAAATAATTAACGCGCAGCTCTAGGACAATCTAGGTACTCTATGAGCCCGCCACGATATTCATTATAAGCGTACCTCTTGCAAAAGACAAACCCCAACACAATCGCAATCCCACGAGCGGAAAGCGTTCCTCTCACGAGTCAGATCAAGACTTGAAGGTGACCCAGACCTCGAACCTCTGCCACAGTCTCGCGCCACCCACGGCGGCGGGGTCCGCGTCGCTGGCGGCGGCGGCGGCGACGAGCTCGTGCTGGTTGTTCGCCGCATCACCATCACCGCTGCTGCTGATATTCTCGCGCTCGCGCGCGCCCTCGAGCATCCTCGACCTGACCTCGACGGCGGCGACCCTGTCCCGCCACCGCGGCTGGCCGCACACCTCTCGCCAGAGCGCCTCCCAGCTCTCGGCGGTGTGCACGTAGCGGAACTTGTCGTTGTAGGCGCGGCGCACGCGCTGGGCCTCGCGGCCGCCGACCTGGGCGCCGAGGACCAGGACGGGCTGGTCGTCGCCGCTGTCCTTCCGCAGGAGGCGCAGGCAGCGGTGCGCTATGCGCTTCTGCTCGTCGAGGTCGAAGAGGTGGAACACGGCCGTGATGTTCAGCACCGTGACCCTGTCGTCTAGGACGGTCAGCCGGTCCTCGACCTCCTCGGACGGGTCTCCGGCCTCGGCAAGCAGATTCCCGGGGCACAGGAAGTGGTCGCGCGGCAGCTTGTGGCCGTCCCGGAAGAGCTCGAAGCCGAGCTCGATGAACCGGGGCTCGATGTCGCTGGCCCAGAGCCGCTCCGGCGGCACCCCGTCCACGGCCAGCTTGCGGATGTCCTGCCCGAGACAGCACCCGCAGTCGAGGAACAGAGGCTCCGGCTTCCCGGGGACCGCGGGCTGGCGGAGAGGACCCAGGACGTGTTCCTCGTACGCGTCATGCCGCGACAGGTCGAGCTCTAGGAAGCGAAAGGTGCCCATGCAGGGGTACGGGAACTGGGCGTACGCCTCGTTGCGGACTTTCGTGATGTGGGAGATCTGCTCGTGTTCAGAGACGCCCGAGTAGGCGCTCATGATCTCGGACATGAGCTTCGGGACGCTGTGCAGAGTGTCGTGGTATCGCCATCTGCGGTTCACCTGCACCTCCTGGGGCGTTGCCTCGGTCGCCATGGTTGATGTAGATGCTCCTCTGTCGGACGAGCCAAGATAGAAATCGTAGACGAAGAAGATGATTACCTGTTGGCCGTGAGGAATAGACTAGAGGATGTAGACGATAATCGTTGCCCGGGTTCCCGCGAGCTACTTATACTCTCTCCCCCCCTCTCGCTTGACTATGCCATTGCCGGGCTACTCTGAGGCTTTGCGTCGGGTCCGGAACGGCTATAGAACGACATCTGATTTGCTAGCCTACGTGTTGCGTAACCCCTCGCGAGATGGCGTGGATAGAGGGGCTTAAGGACATTTTCTCTGACTACTTACTAGGCATCGTTGACTTGGATGGTCTCCCTTTTTTTGTTGTATTTGGAACGATTCCAGACTTACACTCAATTTATGTATACCAAGCCAAGTTGTTTCACAACTCATGCAGTGGGTTTAAAATATACTTGGCGTCGGTACACATCTAAGGTGGACGATAGGTGCCACTTTCACATGGCGATGGCGGGGTGACACATGGCGGGGTCCAAGCCAGGTACATCCATGTAGGTATCAAGCAGCTAAGATCGACTGCATCTTATCGATAGCGGGGCGTACCTTAATTTTTATTTTCCCCTGCCGTAGTGACCAGCAGTACTAACGTCGAAGGTTTGGTAGTTGTGAATACTTGAAGAATCCATAGAATACCGACAATACCCTCCCCCTCCTCTGCAATGCGTCAATCCCCCTCGCCCGACCAATCACCAATACCTTATATCTAGGTAGCTATTACCAATTAGGTGGTGTAAAGCACTTGTTCAAACTTTGCGCCTACAACATATACCATCCCTCAGCACCCGGCACGATCCAGCACAAACCGACCAACGCCGAACCGAGTGAACCAAGACCCTCCAGCTCAGCCATGGCGGCCAGCGAGTCCAACATGCCGTTCATACGGAACCTCGCCTCCAGCGGTTCGTCTGCCCTGCCCCCTCTGCCCAACCATATCCCCCCTCTCACCCATCTCCAACCCCCCAAACCCACCATCCCAACTAACTTCTCAACCTAACGGCACTCGGAGACAGACCGCAAGACGCGCACCGCAGCCCTCGGCAGCCTCCGAACGTTCCTCTCGGCGTCAGCGACATCCTCGCGCCTGGGACACCTCGACAACCTCAAGCTCTGGAAGGGCCTCTACTACAGCCTCTGGATGTGCGACCGCCCCTTACCGCAGCAGAGCCTGTGCGCCGAGCTCGCGGCGCTCCTTGACGTGCTGCCCGACGGCGCCGTGGGGCCCTGGCTCGCCGCCTTCTGGGAGACGCTCGGCCGGGAGTGGACGGGCATCGACGTGCTGCGCCTCGAGAAGTTCCTGCTCCTCGTGCGCCGCGTGCTGGGCGCTGGCCTGGCCTGGGCGCTGCCCGATGCGGAGACACACGTCGATGTTGATACAAACGCGCGGGACGGCGGGAAGAAGAAGGATGACGGGGACAGGGACGGGGAGACGAAAGAAGCCCGGCGGAGTCGGCAGAGGATGGACGCGCTGCTCGAGAACCTCGCCGCCTGGCCGCTGGACCCCGGCGCCGACCTCTCGCGGGTGCCCGTCGGCCTGCGGCTGCACGTGCTCGACATCTGGATCGACGAGGCCGAGAGGCTGGGCCTGACGGACGCGTCCAGGACCGGCGAGCCCGGGCGCCAGTTCCTCGACCGCCTGGGCCTGCTCGTCGAGGCCCAGACGAGGTCCACGTGCAAGCCCGTGCGCCTGCGGGCCAAGGAGGCGCTGGCGGACGATCGCCTGCCGTGGAATCGGGACGGGGACGAGGCGGGCAGGTCGGTCGCGAAGGATGCCGGCGATAAGGATAGCTGGGATGGCTTCGACGACTGATGCCGGATGACGGGGGGAGAAATAAATTAAGAAGAAATTAGGCGGTCGATGAGATAGATACCTGATGGCGAAGGAAAAAGATCTAGTCGTCATCAGCCTACAACAACAACACCAACTTGGCGTTTCGGCGTTGGGTCATGGATGAGTATATATCCCGATGGGGGTTTCCCTCTATTGATTGATCTATGGATCGCTACCTCTTTATCATTACTGTTGTTTTGTTTTGTGGCTATTATGAGCCCCCAAAGAACCAAAATAGAAGAAGAATCTCCTCTGTGGAGTCCATGCTTTATGTAACGCTCCCGAGCCGGAATCTCCTTTCCAAAAAAATGAGGACCAAAAAGTAATGTAGCCCCAAATACCCGATAGAGCTGTCTCGGCTCTGCGGATCGTTCGTGCTACTACTACTGACCCTAAAATCAAATCCGCTTTATATGGGGTATCTCTAGGTAGGTAGTTTGCTTAGCTTGCTCATCATCCTCGGCTTCTGAGCTTTTTAGTACTATACATGGGGAGGGGGACAATAAAGAGGTGGAGATGGTGATGGTGATGGTGATACACAATTATACAGACTTTTCCCAGTTCGGCGGGCCCTGGGCCTCGTATCGTCCGCTCTTGGAGAGCACCGTGCCGAGGCCCGGGTGTATCTCGACTTGGAAGGGCTCGAAGGGCATTCGTTCGCCGTCGACGCTGATGTACCCGTCGGCCTGGTTGCGCGGGGTGAACCGGTAGGCGACGACTTTGCGGTAGGAAACGAGCGGATTGTCGAATATCTTCCCGTCCTCGGCGGACGTCATCAGGCTGATGTACTTGGCGGCCGGTATGTCTCCGTCGTTGACGACGACGTCCATCAGTCCGTCGTTCATGCAGGCGGCCGGGAAGAAGTTGGCGTCGGGAGCCATCCATGCCATCTGTCTCGAATATTAGTAACCTGGGGGGCATTGCGCGGCATCCGAACCTGGCGATTGGACGCAAGGGGGGAGACTCACATTTCCGCAGTAGAAGTTGCCTAACTTGTCGTATGGGATGGTCTGCCAATCTTCAGGGATCTTATCACTGACAGTACCGAAACGCAACGGCGGCAATCCATCTCCCGCGTCCGGCTTCGAGTCGCTCGTGGACAGCGAGGTCCCCGCCATGCTCTCGCGACCGCCGTTGTCGTTGTCGTGGTCCTGCTCCGCACCGTGGCGAATCCGCTTGTAGTGAGCCTTGATCTGGTCCTTGCTCTCGATCTCGACCTTGATGGCGATGTCGCAGGGGTACACCTTCTTGCTGAAGATGCGCTGCGCGATGCCCACCTCGAACCGCTTCGCGCCGAGCCACCGCATGTTCTCCGTGCCGAGATCGCACTCGGCGATGATGCCGACCGACTGGCTCAGGAAGCTCAGGGACCGCCGCGACCCCTGCGTGAAGCTCATCAGGTCGACGGAGGTCCGCACACCCTTGACCACGGCCAGCGCCGAAGGGCCCCGGAAATACGAGCCGTTGAGGTTGCAGCTCATGGCGTTGCCGCTGCCGCAGGGGATGTGCGCGACGGCTACCTTCTGCAGCGCGGCGCGCGCGTCCGGCCGCCTGCCGAGCCCGTTGAAGACCTCGAACACCAGCCCGTCGCCCGAGCAGACTACGACGACGTCGTACGCGTCGACGTCCAGGCCTTCGCAGATCTCGATCCCCTGGCCCCCGTGCGTCGTCGTCAGCACGTCCAGCGTCATCCGCGCCGCCTCGAACAGCGGCTTCACCTCGCGTTCCCACTTGCGCACGGCGCCGCCGGGCCCGGCGTGGGGGTTTATGAGGACTTTGGCGCGCCGCTGCCGTTGCGCGGCGCCGTATGCGTGGTTCAGCAGGGCTTCGGCCCACGTCTGGGCCGTAGCTGGCGGGACCTCGCCGAGCGGGTATCGGATTTTCGCGTGTTCGAGGTGAGTCTTGGATTTGTGGGCGGCGTAATCGATGACTATCAGCTCGTTGTTGTCGACGGAAGCCCAGAGGACATCGTAGTACGGGATGGCGATCTCGGCGGGCGGCTTGCCAATGGCGACGCCGCACAGCTTGGTTCGGTTGCGCTTGACTAGCTCTCTGTCTGGGGCGGAGGGGAACGGTTCAGTCGAGGGCGTAGAATAAACACAGCAGAGGCGAGGCGAGGTATCATCACTCACCTACGACGACAAGCGTGTCGCCCCGTAGAGACAGAGATATGCCGTTACCGAATGCGAGGACATGGCTCTGATTTGGCTGGGCGACCAAGCTGACAGACTCTGATTCAGACATATTACGAGTAGGAAGAAGAAAACGAGTGTATATAAGTAGGTAATAACGAGTGTCTGTAGAAAGATGAAGCGAGAGGTGGATGTATGCTTGAAAGGAAAATCCAATTGGCGTAGACTTGAAGAAACCAACGACGGAACGAGGCTAGATGCTATAAGCGAAAGGAGAAAGGCTCGAGCACGCGCGAAGCAGACATCGAGAGTAACCTCGTGATGTTGTCCGGGAGTCGGATCTCTGACGCGCGGCTACTTAGACGGGACAGCCTACCAAGGAGACAAATATTTACAGTCGACTAGTTAGTGTCTACGGGTAGCGTCGATGCCGAGGGGGCCGGGGCCCCGAGTTCCACTGGCTTGGAAATATATATGCAGATCCTAGGTAGGTACACTGTAAGGTACAAAGTACGCAATGCAGCTACCCCCAAGAGATGGAATGTACCCATATAACACTTGCCTCGGCAGGTTGAGGTAGCGTACTTGGAGCTATCTACTGGACACTCGCCATCCTCTCACGACCATCGGTGACTTCACCGATTAAAACATTAGGTTAACTTGTTGTCGTTGTATATCGACTTATATAAGCACATATAATGAGATGAAGCCACGAATGAGATCATGCTGCGAATATCGAAAAGGACAAATGACAGATAGTAGAAACAGCATCTTTCCATCCATCGCAAGTTCGCGTGAATTAGCCCCACTGTCTCAATACACCGACTGCATCATCATCTCCAGTCCGCACCATGGTATATATACACGATAGTGATCTAGATATATCTATAGTCTATCTATATAGGACATCTATCTCTGCCAGGTCTAAGCGCACAATACAATACTCGACCAGAGACCCCATCTCATTATCCACCGTGTACATCTACATCTTGCTCCCGCGCGCCGCCGTGTTCCTGCTTCCGTCGAGGACCATGGCGACGTGGTGGCTGAGCGCCACGAGCTCGTCCTGCTCGTCGAAGATGATGACCTCGTAATCGTACCGGCCGTTCTCGATATGCTTCGAGGCCACGCGCACGTGGAGCCACTCGACTCCCTGCGGCGGCAGGATCTTCTTGACGTCGAGATTCAGCACCAGGGTCGGGTACCAGAGCCAGGGCAAAGGCTTCTCGTCGTCTCCGTCGCTGTCGTTGTCGGCCTTACTCTTACTCTTACTCTCGCTACTCTCGCCCTGCTGCCTGCGAACGAGCCCCTCGATCATCTGCGGCCACATGTCCGAGACGAATCCGACGGCCTCGTTTGTGAACCGCTCGCCGGACTCGAGACGCACCCACTCGTCGACGACGTTCGGCCGCGCCTGGCCGGCCCGCGGGACGTGCATGCGGATGCGGCTCACGGCCTTCCGGAGCTTGGGGTGCGGCAGGTCCGCGACGGCGACCCAGCCCGCGTCCTCGCCGTGCGCGGCCAGCCTAGCCAGGTCTCTGGGCGGCGCCGGAAGCGGCGGGTCCGGCGTCCATCCCGTCGCCAGCGTGAGGCCCGTCTCGGTCGCCGCGTTGGTGTTCGTCACGTACGCGACCACCTCCTCGCGCCCGTCCTGCGCCAGCGAGACGTGGATCGTCGACGTCTGCCGCCCGAGCTTCATGTCCTTCACCGTGAACGTGGCGGGCCCCGCCCGCGTGCGTCGGAGGAACTCGGCGTGCAGCGTGATGGTGTGTGGCTGGTCTTGCTTGGCCAGCGTCGTGCTGAAGTGCGTCGCTGCGACGCGCAGTATTGTTGCCGTCACCACGCCGCCGTGGGTCACTGGCGACTTTATTTAGCCGGTGCATTCTCTGACATGTGATGTGGACATTGTGTGTATGTGTGTGTGTATATATGTATATGTACAATATATATGTGTGTGTATTGAAGTATGTATGTGAGAGAGGGTGTCTAGTAGACTGACCTGAACCAATACACCATTCCGACGGGAAGTGAGCAGTGTACGTGTGTGAACTTGTGGCTTTCACAGCCGTGGCTTCGGCGAATGTCGGTATCATCGTTTCTTCCAAGGATCTTGGAATCCCATGTAATATGGTTATCTCGTTTACTCTGAGGTGTGCATTGTGAGTGAAGCTCGACAGGAGTCCTTCCAGATGCGCTCGAGAGATGCCGAGGTACCTAAACTGGCATAGTCAATTCCTTTGGGTACTTTGATACCTTTATCAACACCTCCCGCTTAACTGCCCTGCTTATGGTACGTGCTCCACTCATCATAGCCAAAGTTGAGTTACCGCTCGGAAAAATCAGGGGCAGAGGAACCTGTCGCCGAACTGTAACACGACAATGAACATCGTTTTGAGATAACCAACAGGTCATTGGGCTTGATGGTCTGTTAATAGTGCACTAAATATATTATTTTCGCCAAAGGCGGCGTTGTGTTTGGCATTTGAGATATCATATCAGTACTCCTGGCTTACACGGCGCTCTGGAGGATGGTCAACTAGCAACCTTTTGAGTATAGCGGCGTAAGAAGAACTTGAACCTGGATGTCTAGTGCGAAATTTGTATACTAAGAATAGCATCGCATAATATGATAACGCGCAGCAAGTCTGTTATCTACTTCTTATAGGTAGGTAGTGTACGAAGCAGAGAGGATATGGAAACGCGAAGGGGCAAGGAAGGAGATTGAGCTGAGGCACCCTAGCCTAGGACTTCCACGCCCATACGGGACAGAGGACAACATGTCGAGCTTGGCTCAGATATCATGTCTTTCTTTTCCTCTGGAGTTCACGATCAAAAGCCAAGACTGCCTAAGGTATCCAACAAAACGGACATGTACTACAAGCAACACCTAGTGTAGATCGGCGGCTTGGCATCTCGGCGCCATGCACAGCTCTCGCTTTACATATAACATCACTCGGGCTTACCCGTACAGATGGGTTACTCCTCTCGTCTTGATAGGTGGGATCGTCGCTATTGTTGTCATCACCTTGATCAATGTAGCAACGGCAGGCTACGATCTCGTCTCGACTTCAACCATCAATCCGAACCAGACCGTGGCTCAGGAGAACGCGGACGGAGCCGACAAGTTACTGTCCTATTTTGGGAGAAAGACGAAGTCCGTGTGCGCACCGACTGCGCTCCCAATCAACAGCGAGGTCTTCACCACCAACTACGCCATTCCGTACACGCTCTCGAGCGTCTGGCGCCAGAGCGATGACGGGTCCAGGAAAAACCTGGGCTCGCTGATTTATCATAACAACGAGCTCCGGGATTGTAACGTGACTGAGGTTTCAATCCAAGTTCTTGGCAAATACGGCCAAACCGAGCTTCTCTCAGCACGTTCGCGCGTGGGCTTGCTGCTTAAGAGCAACGCCACCTGCGCCGTCCACATCGATACATCGCAGTCACAGTCCGATACGACGAGCGGGCCGACCTATTTCAACCTGATAGGCTCCTATAACTTAATCGATGACAGCCTTCCTCATTTTCTCTTGAGGAACGCGACCGAGCGGGCGAGCTTGTACTGGGGGGAATCCTTGCTGAGGATATACTGGCTGATTACATCGAAAGCCTACTTTGACGGTGCCAGTAGCTTCCCTTGGGGGAGCGACGGCACCTACTCTGCCTCGATCCAGTTGAGGAGACAGTCGAAGGCGGCAAAGGGTTCGGCAGATGAGGTGAAGAGCGACGAGTTCTTCTCCGTCTCCTGTTTCACCGAGGCCAGCTATTGCGGCAATAACACCATCCCTTGGCTGTCGCAGGGCAAAGGCGTCGAGGGCCACGACTTCGATCCCTACGCGACGATATGGCGCCCCGTCGACTACCTGGGGAAGGCCATGTGGTTCACGATCCTGACGGACCTGGGACAGAACGACACCGCCGTCCCCAACATGCTTGCGTATCCCGACCTGCTCGCATATCTCAGTCGGAACCTAACGAATGAGGTGCAGTTCTGGGACTCCCTCGAATCTACTGACCCAAATGACAGATCCAGGGGGAGTGTCTTGCAAACTGACAGATCCCTCGAAACCGCACCGTTCGACCCGTCTGCGGTGCCTCAACCGATGCTGGGAGCACCGCTTAACTTTCTGTCGACTACCTACATCTGCCAAGTCCCGAGGCCTAAGGCCGCCGCCACCCGTGTCTTTGCGATCCTGATTGCCGATCTCGTCTTACTTCAGGCGGTATGGACGGTCTTCAAACTCGTCCTCGATTTCATCTTGGAACGAAACAATCCGACCTTGAAGTACTGCGAAGGATGTAAAGAGAGTTATATCCACCAGAGTGCGGGATCTGTGGGGGACTTGAGCACCGGCACTCCTGCGGACATGACAAGTTACAAGCCAGTCGGCCAAATTGAGGAGCACGTCATCGGCTAATGCCCTCATGTTCGGTCAGGGCCCGGGGTTTATGCTGTACTGTTTTACATTGATTTTCGTGCAGGGCGTGGAGTTGGAGGAATATGTGCGAACATAACACATCAGTGCAGGCTTGCCCAATATAATGTCTGGTTGCAGTCTTCAGCTTCTCACCACCATGCATAGGACCCATGTCTACCAGTTGGCGGCTTTTACCCCCGGGCGCAATACCGGTACTGCCGCTGCTTTCCAGGCCAGCTGAAACAGCACTCGTGCTGACGGGCTGGACCGAAATGATCAGTGTACCGACCTGAAGGCTGTAGAGCACTGATAGTAGCGATCTTGGGGCTGTAGCATACCGGCTCGCTACTTCATCACGCAGTGCGCTAAGAGGCTTGAAAATATAAATCCGTCATGCCCAGCCCGGCAATGTCATAGACGTAGCGTAGATGGAGGCTGGCAGAAAGAGGAGACGTAAGCTCACGCAGCGTCATAAGGCCGCAGTTTATTCATTCAAGTATCGGCGTTGGAACATAAAAGAACGCAATCGCTACAGAGCTTTCCAATGATTTCAAGTCGTTGAATGTAAGCACGAGCGACCATGGTTGCGTCCTCAGTTGGCACTGTCGGTATCGCGCGGGCTCAGAACGGCGTAGCGGAGACGGCGAAAAAGCTTCTCGCATTGGGGGCTGGACCAATTTGATACCACTCTTCTAGTTCTACATGACAGTGGTGTGATTCTTACCCTCCTTGCTGGCCATATTCGGTGTGCCTCACGCGACCACGGCACGCGAACCCTGCCGCTGAGGTGGTGTTGACGTGCGGCGTCCTGCTCGATGTGTTCTTTTCGGCATCGAAGCGAAGAGCTCGCTTGTCTTGATACTTACATATCCCCACTGGATTTTCGCCATATGCATTGCTGGTGCACACTTCTCTTACACAATTATACGGACACACCCGGTCATGTTGTGTTCAGAGCCACTCGGAGGTCACGGGCATGCAGCTGTATGTGAGCACCCACTCCCTTGCCGCCAATAGTTATCACTCGGTTACCTTCTTAGCCTAGGCAGGTAGCATGCAGGACTTTAGATATCAATTTCGGCATCCATGACTGCATAAAGTATGCATAACGGTCTTCATTGACATGCGGATGGCTACCCCGAGCTGTCAGCTCTTTTGGGGGCCATGTAGGTGATCATCAAGCTCCCCGAGGTGTATGCCTTTTTATTACCGTCCCATGGCTTTATCTTCTATGTTCTCTGTTGTTAGTTTCCGGTCCACGCCCCATGTAGGAACTGTGTTCACATTTGCCCACCATTCTACCTGCCACAGAATAGAACCGCAGTACTATACCGGGTACACTACTGGCAAAAATAGAACGTTGTCAAGTCGGACGCTTGAGCCTCTGCAGTTGCTTATACAGTACCGTGGCACTACCACAAGTCCAGTATGAGCGGATCACCTCAAGTCGACCCGAACGAGTGGAAACTCGAGACGGTAATCACCGGCGAAGAGATTACGCATCACAATGCTGGTTCTTCTACAGGATCATGGAAGCGAGACCAATTCCTTGGGAAAGGTGGGTATGGAGAAGTCTGGCGGGAGATGCTCACCTCAAATCCGAGCAAGAAGCCCCGATTTCGAGCTGTCAAACAAATCCGGAAGACGGACAAGGCCGTACATGAGTTGTCCAACTTGATCAAACTGTCTACTAGAAAGTATTATGGCTCAGCACATCTGAAACATTTTGTTGAGTTTTTCGGGTGGTACGAGGACCAACACAGTCGCATTTATGTTTCCATGGAGTACATCCCCAACAACGATTTACAGTATCATATCGTGGAGCGCCACAAAAACGGCAGTGGCTTTCAGGAATCTGAAGGAGCATTCATCGTGGCGAAGATTAGTGAGGCATTGCAATTCATGCATGATAGCCAGGTCATGCATCGTGACCTCAAGCCAGCGGTAAGCATGATGAGTTAATGTGATTAAGTACCTATTTATTCAACCACATGCTAACCAATTACACAGAACATTCTTGTATCTCATCTGGGACCCAACTGGCAGATCAAGCTTGCCGATTTCGGGATCAGTAAGAGCATTGAGGTTTGTCACTCTGCCCGTAAATTTATTCCATAAGTCTTGCAAGTAATATGGCGGGTGCTTATTGTTATTACATATAGGCATCTGGTGCCCAGACCAAAGCGGGCACAGACGGATACATGGCTCCCGAAGTTGCGGATACCAATCGAAAGGCTTCTTACACCAAGGCGGTAGACATCTGGTCCCTCGGTGCCGTTGCGTTCTGTATCCTGACGGGCAGGCCACCGTTCCAAGATAATCTGGCTGTTGGTCGATATATAGACGGGAACGGGAAATTTCCTTTTGATCTCTTATTACCATTTAGCGGAAAACTGGTCATCTTTATCATGCAACTCATGGATGTTGCGTTTAACCGGCGACCTAAGGTCGGTCAAGTTCTTCAGCACGAATGGCTAAGGATGGGAGGGGACCAGGCCCCAAAGCATGGTCCGTGGAGTGCCCCAGCAACAGCGGAATGGGAAGACAGTGCAACAGAGGATCCGGACGACCTCGAACAAGAGAGCTCGCGTCCGAATATCAATCAAAATCCGGCTGATACTTCGAACTCGCCGCCTGGCCCGATCGAATCACCACAAAATCATCCTCAAAAGCTCCACCACGCTGTGTCTAATCCTATTGGTAATACGGGAATGGCAGGATACGGCGGGGGACTACCGCCTCGGCCATCATCTTTTCCAGCAGAAGACATCAAGCACAAATCCGGTCCGGTTCTCATAGAGAATCCCGAACTATATACCAATGGAGACAACATCCGGAGTCGGCATGATCTCGCTGACATGGATCACGGAGCCATTACATCGCCAGATCAACGCTTAACTCAAATGAGTTCATTGTCACCTACGAAGGCCTCTACACAGCTAACCTTGCCATCGAGCCACGCAGATTCAGGATACATTACTACGTCCAGCTCGTCTATTTTTCCTCATCTGATGAGTGAAGGGATCTCAATAGAGCCCACTCGAAGCGAGGGTTCTCAACCGTATCCCTCTCATCTTCCATCCAAGGACCCCACTGACGACCGGAATCATGCCCCAATAAACCACTTTACACCACTTCAACCAATTCAAGCCAAGGTGAATACTGAGGCGTTCCGTCCTAAAGACGCGCCCGGAATCAGACCACCTCAAATTGACAATCTGATTGACTCCAGTGACCCAAAGCCTGGCCTGGTGAACAGTACACCGCAGCTACTAGTCTTTGGGCCCTGGCTTCCCGATGAAAATCCATGGGCGGAATCTCATTCTCTGCAAAACATCTTAGACTGAGCCCCCTCCCCCCGCCACCCTTTTCTTGTTGCCTAATCGTACTATTTCTGGATTATAGGTATACCAAATTGGAGCTATTAGCATTGGTTCGTTTTATTAAATGCGGGCTGAAAATAAGATTTGATAATCTCCTTTCGACATTTAAAGCCATCGGAAGCAGGGAACAGCGCCCGTTATAGCTAATAGGAGGATACGGGTACGCAGTAACTCAGAGAGAGTTAGCGGGGAGTTGCAAAAGAAAACTGTATTTACATGCCTATAACGAATTATGATATTACTATTCTAAAACATCTACTTTGGTGTGTATATACGTCCTTGTATATGGTCATCGAGTGAAGTGGCTGTGGTGCGCACTATTCTCCTTTTCTCACAAGACATCTAGGCGCGTGTCGCAGAAGTCTGAACATTTGGGCGATAACTTGCGTACAAGGAGTGTAAAGTAGTATCATTATTGAGCTTAGCAATTTGCCCTACATAAAACCGCAATCCACCAAGTCATTCCCGAGGTTACAAACCGGCGGTGTCTCAAATAGTCAGCTCGTCAACGCGGAGTAGTATATCCTGGATGAACATGACCCCCGCCGCAATCATGGGTTTCTCACGATTAGCTTCGTCGACGTCGGCATATTCGTCATCATCGTTCTCGTTCAAACAAGTCAAACACTTGATGACGATATTGGCGTACAGATCGCCAAGATGCTGGGGCAGGGTATCCCTAGCTTGCTCTTCGAAATATTCGTGAAGGTAGGACGACGGATTATACGGGTTTCCGCGGTTCGTTCTTTTCAACCAGTCATAATACTGGTCACGCATTGGCCCAGGCTGTGGCTCATCGGCATCACCCACTGCCTTGTAGGCGACAAAAGACTGCCAAAGGCCAATTTCAAGAAGGCAAACGCCTAAGCTATACTAAACACTCGGAGTTAGTTATCGAGACCTTGAAGGGAGATGATAAAGTCTCAAAACACAATAACAAAAATAAATTGAACTTTGTGCTCCTGGAGAAGCTCAAGCAGAAAGATCAACTCCCCAAAGGGTACTTACAATGTCATGTTCCATGCTGTATCTCTTCCCGGGAGCTTCACCCTGTCGTTGCGGATGACGATACAAGTCACGATGTAATTCGGCGTCACCTCTTTGAGCGGTGGCACCATCAACAGCCCTGAAACCCTCGAATCCAACAAGAAAAGTCAGATCTCTCTTATTATCCTCATTATTGAAGAGAAGGATAGTCTCAGGACGGATGTTTTTATGCACGAAGTCGAAAGTGTGCATATAACTTATTGACTTAGTTAGTTCCTTTGCGTAGGATAGCCGCTGGCTGAGCGACGGGATACTCTGATCCAGCAAGGCCTCACGGAGACTGCGGAACTTCCCTTTGCCCTTCGGTGTGTTGAAGACGAAGTCGAATGAAGGCTTCTCGCCATCGACCTTCATGACGCCTCGGCAGTTCAATAGGCCGAATGTCAGGGGATCTACTCGCCTCAGCTTGCTGGCAAGTAATCGAACATCTTTGGTGAGCTGGTCACGATCGGCTTGTTCGTCGCAATGTATCGAGTCTAGGATTAGCGCCTTGCTATAACTTGCAGGGCGTCTTGCAAGCACAGCAGTTGAGTACCGGATCCGCGATATATCAAAATTTGTGTTCGGGAGGAAAACACCGGTATCGCCATCGGGGCGTGAAGTCACATCAAGCAACCCCTTGGCTAGTTCAAACGTGTTTTGTTCCTTAGGTGCGCCAGCGTGATTTTTGACCGTTATAGCTGCATCGTCCAGGTTTGGTCCGACAGGCCTATCCGGGTCCTCTGCGGCCCGAAGTATAAGAAACCATGACGGATCAAAACGACGCTGCCAATCCTCGAGATCCCTGACCGCCTTGTCGATAGTTTCCTTCAACAAGACATACTTTATCTTTTTGATGGTAACCCTTCCCACCCCGGGTTCTCGTTTGATTACATCGTCGATAGCGCTTATGGCGTCCCACAACTTCCCAGAGAGAATACTCGCACTGTTCTCTACGTATTTCCAGTACTCGCTGTCCGGTGTCAGGACCTTCTGCATCACTTCGATCTGGAGTTTGGTTTTAATCCAGACATATTCAATAGCTACGAAACTCTCTGAAATCTTGTCGTCGGCTTGCTTCCATGCCTCATAAGCCCTCATAAGGTAGTCACCTGCTCTGTAGCCAACATTAGTTCGCTATATGTTCTGAACGACCTGTTTCACATATGTTACTTACTTCCAGCATGCTTCAATTCCCGAGATAATAGTGAAAGGATCCATGATTGGGAAGTCTTAGTAGCTCCTCACAGGTCGGATAAGTTGGCTTGCCAGCAGGTTCGTGACGAAGAGGGGATGAATACTTAGAGAAACTCGTATGTAGGCTGAGTATAACATGCCATGCTCTACGACACGCAATTATCTATATAAGTTTGCTGATAAATCTTTATGAGTATCTTTTACACAGTATTTTCTTGAAGAGTAGCGGGCTTCGGATGAGTGCGACTATTACGGAGGTGCCGTGAACGCAGTCCGCTTAATTCATTATTCTGCAGCCCCATGCAGAACGGTCGCATGTATGTCTTGAGCTGAAAAGAGTGTCATACGTCCGCAATCGACCCAGAGCCCAGATACATTCATCCTATTCCATTCGCCAGCCTTCAGAAGATAAACAATACACCGATGCGGTCAGCAGCCGCAGCCAATTTCGTCAGCCAACTGGATGCTGCGTCTCACCTCCTTCTCGGGCTGAACGACACTCAATTGATCAATCCAAGATAGGCAGCATTCAGTTTAATGAATATCCGTTGCTGCATCCCCACGGTTCATGCAATGCAAGCCGGGGTGACTGTATGCCAATCAGCACCAATGATATTGAATCCCATCAGCCATCTCGCCCTTCGGTTATTGGATTTGGATTGGAGGTTCCGGCCCCCAACATCGCTAAGCAATGAGATGACAAGAAACGCCCACGCCCCCCTACTTCAACAGAGTGCGCTAGTCATTGTGCAGGAATGAAGGCAATGGTTTAGTAAACTACTCCCACACCATCCCGTCGAATTAGTGAGCAGTTCGATGAGGCTCTGCTGTCTACAGTCTGGGTACGATATTCCTTTATCCGACTATACCCAACCCGATAACCAAGTCATCCCACCTGGTAGCTACATCGAAGAGGCCGGCGTAAAGCTGCTGACTCAGTGCTTACACTGCTGCGGAGAAAACTTGGCCTGCTACCCTTACGACGGCTTGGGCCGGTTTAGTCTTGCCCAACGTGATAAGAAACGAAATAAGATTTATCAATGAAGAATTCCGGGATATTTCTTCGCAGCATCTAGAGGTTATAATGCAATCTCATTTGAATAAGCGGAGTTTGATATTTCGGCGTATAACACCTCAGTCAAGAGCAGTGCAATCAAATTGATGACTTTGATGACCCCGTCCTTATCAACAAACATCTACACTCAACGCTCGCCGAGTCCAGGATTTCATGGAATAATTATCCTGAACAGAGTGCGAGAATCAGGCGCATCCTAGCATTGATGTGCCACTTCACGTGGTTATCCTGAAATTAATGGTGTTGACCACAAAAGTCACAATATTTTTCAACACTTTTATCCTGCTAGAAAACGTAATTGCGACGCGAGTTGGTCAACAAACTCGGCAACGGCCGTGTCTTCTATCTATTCTAGATGATCGTTCGCTTCAATATGACTAATTATCGTCATGAGTGCGTTGAACAGCGAGCGAGCACAGCCGAGATACCCGCGTTTAAAGAATAAGGATGGTGAGTTCGTCACGTGACGCACTACAAAGTTCAAAGATAGGGGGGATGTTCCAATCAGCGCCAAGGAAACCCGGCGATCGTTTACGGCGTTGATGCGCTCACCGCTCGCCTTCTAAAACGGGCAGCGCATCCGTTCTCAACAGCTTCTCGGTCTACCATGCGATATAGGCTATAGCGCAATCAGAAGCCTGCTCCCCGGGCGACGTGCTGTTTTGCGGATGCAGTTCCATAGGCGTACTCGCGTAGGGAAGTTGGCAATACCGGGCTTGGCGAATTTTTACCATCCAAGCATGCAGCCAAGAGCAACTAACATAGATCCTGATGCTGATAGTTGACCCTCGGTGATTTTCGGACTTCACTCAGAAACTACGAGTTATTATGGTGTTCTATAAGTTACCATGAGTAGGTACTTAATTAAATGTGCGACTTTACCATTCTACCTTTACAAGTAGTATACGAGCTTTGTTTTGTGATTATATTCTATGATATCTCGGGCTGCCCTTCGAAATGAAGACCCACGTTTTTGGATCAGTAAGGTATTTTTGCCGGGGGGGGGGGGGGGGGGGGGGGGGAAAAAAAAAAAACAAAAAAACCCAAAAAAAACCAAAAAAATTAATAAACCGAGTGCCTAACCTGGCCCGAAAAAATAAATATATAGGTATGTATTGGTG
>MU392173.1:94946-512209 GCA_022578495.1 Nemania sp. NC0429 | reverse complement strand
ATAAATATATTATAATAAAATAAAAAAATATATTATAAATATATTATTATAAAATAAGTGCATTATAATAAAATAAATAAATATATTATAATAAAGTAAATATATTATAGTTTATTTAATATATTATAGCGGCGGTTTATAGCAGTTATAATTAAGCAGTTAAAAAGCTATATTTTTTTACTTTTTATTTTTTACGTTTACGTTTTTTTATTTTTTATTTTTTATTTTTTTTTATTTATTATATATTTTATTTTTATATTTTTTCGTTTTTTATTTTTTATATTTATATTTTTTTATTTTTTAATTTTTTAAAATAGTTTTTTTTTTATTATTTTTAACACTTTGCGCTTTAAAAATAGCCGGCTAAAAAAGGCCAGCATTTTTAATATTTTAAATAAGCTAAAGCTAGCTATTTTTAAAGTTAAAAAAACTTTTAATAAAAAATAAGCTTTTATAGCCGCTAAATATTATATTTTTAAAAAAATCTATATAATTAGTTTTATAATTAATATTTAATTATTATATTAATTTATATTTTTAAATGTTAATATAAAAAAAGTTAATATAAAATAAATTTATATATTTAATATATTAGCTAATTTATTTTAAAGCTAATTAAAATAATATTATAATAATTAATTAAGCGCTAAAGCTAGTATTGCCGGCAGTATAGCTACTAGCGCTTAATTAATTATTATAGCTAAAATATATAAAAACTTTAATATTAATAATAATAATATTTTTTATTATTTAAGTTTTAATAGTTATAAAAATAAAAATAAAAAATAAATAATATTTGCTAGCTAAAACATTAAAGCTTTATATGTTTTATTTATAACTAAAAACTTTATTTAAATTTTTAAACTAAAAAGTATATTTAGCATTTAAAATAATAATAATTATATTTAAAATAATAATAGTTATTTATTATTATATAGTTTATAATATAATAGTTTTTATATTATTTAAGCTTATTATTAATATAAAATTAAAATAGCGGATTTTATAACTAGTTTAAGCTAATATAGCTTTTAGCTTTAAAGCGTTTTTTAAAATATATTAGTATAGCTTTTAGCTTTAAAACGTTTTTTAAAATATGTTAAAATATTTTATATATTTTTTAAAATAATAAAAATTAGCGCTATTAAAGCTTAAAAGTTATTTATTAAAATTTTAAAAATAATATTTATATTATAACGACTTTGCTATATAAAATGTTTTTATTATAAAATAAATTTAAAAAATATTATATTAATAAAAAAGTTTTATAAAATAAATATTTTAGCTAAATACCGATAATTTAATAACTTTTATAATATTTACTAATATTTTATTATATAAAAAAAGTTTAAATTAAAAAATTATATTTAAATAGCTTTATATTTAAATACCTTTATACTTAAATAAATTAATAATTAAAAAAAATAAAATCTTTTATTATATAATCTATTAGTTAATTTAATAACTTTATATTTAAATATTTTTATACTTAGATAAATTAGCGGTTAAAAAAATAAAATTTTTTATTATATAATCTATTAGTTAATTTAATAGCTTTATATTTAAATATTTTTATATTTAGGTAGACTAGCAGTTAAGCAGATAAAATCTTTTATTATATAATCCGTTAGTTAATTTAGTTAATTAGTTTATTATTTAATAACTAATTTAACTGTTAATTTAATATATAACAGTTAACCTAGTATATTATATAAAATTTAATATATAATATTAAATTTAATATATTGCGGCAAAGCAGATATATTATAGTTAATTAGGTGCATTGTAGTTAATTAAATATATTATAATTAATTAAGTATATTATAGTCAACCTGGTATATTATAAAAAAAGCAGCAAAAAACTGCTTTTACTCCGGCTATGCTGTTATAATTATAATAATAAAAAAAAAAGCTAAATATAATTTAGCTAATTAAAAGCTCTAGGTAGCTAAATAAAATAAAGCGGAAAGTATTAATATGCTAGTATTTATATACTATTATATTTAAATATTTATAATATCTACCTTTTTAATATAGATTTTTTTTTTTAAATAAGTAATAATAACTAAGCTTAAATAAAATAATTTTTTTATTATAAAATTTATAGTAAAAAGAATTTTTTAAAATAAAAAAAACTTTCGTTTTATTTTAATTATACCTTTTTATGTTAAAAACAAAGGCATAATTATAAAGCTAAAGCTTTATAAAATTAAATAATTTAATTATTTTATAATAAAATAAAAAAAAAGCTATTATAATAGCAGTAATAGCGGCGGTAAAAATAGCAAAAATAGCAAAAGCGGTAATAAAAACAGTAAAAGCAGTAATAATAGCAAAAATAGCAATAAAAGCAGCAGTAAAAATAATAGCAGCGTTAATAAAAAATTGCTATATTTTTATTTTAAAATTTAAAATAATATATATATAATAATATAAAGCTAAATAAACTAAATTTTAATTAATTAAAAATTATTTAAATATAATTTTTAAAATTAAAAAAATTAAATTTATTATATTTTAATTAATATTAGCTTTAATAGCCGCTATTAAATATAATGCAGCTAAAAAAATATAATAAAAGCTATATAAAATTTAATTAATATATTTTTTAAAGCTTGTTTAAAAAAAAATTATATTAAAGTTTATATTAATATTTAAAAATATACCGCTATTAATAAGTGCTACTAATTATATTATAATAAACGTTAAAATTATTTATAAAAATAAAGCGTATATATATTTTATATAATATAGCGCGGCAAGCTATAACGGACCTTTTATACAACAATATAAAAAAGCGCACGGGGTTTTAATTTATAGGTAATAATAAAATCTTCAGTGGGTGTCCGTTAAAAGGTTTTTAAAGTACTCCCCGTCACTATATAATAAAGGTAATTAATTTTAAATATAGAATATATTGCTTAATAAAAAAGTAAATTAATAGCTAAAAAATAAAAACAAGTAACTAAATATAAAAAAAATTATTATAGCTATATAATAATTTTTTCTTTTTATTAAAACGCTTTTTTTTATACTTTTTAACTATTTTAAATAATTAAGCTTTTTAAACGCTTTAAAAACTTATTTTTAAATATTTTAAGCATTTTTAGCATTTAATTTTATTAAAACTATTATATAACCTTACTATACATTTAGTAGCTATAGCTTATCTCCTGGTCTAGCTTTTCGCGTTAGCTAATTAGCTCTTTTATTATATTTAGCCTTTTAATAGGCTATCTTTTTATTAGTTCGTAACACAATTTTCTTTTTTTTAAATTATTGTCTGCAATAATAAGTAATAAATGCTTTTTTTTAATATATTTTAGTTTTTTTTTTTTCTGCCTTTTTCGCCATACCTAATCGTTATACTAAGTAAAAATCGCGCAAACGTTAACATGCACTAAATTTCGCCCGTTATATTAAACAATCTAGTTTTAATATCTTTATGTTTTGCTTTTAATGTTTTTAAAAAAAAAAATGCGTTATTGCTATTAATTTATTAAAATGCTCTAATTATATTAACTATAGTAGTTATTATAATATGTTTAGTTTATCGTTTTATAAATATAAAAAACTTATTAAAAAAAAAATAAGTTAAAATAAAAAAAAAATATATTTAATAAATATTATATAAAGCTTTTAATAAGCTTAATTATTTATAAAGAATTCGCAAGCTTTTTTATTATTATAGTATTAAAATAATTTGTTATAAAATTAAAGGTATAAAAGTAATAAAAAAGTTTAAACAGTTAAAAAAAAAATAAAAACGCTTAGCTATTAAACAGGCTTATTTTTTATTTGCTATTATTTTTTTTTTTAATTAAAATGCCTTTAATGTTTTATTAAAAGTCGACCCCGCCTTTTTAGCTTTAGTTAATTAAAGTGCTAGCAATAAAACTAATCTATAATTATTATAGCAGTTTTTAAATATTTTTTAAGTTTTTAAATATTATTAGCATATAAATACTTTTTTTATTTAACGAGGTATTCGAATTTATTACCATTTTAACGGAAGTTTAAGATTTTTTTAACTTTATAAATATTTTAATCGGTTTTTAATTTAAATTATATTTTTAGCGGTGTATTTTTTAGTGCAAATTTAAATAAAAAAATATAAAAATTAAAATAAATTTACATTATATTTAATAATAATAATTTATAATTAATTAATAAAATAATTTTTTTAATTTTAAAAAGTTTAAGCTTTTTAAAATTTAATTTATTTTTAAATTATTTTATTTTAATTTAAAAAATATTAATATTTAAATTTTATTTTTATTAAAGCAAATAAACTTTATTTTTTTTTATTAAAATTAATTTTTTAATTTTTTTTTATTATAATATTTTAATATTTTTTGTTAAAAAAATTAAAAATATGCTTATAGTCTAGCTTAAACTGTTTTAATTTTAGTAATAATAACTCTAGCTTAAGGTGCTATTATAAAAATTGCTAGGGCTTTTTAAAAACTTCGTTCGAGTTTTTTAATGCTTGCTTATTTTTTATATACTGCTTTTTATAAAAACATATTTATATTTTTATTTATTAATATATTATAAATAATCTATATAAAAAATAGCAATTTTATTTAATTATTTTATTAATAATTAATATAACTTTTAAAATACTGTTT
Source organism: Nemania sp. NC0429 (assembly GCA_022578495.1). Lineage (NCBI taxonomy): Eukaryota > Fungi > Ascomycota > Sordariomycetes > Xylariales > Xylariaceae > Nemania > Nemania sp. NC0429. Next base: position 507,578 of record MU392173.1, on the reverse strand, counting down.
TAAAGTTTAATTAAATCTTTTTATTTATTTATTTATTTAAAAATAATAAGCTGTTAAAAATTTAAGCTTAACGCTTATTTATTTAAAAAAACTAGTTTTAAATTTTAATATAAACAATATATTTTAATTTAAAATAATTCGTTTTAATATTTTATATTTATTTAAATAATAATAAATAAAAACAAACGCTAATTATTTAGCGGTTATAATTTTTTAAAATAATAAAAAATATTTATATTTAATAAATTATTTTATATTAATTTATATATTATCGTAGCTAACTTTAATAATTAAATCAATAAATAAAAATAATTTTATAATAAAGTCTTAAACAATTATATATTATATTTAATTAAAAATTTATATTAATTATAGTAAGCTATAAAGTTTATATTTCGCTGCTTTAGCTTTATTATAAATATTGCAGTTTTTTATTATTTTTTTTATAATTTTTTATAGTTTAAAAAAATCGTATTTTTTTTAAAATCGTTTTATTATTTTAGCTATTTTTTAATATTTATATAGAAAATGTTTATAAAATTTTTTAATAAATTTGTTTTATAAAGTTTTAAATAAATAAACCTTTTTTTTATAAGCTAGTTTATTTACTTTAAATCTTTTTTATTTATATAGTTCTGCTAACTTTTAAAAATTATAAGCTTGCTGCAGCTATTATAGTTAAGCTTTTAAAAATTTTTTAAAAATAGTTTATATATATAAGCTTTTATTTTTTTAAAGGTGTAATATTTAAATATTTTATTTAAAAACTTTAAATTTTTTTTATTTTCGTTAACTAAAAATGTTTATTTAAATATTATTTTTTTTTAAATATAATATATTTTAAAGTTAAATTTTGCAAAAAAAATTAATTAATTTTTATACCGTTTATTAAAGTTTTTTATAGTTATAAATATAGTTAAATTTTTATAATTAAAATAAATTTTAAATAGTTTTATTGTTTTTTTTATAAATAGTTCTTATTTTTTTAATATTTTAATAATAGCTAATAATTTTTTATTATAAACTAAATATTTTAATTCGGCGTTTTATAGTATTTTTAAATAATAAGCTACTAAGTGCCATTTTTTATTATTTTCTAATTGTTTAAATATTTTAGCAATTACGCTGTTTAAAGCGTTTATTTTTAATCTTTTTTTTTTATTAAGTTTAATAATCGCATTATTAAATCGGAAATAACCTTCGCTTTTAGCGTTTTAAATGCTTTTTTAGCTTTTTTTAAAATAAAAAACGTTTTTTTTTATACTTTTTAATAGTATATTTTATAAAAAGTCTTACCAGTGTTTTAAAATTTATAATTAAAGCTTATATATAGTTTAAAAATCCTAATGCTTATTAAATATTAATAACTGTGCATAGGTCCGGTATTTTTTAATTATATACTGTTTTAATTTTTAATTTCTATATTTAAATTTTTTTAAAAGTAATAATAAATTTTAAAAAATTAATTTTTTAGGTATGCTATATACACTTTTTTATATTTAGTTATAGTTTCGTTTATTAAAGTTTTTTTAAAATTATTATTATATATTTTTTATATTTTTTTAAAGTTTTTAAATAAATAAAAATATTATTAAAGTAAATAAACATAAACTTATTTAAAATTTTTTAAAATATTGTTATTATTATGCATTAAAAAGTTGCTAAAGCATTATATAATTTTTAAAGCATAACCGTATATTTATATAGTTTATAAATCGTTTATATAACAGTTTTTTATTTTTTTTTTATTATTTTAATAATATAATATCCGTTAAATATATTAAATATAATAAACTATTAAGCTTAACTAATATTTTTTTTATTATAATAAAAAAAGTTAAAAAGTGTTTATTTAAAATAATAATTGCATTTAATAAGCGATAATCTGTTATTATTTACTATACTAAGTTTTTTTTTTTATTTTAGGCTTATTTTCTATTTTTTATTTTTAGTACTAATAAGACCGGGTAGCTATATAATGATTTTAATTTATATATAAACCTTTATTTTAAGTTTTTTTATATATAATTTTATAAAGCTTTAAACTTTTTAAAGCTTATATAATAAATTTAATATAACTTAGGTTTATATTTTTTTTTAATAAAATTTAATAATTTTAAAGTTTATATTTAAATAACTCGCTTTTTTTAAATATTTTAAACAGGTCTTTATATTATCGGTATTTTTTTAATATTCCGATTTTTTTTATTATTTTTTATATTTTATTAATATTTTTAGTGTTTTAAGTTATCGTTTTATCTTTTTATCGAATTATTAAGTTGCTAATTTTTAGCTATTTTATTTTAAAAATAATATCGTAATTAAAAATATTTACAATATTAAATATAATCTGCTTTTTATATCTTTATATTAACATATTAAATAGTTTAATTTTTTTAAGCATATAATTATTATTATAATTTAATTTATTTTTATTAAATGCTATAATTTTATACGATTTGTTTTTATATTTTTAAAGTATACAATCTTTTTTAATAATTTAAAATAAAATAAAGTCGACTTTAAATCCTAAGTTTACTAATATCCGATATTTTCTTTTATTATATTTTATTTCGATTTTTATTTGCTTTTATAAACCGTATTATATTTTTTACAAAGCTTTTATATTTTTAATTTTTTATCGCTTTAGTAATAAAAACCGTTTTTATTTTTTAATTTCGCATTTTATAAAGCCACTTTTTACGCTTTTGCTTTTATTATTATATGCTTAAAACATTTATTATTTATATATTTATACTATTATTTAATTTAATAGCTTTATTATTGCCATATAGTCCTTTTTAATTATAATAATCTTAGTGCTGCCTAAGGTATTAATAAGGCAAAAGTTCTTTATTTTATAGGTAATAATTTAAAGTCGAGGTATAGGTTACACTTATTAATCTTATTATTATAAATATATTTTTTAATTATAGCCAGTTTATTTATAAACATATATAAATATTTTTTATAAATATAAGGTATTTTATTATATAATTAGGTCTTATTATATAAATAGTTATAAAGTTTATATTTTTTTATTTTATAGTTTTTTTTTAATAAAAGTTTAAACTATATTGCATATAATTCGCAAATTATAAAAGCATAACATATATATTTTTTATTTATAGCTTTTTTATTTTTATCGGTTTTTAAATGCATGCTATAAGCTTTAGATAATATTATATAAAAAGGTTTTTTATTGCAGTTATATAATTCTTTTTTTTTAAGTTTTTTTTTCTAGCTAAAAAAATTTTAATTTGCTATATCTTTAGTTTATTAGTGCTATTTATAATAATAATGCCGTTTATAAAACGTTTAATGCATTTTTTTATATAAAGTTTAAATTATTTTTTTTTTAAAATTTTTATTATATAGTTTATAATTTTTAAATCGAATATAACAATAATATCTTTAGTTAATTTATTTTACTAATTTTTTTAATTTAAAATAATATTTATAAGCTTTTTTATTTAAGTTGCTACAGTTAGAACATTTTTTTTTATTTAAAATAAAGCTATTTTTTTATATTATTATATATATAATAACTATATGTTATAACTCCGATTTTAAGTTATATTTATAAGTTTTAATGTTATTTTAAGCATTTTAAGCCCTTTAGTCGCTTTTATTATTATTATAAATCTTTATAACTTAGGTTTTTTAAATTTTTTACGCTTTTTTTTAAAAAACTTTTTTTTATTAATATTAAATTATTTTTTTTTTATAAGCTTAAATATTAATACTTATAATGTCTTTTTTTTTTATATTAAAAATATTTTATATTAAACATATTTTTTAGTGCTTATTTTTATACTGCGTTTATTTTTAATAACCTTTTTTTTAAATTTTTTTGCTTTATTTAAGTTTTTTAAATTTTATGTCCAGTTTTTATAATATTTATTCGCTTTTTATTTATAAATTCATTAAACGATTATTTATCCGCTATAATTATGTTTTTTATATATTTATTAAATATTATTAATTTATTATTTTAATATATTTTATTTTAAACTTAGGTTTTTAATTTATTAAAAAATAAAATAAATAATGCTGCTTTAGGCAGTTTTAAAATAGCTGCTAGTTTTTTAAACTTTATTATATAAGCTGTAGTATTTTTAGTTTATTTTAATTAATATAATAATTTTTTAATATATTTTGCTTTTTTTTTTTTACTAAATAAGCTTTTTATATAATTTTTAAATTTAAAATATATTATAAAAATTTTTTTAATTTTTAATTTTTATTTATTTTTTATATTTTTTAAATAGTTTTTTAAAATTAGCTTAAATTATTTTAATACTGTTTTTATTAAAAATTGCGCTATTATTATAATCTTTTTAATATTTATATTAATAATGCTAGCATACTAGCTTATATATAGTTATGCTTAGGTAAAAAACGATTTAATATTTATAGCTTTGCTATAAGCTTTAAAAAGCATAGGTTTAAATTTTTTAATATTTATTATATTTATACTAAATGTTTATACCGTTTATAGCAATATTTATTTTAGTTGCTTTTTTATTATTTTAAACAAAAATGCTATATTTTATTATAATAATATTAGTTTTTTAATTATTTAAATGCTATAATTTTAAATTAATTTTTTATAAGTCTGTGTATTAAAATTAATAAAAAGTTTTTTTTTTTTTTTTAAACTTTTTTTTATCTAAGTTTTTATTATTAAAATCGTTATTAAAATCGTCGTTATTTAAATCTTTTAAAGCTTTTTTTATAAGCTTATTATCTAAAAGTAATTGCTGTTTTATTTAAGGTTTAAAAACTAAAAATATAATATTTAAATTTATTATTACAATTATATTTTTAACTTATTTTTATAATTATTTTATTATAAAAGCATTTATTATTATTTATTTTATTACTGTTTATTTTTTAGTTTTAGGTTTTATAACCTATAAATAAGTTTTTTAAAATATTTATTTGTTAGTTTTTTATAGCTAAGGTATTTTTTAAATATATTTTTTAAAACAAAATTTTTTATAATTTTTTATTACTAGGACTTTTTTATACTAATATCCGTTTGCTTATACTAAGTTTTATTAATTAAAAAGCTATTAAAATATAATAAACCTTTTATATAATAATATAAAAAAACGCACAAGGTTTTAATTTATAAATAATAATAAAATTTTTAATAGGTGTTTATTAAAAAGTTTTTAAAGTACTCCCCGTTACTATGTAATAAAGGCAATTAATTTTAAATATAAAATATATTATTTAATAAAAAAATAAATTAATAGCTAAAAAATAAAAATAAATAACTAAATATAAAAAAAATTATTATAGCTATATAATAAATTTTTCTTTTATTAAAACGCTTTTTTTACGCTTTTTAACCGTTTTAAATAGTTAAGCTTTTTAAGCGCTTTAAAAACTTATTTTTAAATATTTTAAGCATTTTTAGCGTTTAATCTTATTAAAGCTATTATATAACCTTACTATGCACCCGGTGGCTATAGCTTATTTTTTAGTCCAGCCCCCCGCATTAGCTAATTAGCTCCTTTATTATGCTTAGCCTTTTAACAGGCCATCCTTTTATTAGTTCGTAATATAAACATTATAATTAAAATAATAGCAATAATAAAAAAAAATTATTATTATTATTATTACTATTAGCATTAGTATTAGCGGCGGTATTAGCGGCGGCGGCGTTAGCAGCGGCGTTAACGCCTACGTTAGCGCTTATATTAAGCTTAACTAAAAGCTTATTAGCAGCGGTAATAATAGCAGCGGCAGCAGTTTTAATAGTATACGCAATTTTTTTAACAGCTTTAGCTTTAATATATAAAACTATAAAAGCAGCAGTAATATTTCGCTTTATTTACTGCTTAGCAATAACTACAGCGCGGCGTATATAATACTTAATAAATAAAAATATTTATATAGTAATATTATTTAAAACAGTTAGCTAAAGCTTAAAAACTTTTCTTAATAAAATTTAAATAAATATTTATAAAAAAAAAAAAAAAAAGCTATTATTATTATTATTTTTATTACTACTGTTAATAGTTAATATAAAAAATTAATATAACTGCTATTAATAAAAACATTATATATATATATATAAATATTTTAAATAAACGATTTATAAAAAAAAAATTTAATAATTAATTAAATTTATATATAAAATTAAATTAGTGTTTATAAAAATGCTAGCGTTATAATTATAAAATTTAACTTATTAAATTATATATAAAGTTTAAAAAAAAAAAAATTTAATTAATAATTATTTATATAATTTATTTATAAAATAACGCTGTTTATAATTATTTAAAAATATAAAAATTAAATAATTATTAAAGTTTTTAATTAAAAAAAATTTAAAAGCTTAAAAGTTAATACTATTAAAAGTAATAATAATATTTATAATTTTTATTAAAAAAAGTTTTTATAAATATTAAAAAACTTTTAATTTTTTTTTATTTATATATAATATATAATTAAAAAAAAATATAAAAATATTTATAAATTAAAATAAAATTTTTTATAAATTTTTTATTTATAAATAGCTTTATTTTATAAATAATAACAAAGTTAAAAAATATATTATAAATATATTAAAATTTAATAAGTTTATATAAACTAGATTTATTAAATCTAATAATTATATATACGTAGCACTTAAATATATAAATAAGTGTTTTTTTTTTTTTAAAATAAAATAAGTAGATTATTTTAATATACCTTTAGTAATCTTACTAGTTTTAGCACTAATCATTTTTTTCCACTTGATTTAGACTCCACTTCTACGTAAGACTAGGTGCCACCGCCATGATCGTGTCAGCACCCGATATAGCAAAGGGTCGATGGCCAGAGTGCCATATGCGATCGAGGAGAAGCAGCCTGTTCACTATTAGCAGGATCACGAGAGCGGGAGTAATACGTCAGCGTACAGCATCCATTGCGCTTTGCGTTCATCGGGCAATAGTTCTAACAGAGGAAGAAATATACTGCCGGCGATAAGCCATGGGACACTAGTGAGATGTGTTGGCAGCAAGACACATTTGAAACCCGACGACGCCGCGATTGCACGGTTTCTCTTGAGCCCAAGGGCCAAAAAGAAGAGATATGCGGTAAATAAGGATAGTGTAGTTGCGATTACAGTGCGATACATTGTTGGAGATAGTGCCAGGGGAGCTAGTTTGACTGAGCAGCATGAACTTCGAGTTGAAATGCAATTGTAGTCTGAATGAAGACGGCATGCTAGCTAAATGGAATTTAGATCTCTGAGAGCTGTTAGGAAACAAAGGAAGGGCGAGGTCTCCGGTCTCTCCTATCGAGCCCCCGCTCCCTTAGCCAATAAAAGACACCCAGTACATCATCACAGCCACCTCGTATTGTGTGTATACATGTACGTGTCTTACAATGAATGCATACCCGTTACGTACCCAGTGACAAATCATGCTTCCCAACGACGCCGTCTTTTCTCCGTCTCCATATACCATCGAGAACTTCTCCATCCCTAGACAAAGTACGTAGGTAGGCTGTATCATCAGATGTGTAATTCAAGGCAGAACACAAAGGAGAATGTCTTACGGCTTGAAAATTATCATTGGCAGCATGGACATACTAAAATTAGATATTTCCCCCTCCCGCATCTTCCGATGCTCATCCCTTAAGTCTGGTTTACTACATATTGTTGGATTTTCTTCAATACTCAACTGTCTACGCTCGTCAAGCTATACACCTCGACCATTGCTGCATTGTAGAAAACAGAAAAAAAATCATGGCATCCCAGCCCCTGAGCGTCGTCGAGCTCACTGAGCAACTCAATGCATTTCTGCAAAGGTCCCGCGGCGCGGAAAAACTCGCCGACGATGCCGCTCTGCGCAAGCTGAGCGAAGCTGCCCGTAAAGTCGGCCTTGCCACCGAAGCAACTGGCGACACTGTTCACAGAATCGCTCACTCGGTGCGTCTTCAACCACTGGCTCCATAAATGATCCTTGCCAAGTTGTTCGTCGATCGCTGACCATACACCAGTCTTTACAAGTGCCGCTCGCCCAAATTGGTATTGATACGAAGCTGTTCGAAGGCATGGCGGCAATGGACACCTCTACTGCTTCTGCCGCTACCCTAGCCAAGGATACCGGGGTTGACCCTGCTTTGATGAGTATGGTCACCGAGATCGACGAAATGGTGCCAGAATACTGAATAGCTCAAATAGCACGACTCCTGCGATACTATCAATCCATGGGCATGGTAGATCAGCTAGGAAACGATGAATATGCCCCGAACAACGTGACTAAGGCTATAGCTACACAGGGCGGCCGGGCTGGCATCAGCTATTAGTAAGTACCATCGGCAATGACACCAGATCGAGAGAACATGCCAGACGTCAGACTTCGCTAAATCTTGCCCGACAGCCATCACATGATCAATCAAAGCTTCGTCGCCTTCCCGGAGTTTCTGCGTAAGACCAACTACGTCGACCCCACGGACAATAACAACTGCCCGTGGCATCTCGGCCACAATACGAGCAAGTCGCCGTTCGAATGGCTGCAGATGCACCCCGATCTAATGTCTGACTACTTTCTCCCATGGATGGCATCTCAACGTGACGGATTGCCAACATTCTTCGATGTCATTGACTTTGAGAAGGAGCTTGCCCAAGGAGCCGAAGATTCGACCGTCGTGTTCGTCGACATTGGTGGAGCGCAGGGCCACCAGTGTATCGCCTTGAAGGCCAAACATCCCCACCTTAAGGGGCGCGTCGTCCTTCAAGATCTTCCCGCCGTGATTGAATCCGTCAATGCGAACCGTCCTCCCGGGTTCGAAGGGGTCGAAACACAAGTCTACGACGCCTTTAAGACTCCACAGCCCATCAAGGGTGAGCGTGATTTTGTCCCATCAGACGTTCTTCTTACTAATTCGGTTTAAGGGGCCCGAGCATATTACCTGCGCAATGTTCTCCACGACTTCCCTGACGCAGACTGCGTCAAGATGCTGCAGAGCATCAAGGCTGGGATGACGGATGAATCTGTCATTCTGATAGACGAGATGGCGCTGCCCGAGCGTGATGCGCCCTGGAGAGCAACGCAGTTGGATATTTCGATGATCACGTGCCTCGCTGCGAGGGAACGCTCTGAGCTTGACTGGCGTAACCTATTTGACCAAGCTGGGTTGAAGCTCCGTGCCATCTGGCAGTACACCGAACAATTGCGCGACTGTGTTATGGTAGCAGTCCCAAAGTAGTACCTCATACCATCCATCCGAGTTTAGGTGATACAGTCGGTCGTAATTGACAAACAAGAGGGTTCGTTATGTAATTGGGATTACTATCGGATCTGTAGACTATAGACTATTGAATATGATCATTTTGGACTGCTACTACGCGCATTGTGTAATTACTCGGGCAGTTTTTTACCCATTAGAAATAAATGAGTGTATTCGCTGCTGGTATGCGAATATTTACTATTCATAAACTCGAGAGGCATACTCTCCATCTTCGGGGGGGGGGTTCATTATCTATCCCCTGACTCTTTCCGGCACTGTGCAGGAATCTGAATAGAGTCCCAGGTAACTCCAAACGGCCATGATCCAATGAATGAACATCTTGAACAATTTGTGTGTGAAGGCAAATCAACCAAGGCTATTTTCTTGGTTGAGTGCTTTAGACGAAGGCCCGGCAAGGTCTATTCTTTGCGCATGTATAGTATAAGAACAGTGCGAACATGACCTCTAGAGCAGCCTGTGTGTGTATGCCTTCTCCTGCAGGTCTCTCATCTCTGACCGCCACCCAGTCTGTACTCGGTACCACTGTAGGCAGACACATGGGCCCTGCATTTCTGCTGTTTATTTTTAGAAGATGCTCTTTCGAAGATCGGTCTACTTACGTCTAGTTCTTGCCTGAGATAAACATTATTCATGATTTAAGTCATGGCCCTTGCCTCAACGGCCATTACGGAACATGAGAGTCGGAAGTAGCATGTACAGACCAGATCTATTGGATCAGGAGACTGTACGTACAAGGGGCCTAGGTGTACCATAAATAGGTCCCTCTCTTCCCTTTGTTATTACTAGGTAGAAAAAAAGACTGGCAGATCATCTCAATAGACCTTCAGTGATTCCACTGGTTTTGGCACTGGTTATCTTCTTTCATTTGATCTAGACTTTACACCTCCGTGAGACATACATACACGAACAGGTGGAGAGAACGAGCTGTTTCTGCCATGTATCACCTCCCTAAGGATGGAAGCACCACGGCTGGTCGTACCCGTGCTGTCTGTATAAATGCCAAGCATTCCCCCCCTATGTGGCCGTTTGCAATCAAACGCCCATCGTCCCAACACCATTCACGCTTATTACCTCCGGCTTACTTCGACTATACCACCATTATCCCATGCTGCGAAATATACTCGCTCTAAGATAAAATGTACACGACTACTCTGGAGTCCCTCAAACTCGCCCTTCGACAGGAGGCGCCGGAGACGGAGACAGCGAGGCAACCATTATCCGAAACCCAGTACAGCTTCGGCTTCGACATCGTAGAAAGCGGCTCAACGGCGTACCGAGACTTCATCGCCCCCCAGCTATCTCAGGTATTAGCTCCCCTCTTCAAGTCGCGTGCCGGGATCTCGGTGCTAGAAATCGGGCCTGGCCCGAAGAGCGTACTTGGATTTCTCCCCGGCCACATGAGACGGAAGATCAGGAGCTACACCGCGTTTGAGCCCAACGGCAGATATGCCGACCGTTTGAGGAAATGGCTCTCCACGGGCATAGTTCCGGAGGGGCTCCCACTGCCTCATCTGGAACCGTCGGGCGAGATTTATCGAGCTCCGTTCATTCTACACAGTCACGCAGACGACACTCCTCCTGATGATATCTATCTCAGTACAGGCGGCGGGGCCAACAAATACGACGTCATATTATTCTGCCATAGCATGTACGGCATGAGGCCCCATCATCGTTACATCGAATTGGCGCTGGGAATGCTTGACCAGCAGGTAGATGGCGGCATGGTGGTGGTTTTCCATCGCCAGGGGACCCTGGACCTCGCTGGGCTGGTGTGCCATCGGACAGCCTCCCTCCCTACTGGAGTGGTTCGCGTGCACAATGATAATGAATCGATAGACCGGTTCGCTTCCTTTATCGCGGGATTTACCATGCAAGACGCAGAAGTGAACGAAGCTGTCCGAGTCAAGTGGCGTGAGGCATGCCGCGCCCTGGGCCGTTGTGATGACAAGGACTATCCAGGTGGTCTGGCGTTCAGCGCGCCCGAGGTCATGGTGGCCTTTACCCAACATGCAACTGTGTTAGCAGAGTTGACAGCCCATGTGCCACAAGTTCAAGGAGACGTGATGGTGAAGAACCGGGCAGCTCGACTCCATCGCCCTGCCGCAATCATCCGGCCGACAGAGGCACAACACATCCAACACTGCGTCAAATGGGCTCTAAAATACAAGGTCGGCCTGGCCGTCTTGGGCGGGGGTCATAGCGGCCACTGCCTCTGGCCCAGCGTGGTCTCGATTGACATGGGTGCATTTGATAAAGTGCATATTCTCACAGCCGAGGAGAATCAAGGAGATGGAGATTCGGAATCCACACCCTTGGTCGTTGCCGAAGCTGGCTGCAAGACGGGAGACATCATCCGTCAGACCATGGCGGTAGGCTTAACAGTACCGCTGGGATCCCGCCCGAGCGTAGGCACGGGATTGTGGCTACAAGGCGGAATCGGACACCAGCCAGGCTACACGGGCTCGCGTGCGACTCCATCGTTGGGGCCGTGCTCATCAGTGTTGACTCTGGTAGTATTCTTGTCGTGGGCCAAGTACCTAGCCAGCACCAGCCGGCCGGTGCCATGCGCCCGGAAAACGAGGCGGACGAAGCCGATCTATTATGGGCGATAAAAGGGGCCGGCACCAACTTCGGCATCGTCGTCAGCGTCACCTTCAAGACTCAAGCGGCTCCAAAATACATGTTTCGAAACTCTTCTATCGCGCTAACCGACATCTCAGACGCGAAGCGTAAGCTCCTAGATTTTGACAAGGTCTTTAGCAAAGATTTATCCCAAGCCTGTTCTGCGGATGCATATCTTTACTGTGATGCGGGTCAGTTGCATCTTGGCGTGACCTCCCTCCAATCCTTCTTACCCGAGCTTGCTCCCGATTTAAAGCCAGGTAGTGATGACAAAATCGTGGATGGAGTCGAGTTATTCGAGACGGAGATGTACATGTCAGAGATGCATGGCGGCCACGGCGGCGGCAAGACGTCAGCGTTCAAGCGATGCCTGTTTTTAGATGATTCGAAAGCAGATGGCGTAGCCGAGGCCTTGGTGAAGGCCATCGAGGCTCGTCCAACACCACTCTGCTATCTCCATCTATTACATGGGGGCGGAAAGGTCTGCGAGATCGCGGCGGACGCCACCGCTTTCGGCTGTCGAGACTGGCGCTATGCCTGCGTGATTACAGGAGTCTGGCCCCGCGACCAGGATGAAACCGAAGCCGCTCGGGCTGCGGTGGGATGGGTTTATACCGTCGCCAAGGACCTGTTGCCCCTGAGCACCGGTGCTTACGGGGCCGACTTGGGGCCTGACCCCCGGGACGCCCCTCTTGCAACCATGGCATTTGGGCCGAACGGACGGCGCCTAGCACGTATCAAAACCAAGTTTGACCCGCAGAACGTGCTGGCGTACGCCTGTCCACTTCCGAAAATTCCGACAGAGCCGAAAGTTATCATTTTTGTGACGGGCGATAGCGGTGCTGGCAAGGACTACTGTGCTGCCCACTGGGCCTCTGTACTCAACAACACAGACACCACCAAGGACCTCAGGACGCGCGTAGTGAGCATCAGTGATGAGGCCAAGCGATCCTACGCCATAGCGTGCGGTGCCAGCCTAGACCTCCTATTACATGACCGCGCCTACAAAGAGCGGCACCGAGCGGCGTTGACGGCACATTTTCGGGAACAGCTGCGGCTGTATCCAAAGTTACGAGAGGACCACTTCTTGAACGTAGTGCTCAACACCGAGAATGTGGACGTACTATTCATAACCGGGCTGAGAGAGGAGTCTCCTGTCGAGTACCTATCTCAGCTGGTGCCAGCCAGTAGGCTTTTCAATGTCCGAGTCGAAGCAAGCAAGGAAACGCGGGTCCGCCGAGGGGCCCAAGTTAACATAGACGAAAATAATAAAAGGCCGGGTTATACCACCAACGACATAATCGGAGATAATAAAGGCAGCATAAACAAGAGGCCGGGTTATACCCGCTTAACCTATCGGCCTAGCTATATCTTTATTAATAACGCAATCGGAGATGAGGCAGTGAGACGATTTGCGGAACAGCATTTGCTGCCTTTTTTCCACGAGGATCTGCAGCGACTGGCCGACATGGTGCGCCTAGTACGCGATTTTCCGCGCCCGGGAATCGACTTCCGCCACGTGCTCGGCATCGCAGAGCAGCCTGGCGGGCTGGCCTTGTGCACGTCTCTTCTGCAGTCCCATTACACGGGTGACTGGGCCAGCGTTGGTGCGGTGGTGTGCTGCGAGGCCGGCGCCTTCGTCTTCGCGCCGGCATTAGCCTTGCGCGTCAACGTGCCCCTGGCATTGATCCGGGAAGCCGGGAAGCTCCCCCCGCCCACTATCTCCGGCGCCAAGTCCTCGTCACATATTTCAGCTAGTCTGACCGGGGACAAGATCGAGATCGGCCAAGACGTAGTCCCCAAGGGCGTCCCAATAGTGGTGCTGGATGATGTTCTCGCCACAGGCAAAACACTCTACTCCGTCTTACAGCTACTGGTTGATGCTGGCATTGACGTCGCCGATGTCACCGTTATGGTACTGGCTGAATTTCCTTTCCATGGTGGCCGAGCCCTGCTGCATCGTGGCTTTGGCAGAGCCAAAATTCAAAGCCTCTTGGTCTATGGTGGCGCGTGATGAACGCGGACTCCTGCTCCGCCTGGTAGTCCTTGTGGCTATTAGAAACGGAAGCTTTAGACGAGGCCAGTGATACAGATCGGAAGGTCTGGTAGTACGTATCGGGTAGTTAGACGAATCGAGTGATACGGCATGTAACACCGTTCGGGATAGACTTTTTCTCTTCCAATCCATCCTCTATTCTAATACCGATCTGTAGACTTACCAACTTGTAAGCCACGGATCTACCTGGACGGAGACCCTAGAACGCACAGTCTTTAGCCTTTAACATGCATATCTGCATACCTAATTAAACAGTAGTTTAATGCCCAGATAATAAATTTATTAGTGCATACTATGTGGGTATAGTCCTTTGATTCTACCATTTATATACTGCAGCCAAATCAGTGCTTTGAAGCGTACGAGACGATGGAGGGGATAAAAAACCTCCGACCACCGTAAAAGTTCCTTGCGACGCGTCAGGGCGTGCTAGCCTATTTAGGGAATAGAACCATTTATTACAAAAGCTCTGCAAAGGACGGAGTTCCTGATGCATCCCGATACCCGAAACCTGATCTATGCCGAATCATGAATACTGAATGCGGACCAACCCGCTCCATTCCGGATCATCCCGAATCTCAAGTGCCGACCCTAAAATAACGAACACCTTCTGCAACCGAATAGTGACACTCCAAGCAACAGCACGTGTTGAGTATAAATATGTCGTATTCCCTTGACGACGATTTCTGTCTCGAGAATCTTGTGACGCCAAGCCGAAAGAAAGTCCGAGAGAGAGAGAAAGATTCGAGATAGGAGACTAAGGAAAGGACCGAAAGACAGAAGACTCAAGGAAAAGAAGCATAAAAGTAAGGTATGGTTTATCCCGGCCCATTCCGGGTCATCCACGCACAGATGATCGTGAGGATGTACACCAGGAGTGTCATCACCGGTGGTACATACGCATTCGCAGCCGCCGTCTGCCCGGCCGTCATAGTCTTCAGCAGGTTGGCAATGACCTGCAAAGACTCGTCTGCAGTTCTCGGCCTCCGGGATGATCCGGGAGGGGTCAGAGAGAGACGTATCAGTTATCGTGAGAATTTTTCTGGCATGGTATCAGGAGTCCGCTCTGGGCCTCCTGGGGTGGGCAAGATGCCGTGTGGGGCGGAGCACGCCGCCTTTAGCTTTCTTAGTGGCTTGGCCACTACTACTATCTATCTTCTACACCCCCACCTAGCTAGAGAAGAGTAGACCAATACGACGTTTTTTCGGCTTCTTTCGTTCGAGTGTTACAGAGTATAGAAAAAAACAAGATATAACAACAATACACAGTTTACTGATTATTGACACCCTAAATCAATTAACTCACTTATACCGGACAAGGACTTTATGCAGTATGCCGGAGAACACTTCAACATTTGTATATATAATTAAACACTCGTTATCCTTAATTGCTGTGATTTGGTGCTTCATAGACGCTTATCTACCACAATAAGATGATAGCCCCAATCCGTCTTCGCTTCGCCGATATGGACAATCCCATTTTCCGTCGGCTGCAGACTGTACGCTACTTTCTCGAACTCGGGATGTAACGAGCCCTTCGTCTGTTGGCCCAGAGAGCCACCTAATCCTTTGTGAGCCTCACAGAATAAAAATCAAGCAATGCACAGTGATCCTGCTTAGGGGCATGGCATCCCTACCCTGACTGGCCTTGTCTTCTGAAAATTGCTTGGCGACATGGACAAATATGGCGTGTGTAGGCGCCTTGGTCTTCGTCTTCGGGTCCATCTTCCCTACCGGCTCCGGCTCGGACGCGGGAGCGCCCTCTTTCGGGTCTCCTCTGGCGAGGCGCTGGATCTCGGCGAGCGCCTCCTCTTTCCGTGAGTGTTTTTTACACTGAGGCCTAGCTTAGCATGCATGCACTATCCCCCACGCTTAGTGTCTGGAATCATTTGGCGGGGACGTACGAGGATATGTCTGACTTCGATTTTCTGTCCGCCTTTCAACTTGCCGCCGCCCTTGTCTTTGTCCCCATCGCCGCCAGATTTGCTGTCGCCCTTCGACTTGCTATTGCTGTTCTTCTTCGGGCCCATTGTTAAAGTAGTTACCGCGAGAATCAAGTTTGGGCTTGGAATCATGTAATTGTCATGGGCGTTTCTCTTCACCCCACATGAGTTATACAGCCGATGGAGGGGCAGTACGTAGTAGTTGCATAACATACGTATATGCATACATGAATCCAGATTTGAAACTAACCGCTTTCTCCTATTTTTAAAAAGACAGGGGTTATAAACATAGGCGCGACAGGGTTGCGTAAGCTCTAAGTACCTCTTACGTGGGTTGGATCTTGAATCGGTAGATTGATGACCTACTTCGTACCTATATTAAGTTATTTTAATGACTTCTGTAGGACTGTCGCCATGATTATAATGTCTTGTTTAGAGTCGTAGGGCAAGGGCCACTGTAATTAGTCTCTGGCCTATGAGTGGAACGTGGTATGGGAGACTTTACTTTTAGATCCTAGCTTTTCTAGACCTGGAGGCTTCTGTTCTAACTCGAGGATAATTGCATGGAATACTAGGAAGGCAATCACCAGACATGCGTAGAATTCATGTGCTGGAGCTGGAGGCTGTGTCGGGTTATGAAGCAACGGTTCTCAAATCTTGTTCGCGTATTTGTATGCAGTATTTAGTGAACGCTGTTATATCGACTGGGGACGTATCGTGCTCTGTTATGCTGGACTCTGAATAGATAACAGCTGCAGCCGGCAGATCGCCCAAAAGAGAAGTTTGACAGTATCTTGTGAAAGTTGTTAGTGTTCCTGACAAGTGACATATAATAAACTCAAGGATGTAGTCATCCCACCGCGATGGTTGGTGTAAGGTTGATAAAAGGGGACTAACAAAACACAGCATCTCATTCGACCCGATATCGATCCTAAGCATATACATAAAATTCATCAATGAAAACCAGTATTAGTATCCCACTACCGTTCGGTTGCTCCTGGCAACCAAATAAGCTCTAAACTACTGGTTGCGCTCATTCTAGGTTCATGGATCGCGGGGAGAATCGCCCCTTTTAACCAAAATACACTTCGAAGGTCCATCTTTAAGTAACTTCACGAAACTTTGACATACAAACGCTCCCGCTCTCTGTAGAATGCTCTCTGAAGTTATAAATTCACCAGTCATTCCCTCTTGCAATCCAGTGTTCCATCCCCCCGAGACTCCAATATTTACATCCACCCCCAAGCCACGGTCACTCTGTACCCGAAACGAGAGTTATTCTTCTCCACGAACAACAAGGCTTCTCACCAAAACAGTAATTATGGCTTCTCACAAAAAAGGTATCGCTGATTCCGGTGTCAATTGGGTTGTTTATGCCCCACCAACCATTCCTCCCATCGGCGACCATGATACGCCAACGGCCACTAGACGCGCGCCCGCCTTCCCCAGCGACATATTCACCAACTACGGTCCTCTCTGCTGCATGGTGACCTTCGGAGGCCTGTATGAGCATCACCACGTCCTGTTCGATCCCGAAGACGTCCAGCTGCGGGACCCGACGTCCAACCACAGCCGCCGGGCCCTGGAAGTGCTGTATCGTGCCGCGCGAAGGGGACCCGATTTCAGGATTGTCGCGGGCCACGACGGCAAGCTCAGGTACCTGCTCCGCTCCGTCTGGCGGTATTATTATAATAAGGGCGCCGATGACATTCGTATCGGAGACATCGTCTGTCCCTGTTCCCACTCCGGACAAGACTTCCCCGTCCGGCTGCCGCACCGCGATGCACCCCCGCGCGTCTTCGACGCCGTCCTCAGGGAGGCGATCGAGGCCGGGCCTGACGGAGTCGAGCGCACGGGCGGCTGCACGCGCTGCGCGACCGACTTCGCGGTGCGGCTGACCCCGACGCATCTGGACGTACAGGCCTGGCAGGACTTGACCCCGGAGGACTCGACCCCGGGGGATCACTACCCCGACGATCCCGAGCGGAACACGGAGTTTTGCGGTGCCTGGGTCCCTTTGCGCTGGCTCACCAGGTATTACGCGCTAGAAGCAGATCTGGGGTCTGTGCGGAAGCTCTATGAGCAGGCCTGACGAGCCCGAAGAGGAGAGGAGAGGAGACCGGGCCGCGCGGAAACACCTTTTCGTCGCTCAAGGAATTCTAGACGGCCGCGCCGTGGCTGGCTGGGCTCAGCTGCCGCAGTATTAACGACCCATAATTATAACCGCGACGGGAATGAATACCTTACCTATGGGCTTTTCACGATCGCACATTTTTTTTTCACAGATCTATCATCCCTACTTTCCAGTTATCTAGCACTTGATTTTGAACGTGCGGTGAAAAGGCTCTGGAGTTCCGGATATACCCCCTCGTGCGATGAAGGAAGCCGAGTTGATATGGAACGTGTCCTAACTGGGTACATAATGTCGAGAGGTTCGAGATGCTAAACACACCGCTTTACCGAAAAGATAGCCGGGCTTGTGTTTGACTTCATGACGAAGAACAAGAAAAGGGAGGGGAAGGGGAAGGGGAACTTGTATTCCTTCTTTATTATCAGTGTCAATCGTTAGTTTCAGTATAGTAATAAAGATATTAATTATCAGCCAGCAAGGATGAGATCACCCATTATTTCATAACCCAAAGGAAAAAAACAAGCCCCGAGTCCGTGGCGGCTCATTTAACCCTCTTCAAAGTCTGTCGCGCGACCCGCGGCGTGATAGCAGTAGCCCGCCCCTTCCAATCGACCTCGAACACGAAGTCGTCGAACGCGACATTGCCATACTGGATCCCAGCCACCGAGCCCCAGGGCAGACAGCCCAGCGAGAACACGACGCCGGGCTGCGACGTATACGACGGGCCGCGCGCGGCCTCGTACACGGCGCGGAAGGCCACCGCGCCACCATCGCCCCCGAGGTCCATCGGGTACAGCCTCGCGTCCAGCCCCGCATTCGGCACGCCCGTGTACAGCTCCAACACGTCCACGTCCTTGTCGCCTGATAAGGTCCAGTTGCTGAGCTTGAGGCCCGGGTGGCCGTCGTTCACGGAGATGGTCAGGTTCATGCCCGACTCCGGGTTGGCGTACACTCCCCCGAAATTCGCCTCCGCTTCGGCGCGCGCCGCTTGCTCGAAGGCGGTCGCCAGGGCGCCGGTCACGACGTCGCCGATGACGGCCAAAGCGAGCGAGCGCGCGGCGGACCCCGCCGGCGTCGTGAGGCCGGCGAGCAAGAGGACGAAGCCGAACTCGTGCTCGGGCGAGAGCACGAAGAGCGCCTCGTAGCCGCCCAGGATCCCGTTCTTCGTGTACAGGTCCACCACGCGCGTGTGGTTGCTCCCGGGGGAGAGGGGCTGCAGAAGACGGTGGATCTCCCACGGCATGCCGACCGCCACGTGCAGGTCGGCGGTGTGGGCGACGGGGCGCAGCCACTCGCGCGTCAGCGCCGGCTTGAGGAGCTTGGAGCCGAGGATGGATCTCCCTATCGACGCCATGTCCGCCCCCGTGGAGAGTATCCCGCCGAACGGACTCGCGTCGCCGAGGCTGACGTTCCACCAGCTGGAAATCGCGTCGCCTGGTACGATGCCCTCGCGCGTGCTGCTCGGGGGCTGGAGAGAAGTGCGCTTTAGCCCCAGACCTTCGACGAGGGTGGACTCGAAGATGGCGGCGAAGGGCTTCTTGGCGATCCTCTCCAGCGCGTAGGCCAGGATCTGGAAGGCGAGGTTCGAGTATATCGGCGTGTGGAAGGCCGAGGTGACGGGATGTAAACCCCTGATGGCCGCGAGAAACTCTGTGCTTGGTATTAGGAGACAAAGAAATAAATATTTTTGATTGATGCAAGGGTAATGAGAAACACGACGAACCTGCGCGTGAACACGACGGCAACAAGAGGTTGGTAGTGCCGCAAGTGGGAATCTCATCCGGTGGGAGGGGTGGTAGGGCAGCCTGCTCCGCGACCGTCGCATTGATTAAGTTCGCCAGATCCGAGAGAGAGTCTATTACGATTCACGAACTCGTCAGCCCGTGTATTTTTTTCAACGATGTGATGGGCATCCGCCCTCCCGCAACGCTTGACTTACAGTCACGATCCAACCCGGCTTGATGGCTGGCCAGGGCCCCTATGGTGACGTCCTCCCAGTTTACTCGACGCACGGCATCCTGAACCTTGTAGTTTGCTTTATTCGCCAGCTCAGGTACCCAAGCAGTAACAGGGTCTTGCATATGATCCACTTGCATAGCATGAAACATTAACAAACGTCCTTTTTTCTAGGGCAGCCAACTCATGGGGTTGCCGACTTACTGCCGATCTCAGCTAACAGGGCGTAAACTGTCAGGAGTTTAGAAACGCTGCCGATGCGAAAGATGGTGTTCTCGCCCAGGGCGCCAGAGGGGAGCGAGGTATTGTCGAGGGTCGTCGCGGCATGGCTGAGGCTTAGAAGCTGCTCGTCCTTGGAGAACAGGTTTAGCTGGAAGCTTGTTGTCGCATTATCGAATAGAGTTGGCTCGGCTACGATTTCTTTCAGTTTATCCTTCAGGCTAGATAATGCACTGCTTATAACCAGCGATGAGTTTCTCGGGTTCCTTGGCGCAGGAAATACAGCGCCCTGGAAAGGACAGTTGGGGCTGTATTGCGCGACACTTTGAGATGAGATGAGTAGCAGGGCGGTGGCCACCGAGATGAAGAGACGAGGATGAATCATCCTCATGGTTGCTAGGCCCGTATATAAGACGACGTATCATTCATTCACGATAAGAAACATATCGATACTTCAAGTGTAACAACAAGCAACTCGCCATTTTGAACCGATCCATTTCTTATATGCATCTTGAGCATAGACATCATCGTCACTCTAACACTTTGGCAGCTCCACAATCTAATGTCAAAATAGATAGCTCTTAGAGTGAGATGGAAAGGATCAACGGATGGTCGTAGCTCAGCCAATGAGGTTGTGGAGCCTAGATGTAAACCCTCTCTTATTGCTCCGCCGCTGAATCCCATCTTGAAGTCCGAGCTGAAGGATCAGCGATGACGTAATATCATGCGTTGTAAATTCATATACCTAGCCCTTGGGTACCATTGCTATTACGAAATATAACAGGCCTCCTCATGGCTCCCTCAGGGTGACCAGGAGTAGAAGCCAGACGACACTAGGCTCAGGCGGGGGAGAGGCAACCAAGCGTGGTTTCAATTGGAGAAGCTGAAGTGGGTGCTCTAGCACCCTGGTAATCATGAAGACTGTACTTCGTTTGAGATACCTACTCAGTAGGATGAAAAGATGCGGCCCGGCGCGTTTAAATAATGGATACGATGACATGAGTGGCCTTGAATGATACTGATAGACGTTACAGTAGCTAGATAGATGCTACTGCACATCAACCGGCTAGATAGTTCATTATGCGATTGGAAAATACTGTTGTAACCGAGTTGATGATCATTGGACACGAGAATGCTGGCGACCAACTAGCATTATCTGGCTGCAAATCTTGAGACGCTTGAGATGCGACAGAAGTGCTTCATTCTTATAACCGCGGTGGATGTTCTCGCAGGTTATCACTGAGACGCCGAGGTAAGTTTGGGTCGTTATTACCATCTTGGCTGCCCACCAAAGATCCGTTTATAGTCGGGGAGTTTGTCCCTACTCTCCCCCTCTCCTGCAGCCTGAAGTTCATCAGCCAGCGAACATGCATTCCGAGAACGCCTAGTGTACTACGAATCTCGGTAATCTGGTCTTTGATGGGTAACGTCTCGTTGAATAGCATGACGGAATGCCGGCCCTCGACTTCGTTGAGCGCAGAAGATAGACGCTCAACTTTGGCTTCCATCGTCTCGAATATGGACAAGAAATACTGGTCTCGGGAATCGTAGGGAGCTGGGTCGGTAGGCGCTGGGTTATCAGGCAAGCTCATCTCCGTTAATCCCTCTGAGGTGTTTGTCGAGGGTATAGAGAATCCCTTGTTCTCGAGAAACTTGATCCGACGCTCTTTCAGCTGGTCCTTTTCTCGAAGGGCCTTGAGCTCGGCTCGAAGTTCGGCCATCTGTTCCCCAACAGGCCCGACCACTCTGTATTCGCATACTCGTACATGCTGATCGAGACTCTTGCGTCTCACCCGAGACGTGCAGCCGAGTTGTGCAAACTTGCAAGGCGTCTCTGCCTCTGGGCACCCGTTCACATGCTCGTCTCGCTTGTGACGCACATATTCGGCTCCACAGAGCTCACAGGCCGTCTTCCTGTTGGTGCACTGGCTGTCCTGGTGCTCTTCCAAGTCGGCCTTCTCATAGGTATGCTCGCAGTACTCGCACTTTACGTTATAATGCAGACACCCCTTCCCCGCGTGTTTTCGAGCGACTGTCTTATCACAGGAGGTATGTGGACAAGGCACAAGGGTCTTGTCGCAGTAGCGAGTGACGTGATTCTCCACAAGAGATCGAGCCACTACCAGACTGCAGCCGCGGTGGCTATTGGGACAACGAACGAGCAGATTGTCAAGCTGGTTATGGACTATCTTGGGTGCTGTCCGGGTCTCGTCGGCAAGCCTAAGGGGCAGACGGTCGACTGGGCAGACGGGGTTTAGGCTGTGGGCGTGAACAATACATTTCTGACAGAAGACATGGTCACAATTGGTAATGGTCGGCAGTACGAGTGGTAAGCGACATATCGGACATATGAGATTCTCGTCGACTTCGGCCTCATACTCGAGCGCCCTGAGGTCAACAACGACAGATGACGGGGAAGATGACGATGGCGACTCTTCCCGGACTAGAGGGTTGAGAGCTAGAGTGGCGGTCGATGGTGCTAAGCCCTCCTCGGGTGTGTTTGGTGGCGGCATACTTAATAATTACTACCGGTTTATTTTCTGAGAATGCATGATAGGCCTTAGCTAGGGTTCGTGGTGACTCTGACGTCTTTGTATATGCATTGTTCAGGGCGTGAGGCTGGCTAATTGACTCAAGGTGACGGTTGAGGCTGGATGGTGAGTGCGACGGTGAAGGTGACAGTGAGATTGAGAGTGAGAGTGAGGGTGTCAGTGAGGGTGGGGTGACAAGCGATACCTACCTTCAGCTGCGACTTGGCGTTGACAAAAGCTGGCTCGGTTACGGGTTGTATATCTACATATTATCATAACCTAAGTACCTACTTATCCAGTACTTTCCATTTAACGGGTAGTAATTAGGTACCCACCCGAGACATGTTGTACGTGTGCCAAGAGAATGTGACTGTCTCAATGTTAAAGACGCCCTTTTGTACCTAATGTAAGTTGAGATCCTTCTCCGAGCTACGATCAATAAATACAAACTAATTCATCACATAGAGAGACTTCACCTACAAACTTGTTAAACTTTTTTTTTAAAAAACATAAATTATGCAACGAGAAATTCGTATCAATGATGCATAGGACAGCATGCAGAGCCGACAGTGGAGCAAATCCAAGCAACCTCCAGCTGCATTGACCAATGATGATACTTACCTGTCGCGCTATCTCCAAATCGAACTCAACAAATTCCCCAAGCAACCCAGCAGAAAAAAAATGAAACATTAAAAAAAGTAGTGTACGGCGGCCGCCGCGGACTCCATGGAGCTTTTCAACCTTTAAAATACCAAGATCGGGCATCAAGTAGCAATTACTTTGTAGTTTCGATATAGACTACCTAAAGTACCTATTGTACGAAGTACCCTTCAAATGCTATCTCCGTAATAAACCTTACTTCCCGATACGACTCGTAGGTATCCCCCTCGCACCTAATAATTTTACATCTTTATCTCCCCAACACCCATTCCATCCCATTCCGCCCAGGGACCAAGACCTACCTACCTACCCACGGTACCCAAGGTAAAGGGAAAGAAATATGGGCTTCACACTCAAGGTCACCAACCGGTCCCAGAAGGGCCTCCGCGGTCTCCCGCCGACCATCGAGCTCCCGGACTCGGCGACGGTCGAGCACGCGAAGAAGGAGATCGCGCGGGCGACGGGGACGGCCGACTTCAACCGCATCGGCATCTTCGACCCCGTGTCCAGGAAGACGCTCAAGGACCGCCTCGCCGTGCTGCGGGAGCAGGAGCCCGTCATGAAGCATGGGGCCATCATAGTCAAGGACCTCGGTACGTTCTCATTGAACACACACACACACACACACACACACATATATATACATACACATATAACTATTGTACATATATGATATGATCATGACGTGTAAGAGCCGGCTAGCTGACGACAAATATCACAGGCCCCCAGGTCTCCTGGCGACTCGTCTACATCTGCGAATACCTCGGCCCGCTGATCTTCCACCCCTTCTTCGTCGCCGTCCGCAACCACCTCTACCCAGCCGTATACACGTACATAAAATCCATCGTACCGACGCCCACCACCACCACCTCCGAGCCCTTGACGTCGGTGCAGCAGGCCGTCTTCGCCATGGTCATGCTGCACTTCGTCAAGCGCGAGCTCGAGGTGCTCTTCGTGCACAAGTTCAGCGCGAACACGATGCCGGCGCCCTTCATCGTGCGCAACTCGTTCTTCTACTGGGTCTGCGCGGGCCTGCTAGCCGCTATAGAGATCTACGCGCCCTTCTCGCCCTCAGCCCGTCCATCTCCCTTCCTCTCCTCCCCGCTCGACGTCCTCGGGCTCGCCCTGTTCGTCCTCGGCGAGCTCGCCAACGCAAACGTCCACTGGTACCTCTCGACGCTGCGTCGCCCGGGGGAGACGGCCCGCAAGATCCCCCGCGGCCTCGGCTTCGGCCTCGTCACCTGCCCCAACTACATGTTCGAGGTCGTCGCCTGGCTCGGCGTCATCCTCGTCGCCCGATCCCCCTCCCTCGTCCTCTTCATCGTCATCGGCTCCTACTACATGTACGTCTGGGGCTGGGGCAAGGAGATGGCCTACCGCAAGCAGTTCGGCGACAAGTACAAGAAGAAGCGCTCTGTCATGCTGCCTGGTCTTCTGTGAGTGAGTGGGAGTGGCCGTGGTAATTGAGATGAGGATCGAGTCCCCCGTCCGTCTTTCTGTGAGATAGACGCCGACCGGAATGGGCAGTGGGGCTAGGCACGACACGATACGACACGATGCGATGCGACACGACGGGTGGACCGAAGAGGCGCGAAGTGAGGTGAGAGAAGTCTGAAAGACGACGGTGGGTAATGCTTGTGCCAGGAGGGGCCAATCCGTTGTGCCTCCCGCACATCATATCATATCATATTCTACGCTATTTTTGTGAATACGCTTCTCTCGGGCCATCGTCATCGTCGTCATAGTATAGTACCTAATACATATATACCGAAAAGAAATAATGCGATGCACCGCTCGCTGCTCTCTGCCACGAAACAAAAACTCGTTACATCATACACTCGTCGGGTCTGTTAGAGTAAATCGTCTAACGTATTCATGTTCATGTGTCTCGGATCCCTGGCTTGGTAATCCCCATTGTAGAGTATGTCGAGATGGTAGCAGAGGTGGGTATGTTCGAGGGGATTCCGTATTCAGTGTCGGAAATAGATTGAGAAAATCACTCTTGATGATAGAATGGGTCGATCACGCCGCATTTCGCCCCGTCGTCGTGAGTCCTATACGCATATCCGTCGCCATGGCCTCGGCGAGACTCTCCAAGATGGCCTGGTCGAGTGAGATGGTAGCATGCGTCGAGACCGAACGATTCGAAGCTACATCGGCGACGGATGCGTTTGAGATCGTGCTCTCTCCACCCACGGCAGTAGAGCTGCCGCTACCACTGTCCAGACTTTTCCCCTTGTCCCTCTCTTTCGTCGCATTCCTGTCCCCTTGCTGGTCGGGAACCTCGCCCTCGGGATCCCGTTCGCTTTCGCTCCCGGACCAATAACTCCCGGAGCACTCGCTACAGCTGCTCGCGTCGTCGTCATCGTCGCTGTCGCCGCCGCCGCCACCCCTCACCAATCTCATCGTCTCCTCCAGGAGCAGGAAGTCCCTCTCGAGCACCTCGGCCCAGTTCTGGACGTTCCCTAGCTCCTTGACCTTGCGCCCGGCGTCCTTGACGACCTTGGCGAGCTTGTCGTTCTCCCTGCGCAGCGCGTCCGTCGCCTTCGCGACGTCTCTCTCCTGCCGCGATAGCGCCACCGTGTTGGCGTGCAGGAGGGACGCGCGCGACTGCAGCTCGCTGTCGAGCATGTTCGACATGGATGCGACGAGCGCCGTGCGCGCCTCGGCTACGTGCAGTTGCGAGTCGCGGGACGACAGGCTGTAGTCGAGGGACATGGTGGCGGTGCTTGTGCCGCCGGACTCGGGCACGGAGCCGTGGACTGAGGCTGGTCCTGGCCCGCCACCGCTGACCGTGGTGGGCGGTGAGGTCGCGGTGAGCCGCGACCCGGCGATCGAAGGCGGGGCTTTCGAGATGGATGAATGCACTGAGGGAGGATATCTCGGGGGCGGATGCGGTGGTGGGGTGCTCGCCGAGGGCGTGACCGCCGAAAATGGAGTGTCATCGACATTCGCCGGCAATGCTGCCGTCGAAGGTTTGCGGCCCTCGGGATCAGATACCGGCGGAGACGGGGGCATCACCGCCGGACTAGCGGCGGTGGTGGGGTCGGACATTCGGATCGCTGCAGGGAAATGTATGTTTCGCCTCGGGCGGACAAATCTCGCTAGTCAATATGCAGATCGAGCCTGGAACCGGGGGGTTGTCAAACGACGACTGAAACTGGGAAAGCCGCCTGCGCGAGAAAAGTCGGGAACTATTGGAGACGATGGTGAAGCTCAGAAAGTGGAAAGCCGGTTGGCATATTGCGGGGTCATTTAGAGATGGCCGATTGGAAGATAGCTCCCTTTTTCAAGCACCGCCTGCATGTCTTAGCCTGCAGCGACTTGCCGAATTCGAGCAAACCCGTCACACATGACTGGTAGGTAGCAGAGGGCGGCACACCACCCCGTAAGTTCGGACGAACCCGTAGGTACTAGCAGTTAATTACCAGTAGGCACTTGGCCTAGGTACTCTGTAGTGTGAATTAAGTAGCCAGGCCAGATTCTCCAATCACGGTCACTCATCCCAGTCTGCCTCCAGGAGACCTTCCTCGCGCTGCGTACTCACCCACTCCTCGCTCGCCAGGCCACGCAGGAATCGGCGTTGCAGGTCTGCCGCATCCTTGTGAAAGTCGCATGCGTAGTCGCAGGCTGGCGTCTCATTCTCGCCAAAGTAGTTGCAGAGCAGCTTATGACGACAGGTCGTCGTGTTCTCGCAGTACTCAGCCAGAGACCTCAAGCTTGATGCTCTCGCCTCCCAGTTTGAGTTCTTGGGGTCGCGGTCGCGCATAATTAAGTTACACACGCGGTCTCTGTCCTCGCGACTGTAGTACAGAAAACAATACGAGGCGTTGCCGTCGCGCCCGGCGCGGCCAGCCTCCTGATAGTATCCTTCGAATGATTTAGGTAGTCTCCAGTGAACTACGAAGCGCACGTTGTCCTTGTCGATGCCCATGCCGAAAGCCGTCGTAGCCACGATGATGTCAAAGCTAGGCTCGTTAGAAACCCATTTCGCCAGCGTCTGCTCTTTGACTTCTTTGGATAACTTGGCGTGGAAGGGCTGTGCGCCGATGCCCTCCTGGCGCAGTTGGGCCGCGAGGTTCTCGCATTCGTCGCGAGAGATTGTGTAGATGATGCCAGGGACATTGTCTGGCCTTTCCCCGACAGCGGCCAATTCATTTTTCCTCGGTTCCTGGGCTCTACGGTCATATACGCCTCGAATCCATTTTAAAAAGTCCTCTAGGCGACGGTCGTCCTGGTCTCGCGTAAACCTAATCTCAAAATGGAGGTTTGGGCGATAGGCCGTCATAGTAAATGACTTGAGGCGAGCCGGCTCCGTATCAAGGCATAAAGTATGCAATACATCAGTCCGAACTTGGTCGTTGGCCGTGGCCGTGAGACACATGATAGGCACTTCGGGGAATGATTCGCGAAACCAGGACAACCGCTTGAAGTCTTTGCGGAAGTCATGCCCCCATTCCGAAATGCAATGTGCCTCGTCAATCGCAATGCGGGCCAGTTCCCGCTGGTCATAGACGATTTGCAGGCGATCTCGAAACCGATCAGTTGCACATAGTTCAGGGGTAACGTAGAGAAGCCGGGTTCGTGGGTGCCCGGTTTTCAGATCGGCGAGAATGCGATCTCTTTCTGAGAGAGGCGTGTTGCTGTTGAAGGAGCTAGCATCGATGCCTGCAGCCCGCAGAGCCTCGACCTGATTCATCATCAAGCTCAACAAAGGTGATACGACGATTGTGACTTGCAAGTCGGGTCAGCCAGCCCCTCGCGTTACCGGGCTGCCGTCTGGAGAGGTACTCACTTCCATGATCGACCACTGCGGGGAGTTGAAAGCACAGAGATTTCCCGAACGAGGTGGCCGCTTGGACGAATACATCGTGGCCATCGAGGGCAGCCTGTATAATCTCTCGTTGGAAGGGACGAAAACCGGCCTTGTTGAACTGGCGACGCAAAGTGAAGTCGAGATCGGGGAGGATGAACGAGTTCGACCTCACAAGACCAGGCATCTTCGCTACCACCGCCCTCAGCCCCCGTATGTAGGTTATGCAAATTACGGAGACTGAGATATTGACTCTCTTCTCACGCTCATCAAGAAACCTGCAAGTACCTAGAAGAGACCCTTTCCTTGCCTGTCAGATTGATTATGCACTGTTGTTTTGAAGTTTGGCGAGCCTTAGGTACCCAGATTGGACGGGCACCAGAGAAGCTAGGCACTTCTACACTAACATCGCATTTCCGCCTGCAGGCACTCCCCCTGTGCAAACTAACCTAATTTAGAAAATCTAGGCCCAGATAGGCAGTACTCTGATATAAAGCCTTTTCGAATTGCCAGGGATGGACTTTTAGGGGACTGCGACCAAGCACTTGCCGACCAATGAGAACAGACTGCCAGACAGCTGTTACCTGTACCTCCGACATTCGACAACATTCTCGACGATTGGGAAACCAATAACCGCCCGGCCTTCTTTTTCTCTCAGAAATAAGATCTGGAACTTAAACCAGCCGACTTTTACAGTGCAATCAATGCGAGGTACTTCGTTGAAACCTACCTACCTGTTGGCTGTAGTGGCCAGCCTGTTGCCAGTGCCATGGAAGTAGGTGGCTACTGGTGGAACCCAAGGCTTAGGGAATAAGGTATGTACTGCGGGGTTTATAGGAGCGTTTGGATACTTTGTATAGGTACCTCTGGAAACTTAGCAAACGGAGTACCTATATATTTAGCCTGCAAAAAAGGTCTCTGGCATTTTTAGAATACTTTCTTTTTTATTCTTCCTTTTTATACTAATTTTACTAGTTTTTATTATTTTAAAAAACCACTTTTAAAGTAACTAATTATTTTTACGATATTTTATATAATAGCTAGCAATTATTTTTTAATGCGGTTTTTTACACTATTATTTTAATTTAGAATTTAAATCTATAGTTAAAAGCACTTAGCTAGCGCTAAAATAAAGCTAACTATTAGTTTAATTATTAGTGCGTTTGCAAAGAAAGTAGATTTTCGGTGGAGATATCGAATTTTAGCTTTATTTTTAGCTTTAGCAGCTAAAAGCTGTTCTTTCTTGCTAACGCTAATATAAAAAAAATAAAACATTTAAATCTTAATTTTAAAAAAACTATAAAAAATAAAGCAAAGCTTTAATTTAATAATGTAGCACGTATTGTAAGTTAATATAATTTTATTAATAAAATAATAAAAAAGTTAAAAGCAAAGAATTATAAATTAAAACTTTAATAATAATAATTTTATAAGCAAATAATTTAAATTAAAAAAAAAAAAGCAGCGAAGTTTACTAGATTTATAAAATAATAAGCTGAATTAATTTTAAATAATATTATATATAAGCTAAAAAATATTTTTAAATTGTTTAATTATTTTTTTTTTTAATTTTATTTTTATAATAAGTTATAAAAAAAATTATAAAATAAATCCTAAGCTTTTAAGCTAACAGTTAAATCTAGCTTTAATAAAAAGCTAACTTTAAAAAAAATAAGTTTTTAAAAAAACATTTTGTTTAAGGGATTTAGCACACTAATTATATAACTACCCGCTATTGGCAGACGGAAAATACTCGTGCTTAAACCTTTTAAGCACTAAAGTCGGTCCTAATTTTAAGCAGAATTAAAAAGACTAAGTAAAAGTGCCTTTAAGCTAAAAAAAAAAAGGACTGCCTTTAAATTAATTAAGTCTTTATTAAAAAGAGAATTATAAAAGCTTTTAATAAAGCTATTAAAAAAATATAGCTTAAAAAAGCATAACTTTACGAAATCTTTATATAGTAGCAGATCGAAGTCTAGGTAGCCTAGTATATCGAGTTTTATTAGTGCTGCTAATATTAAAAGCCGATTTATTACTGGTATAAAAGGTCGATTTAAAGCTAAATTTATTAAATTAATAGCTAAAGCTTACTTTTTTAGTTTAAACCTGTTTTTTTTATTTTTATTGTTTTTTAATAACTTGGGTAGTTTTAATAATAAAAAGAGATGCAGTTATAAAAACCGTAATAAAAAAAGCTGTAGCCTTAGCTTTAGCAGATTTTATAAAAAATTTTGCTATTAATTTCGTTTTTGATCTAAATTTTAAAAAAGATTTAAGCCCTGTTGGTCTAAGTTAAAGATTACTATAAATAAAAAGAACTATTTTTAAAGGTATAAAAACTAGCGTTTTTATTACCTTTTTATTAAATTAGCAATAAAGGTGGTTAGATATACTTTTAATAATAAAATTAGTTTAAAAAAAAAACTTATGCTTGTGCAGGCTATTTTTACAACCTGTAAAAAAAGCCTTTTAAATTTAATTAAAAGAGTTAATAAAGGTAATAAAATGTTAAGCATTTTTTTAAAAACGTATAAAATAAGTAGTTAAATTTACTAAAGAAATCTTTAAAATAAACTTAGCAGTTTTTAATATAATGGAAAAAACTTTATTACGTTTACTATTATTTAAATAAAATTGGTACGCTAATATAGAAAGTGTAGAAAGGCTTTTAGTAAAAACTAATTATAAAATATGTTCTTTGCCGCTATAAAATTTAAAGCCTTTAATTGGCACAATATTATTATAAAAATTATAAAGTAAAAAAAATACGATATTTAGCTTATAATTAATAAATTTAACAGCGATTTTAAAGACTGTTAAAATAAAGGTTTTAATAAAAGCAAAAGCGCTTATATAACCACTTTTAATTAAAATAAAAATAAAGCAAAAAAAAAAAGCAACGGTAAAGGCAACCGCTAAAGCAAAGGCAATAATAAAAATAAGTCTAAGCTTAAAAATAAGTTTAACTTTAATAAGTAAAATAAAAAAAAAAAACCTAAATGCTATAGATGCGGCAAATAAGGTTATATTAAAAGGAATTGCTTTTAAAAAAATAATTTAAAAAATCCTAACTATAATTAAACTTATTACATTAAGATTAAAAAATAAAGTTTTTTTTTTAAATTAAAGCAATTTGCCTATGCAGCTATAATATAAAGCGAAAAGCTTAATAATTTTATTGCTTTTTATAACTTTAAAATCTCTTTTAAAAAAGGATATAATTTTATTTTTAAAGCCGAAAATATTAATAAAATATTTTTTAAACAAGTTACCACTAATATTTACACGCGCTATATTTTTATAATAGCCGAAGTATATTATATAGCCGAATATAAATATAACGTTTTATTTAATATAGGATCGAACGTTAAAATTACTAACGATAAAGCAGACTTTACCTTAAGCACTGTTATTAACCTTTATAAAAAAAAAAGCGTATTAATTAATACCGGTAGCGGCTTAGTAAAAGCAAAAAAAATGGGCATTATTATTAAACACTTATAAACGCTTAAAGGCTTTAAAAGCGAACTTATAATTAAATATACGCTTTTTATAGCCGATTTTCCTTTATAAATTATATTAAAAAAACGTTTTTATAAAGGCAGAGGCTATTTAAATAAATATGTTTTAAAAAATAAAAACAGCAACTTTTTAGCCGATATCAACGTTTATAAAAAGAGGTTTTTTTTATAAAAATATAGCGAAAATAAACCCTAAGTAATAATAAAAAATACACCTTTAGATCATAGTTAATAAAATAAAGCGCTAGGCTTAGCCGATAATTTTTAAAATTTTAAAAATTTATTATAACAATTTTTAATTAATAAAACTGTATACATAATAAAGAAGATAAAAAATAAGCTTATCTTTTAGCACCGTAGATTATGCTATTTTAATATAAAAAAACTAATTTAAACTATTTAAAAAATAACTAAAATTAATTTAAACGTAAAAAAAATTAAATTCTTTTTTTATTACGCTTGCAATAAAGCTAAATTATAAAAGCATATTAATAAAAAGCCTATTTAAAAAGCAGAGTATTTAAGCGAAATTATATAAAATAACTTAGGCAGTCTAAAGCTTGCTTCTGTCCTTAGGCACCGTTATTTTATCCTCTTTATTAATAATAGTAGTCGGAATTATAAATTCAAACTTTATAAAACGAAAGATAAAGCATATAAAACTATTATTAATTATATAAAAAAGATTATAAAGGCATTTTAATAAAAAATTCTACAGCTAAACAAAACAATGCTACGCCGTTTATATATTTTATAAATTAATAAAGGCAAAAAGTTCGGTATAAAAAACCTCGAAAAGTACTGCAAAAATAAGGCAATTACTTTAATTATATCTAGCCTTATAAATCAGTATTAGAACGGAGTTTTTAAACGCTTTATTGACTTTGTATAAAATAAAGCATACGCTTTATTTATCTAGGCCAAGCTTTTAACCTGCTTTTAGGCCTAAGAAATTAAATTTACTGTCTATATAATTAATAAAACTAGGCAATCTATTTTAAAAAAGATAACTTTTTATAAAAAGTTTATAAAAAGAATAGAACCTTTAAAAAATTATAAGCCTAATTTTAGTTATCTATATATATTAAGCTTACGTTATATAGTATATATAGACAAGTTTATAAAAGTTACCGCAGAAAAACTTAATATATACAGCGCCAAAGCAATTTTTTTAAAATATAAAAGCTTTAGCAACTATATGGTCTAGTTAATTAACGGCGGTAGACTATTATATACACCTTATATTACATTTTATAAATATTTAAATAATGCAACTAATGCTTTTAACCTTTGCAATATTATTAGATCACTGCTACCGGAGGTGTAAAAACGCCTTTGCAAAAAGCACCTAAAAATTAAAACAAAAATTAAAAACAAAAATAATAACGTTATTAATAAGGATATCCCAAATAACGAGCGCAAATATAAGCTAGGCCGGCTATATAAAGCAAAGCTTAATAATAACGAAATAAATAACGATATATTTGTTATAACTGCTTTTAATAAAAATCTAGATATTTTTTTTATAATTAAGATAGCTTTTTGCTAAAAAAAGTATAAGAAATTAAAAAATAAAAACTATATAGCTTTAAACTATTAAAACTATTAAATTAGCTTAATTTAAACTGCGAGTGTAAAGCTTAACTGCTTTATAATAGGCCCTAAAAATAAAAAAAAAGCTTTATATTTAGACTATCTATAAAAGCTACTAAAGGTATTTAGAACGTCTAAAGCATTTAATCCAGACAAGCCTACGCTTTAGGAGGCACTTTTAAGACCGTATAAAAAAAAGTGGCTTAAAGTTATTTTTATAAAGATCTGCAGTAACTTTAAAAAAAACATATTTAAATTTATTAAAAAAGACGAAAAGGTTATAAAGCACTTTATTAACGCTAAATAGGTATTATAAAATAAGTATTGCTTTAATAAAAAGCTAGAAAAGCGTAAAGCTAAAATAATTGCAAAAGGCTTTATTTAATACAAAAAGATTAACTATAAAAAAACCACTGCAATAACTGCACGTGCCGCTTTTTAAAGAATTTTAATGGCTTTAGCAGCAAAAAATAATTAGTATATGGTTTAAATAGACTTTATTACTGCATACTTATTAAAAAACTTATATTAATAAGTATTTATAAAATAATTTAAAATGTTAAAAAAATATTTTAAAAAGTTTACTAATAAATAAAGAAAATATAATTAGTTAGTAAAAAAAATTATTAAATTAATAAATTTTTTATATGGTTTTAAGCAATTAAAATTTAAATAGCAATTTAAAGCTAAAAAGATTTTAAAAAAGTTTAAATTTTACTTTTTTATTTTAAATAATATAATTTATTTTAATTTAAAAACGACTGTTATTATTATATTATATATTAATAACTTTTTAATGTTTTTTTTTGATCTTTTTTATTTATAAGATTTATTAAAAAAGGTTATAAGCAAAGTTTTTGCTAGCAAGTTAGGTTTTATAGACTAGTTTTTTAGTATAAAAATAATTTAAAGTTTTAAAAATAGAAACATTATTTTTAACTAATTTTAATATATTATAAAGGCTTTTTAGTATATAGATATAAAAGGCATGCGAAAGTGCGCAATGTTTATAAATACAAGAGGGACCGCCTACGTAGTAAGTTATAAAAGTAAGCGTGCTAGTAAGAATAAAGTCTTTAAATATATTTTTTTATTAAGCAAGCTTGCGTTTTTAGCGTAGGTAACAAAGCTTAATATAAGCTATACCGTTTTTACGTGGGCTAAATTTATAAATAATCTTTTAAAAAAGCACTTAGCTAAAATAAAAAAACTAGCAAAATATTTTAATAAAAAGTTAAATTTTAAAATTATTTATAAAAAGCTTAATAAAAATTATCTTTATTATTAGTATAATAGCTTTAGCCTTTTTACGGCAGTTAATACTACTTTATTTTTTAATTTAAAAAATGCAAAGTTAATAATTAAATATGCGATATTTATGTGTAAATATTTAATACTGTGGCACTTTAAATTATAAAGTGTAATAGCTAAAGGCTTTATAAAAAATAAATATATTATAAGTAATAAAGCTGCAGGCGATATAGCATAAATAAAAAATTTTTTTATAAAACTTAATTTAATGCTAAATAGACTAATTAACCTTTTATATAATAATATTAAAGCTATTTTTTAATTTAAAATTAGTGCTATATTTAAACAAAAAAAGCATATATAAATAGCATTTTATTATATTAAATAAAAGGTCTAGGCAGGTTATATTAAATTATATTATATTAAATTAAAAAATAACCCTGCTAATAGCTTTATTAAACTTTTTAATAAAATAAAACATTAAAAAATTTTAAAAATGTTAGAATTTATTTATTAAATAAAATAATAAAAGTTTAAGGCAGAGCTAGGCTTTATTATAATAGGTATATTTAGGTAGTTAGCTGCTAAAGCAGGTTTATTACTAAAAATTAACCCGAAATCTAAAGGTTTTATAACTATACTTAAACTTAAAAATTTGTAACTTTTTACTATATAAAAGCAGTTATAATATATATTAGATTTTAGGGGGCAGAATTAAAAAGTAAAATTAAAAAAGTAATTAAATTAATATTTATTTAATAATTTAAAAAATCTTGGTCTAAGGTCTAGGCTTTTAAAAATAGTTACTAATTTTAGGTCTTAGTTCTAATTTTAAAGTGTTGCTAGTACCTGCCGGCAGGTGCTAACTTTAGGCGATTTTTTAATTTATATAGTATTTAACTAAACCTAAGGTTTAATATAGTTATTAAAGCTATTATTAAATTAGTAGTGTCGGCACTATAAAATAGATTGTATAAAAAATTACGTTAAGCAGGCGCGACAGAAAAAGTGGGGCCGTGGCCGAGAAGTTCTCAGAGGCATTTATACCTTTAAACAACCTATTTAGTGCAGTGGTTAACGCACTAATAGTGTACGTGTAAACTAGTGTTTAATTTTTATTAAAAGCAGTTTTTTAATTTATTTTTTTTATATAATAACTAATAAAAAAAAGTGTTAGCTGTAGTGGCTAGCCTGTTGCTAATGCTATAAAAATAGGTGGCTACTGGTAAAACCTAAGGTTTAAAAAATAAAGTATATACTGTAAAGTTTATAAAAACGTTTAAATATTTTATATAAGTACCTCTGGAAATTTAGCAAACGGAGTACTTATATATTTAGCCTGCAAAAGAGGTCTCTGGCATTTCTAAAATACTTTCTTTTTTATCCTTTCTTTTTATACCAATTTTACCAGTTCTTACTACCCTAAAAAACCACCCCTAAAGTGACTGATTATCCCTGCGATATTTTACACTACCTCTTAATTGAATAATAGTCGGGACTCGTTAAGGTACCTAGGTACCCGGGACGCTAATTGGCTGCTAGGTACAACATGAAGGTACCATTAGGGGGGGGCGCCCAAGCAGTGCCGCTTTTGGCCTGAGCATTCCCCCTTTTTACTTCGTACACAAGCCAAGCCCCAATACCTGCACAGCCGCCGCTTCGTCTAACCAACTTCAAGTCTTTTCACAATATACGACATATCATTTCTCATATGGAGGTGGCTACGGAGATGCCTCGCTCAACTAACTGAAAGGCCCAATCGCACGCCGCGGCGCCCATGCCAGAGTCCAAGATAAGCATACAAAGAGCGGCTCGTTTCAGCCGGTTTACGCCAAGTTTAGAATTAGACTGATCGCGAATGGCTCCCGAGGTGTAGAAAATAAAAGGCGAGGGCTAAGGAGAGCTCAGATTTGGTTCACGTTTTGGAAAATTGCTTGGGTCGACGGTAACGTGTTTGGCGTTCTTCCCGCCAACCAGGAAGCGGTACTAGCTCTCATCCTCGTCCTTGGAATCGACCAACACTATCGAAAGACGAATCTTGGCGCGCCATTGTTGGTAGCCATTGTGCATCTCTAGATTGGGCTGAATGACCTGGCATTCTCGGACAGGGGTTCTTGGTTGCGAGACAGTAGTTTGACTCTTAGCTGGCACATATGAGGCTCGATTGCTTGCGGTCATCTAGAGGCATCAACATCAGTATAAAGTACCGGCTTCTATTCTGGGCCTGCAGGAATCAGTTGGTTTGGCAGGAATTATGACGAGTACGCTTAAAAGCCACCTAGACATTAGATTATTAAGCCGATCAATCGAGATACAGTGTTTAAATGATAGATGTAATATGCCGAAGTTCCGTTAAACATTATGCAATCACCTTGTCAGATTCTCTCACTAAGTCTGTAATTAAAGGGGGCCATGCCGTATACCTTCAACCATATATTGCCGGCCAAAAACTAAAGACCTACTCCGTGCCAATGTACCAAGGTATAATGTCCAGACAGGTAGTTGAGATGCAACACACGTTTACAGGTCACAAGATAAATATAGCTGCCGATATTGTCACGAGTTGCGCATTCGCTAGAGACCGTGTCCCATAGAACACCCTGTGGTCAGGGATGTTGTGCTACTGCTAATAATAACACAAATAATAAGAGAGAAATAATGTATGATCATTTCGCACAAATAGATAGAGCGAGCAAGGCTCATTACGCGATAATTTAAGCGCCAGAACACAGATGGAGATGGTAAATCTAGCATAAGACGTATCTGTGACGATCTTTCGGATATCTCTTATTTGCCCACACTCTGCCATTTGAATAAAAGCCTGTCCATTATCAAAAGAAAAACCATCGAGTTTTGGATCAGCTTCGTATAAGATATACTCGATAGTTGTCTACCTGATATGTGTGTTCTCGGAGCTGACTTAGGTTAAACTATGGTGTGTCTAATAAAACGAGTATTCCGAGTAATAATTACACGGCATGCGAAAAGATGGATTGCGCGATGCTAGAAGATGGGCCAGCAATTTTTTCATGTCGCAAGGACTATCTCACGATTTCACGTGCTGATCTGAGCTACTTATTTTCTTAGCACAATATATCGAAGGCTGAGTACTAATTAGCAGCTGCTCCTTACCCAGTGTACACCCTCTGTGACAATACTATATACGCAACTGCAGACAATCAAGTGTCCGACTTGATTATGTTCTACTTTTGCCAGTAATTAGTGTACTGGTTGTAGTGCTGCAGTTCTATTCTGTAACACTCCCAGTCACTCTCAGGGGCAGGAGACATGACGATCTGTCCCTGCTGGCAATAGCCGGCTACCAGTGACAGTTACATCAGTTAGATTAACCATGGGGCCAGCCAGCCCTGGCCGACATTTGAGGCAAGGGATGGGGGAGCGCCTCGTGTGACGGCAATTCTACACAGGCGACGAGAATGTGTGGTGCTTTGGTTTTGCTCGCAACGCTGGCGACTGGTAAAATTAAACGCAATTCAACCTCGTGTTGATGGCTTGCAGCCTGAAAACATGCGTATTGCCGAGTGGCGCTTAATAAAAAACGGAGGTACTCTCATTACATGAGAAGAGGCCTCTTGTGTTGTTTACTTTGTAATCCGAGACACCTCAGCCGGTGGGCACGCCTAAGCCGCTGTTCATCGTACTACGCCTAGGGGGGCTGGGGATGATCATGCGAAGAACTCGACCGATCTAGAGGGTCAGGATCGGACAAATGAAGGCCACTGATACCATTGTTTCTTTCGGTTGTTGCTAAACCTGACGCAAGGGGTAGGCTATATCGTAAGACAGGAGCCCCTATCCGGCTCTCCCTTGCAACACATGGGTATGCTAAGCCCGAAATTAACACGACAGCTCACATACCACTCGTATAACACACGCCTTTGAAATCTTGAAATCGGTGCGTAGTCTACCTCCATGCTACTATTGACATCTGTGAAGGCCCATTCACGCCTAAGAGGCATTTAGTCTTGTTACACACATGATAACACGTGATCAAGATCTGACACGTATGGTACTTTGACAGCAAGGGGTGAAAGCGGCATCAGTTGGACCTTGACTTCTTCGTACTGGCTTACGCCCTATGTCTCGGACAGGATGAGTTTGGTAACGCTGGCGACAGCGGCTAGTGCAGCACGAGGAGATCGATACTAGAATATATATAAACACATACTATAAGCCTTGCGTCGCGGAGCATTAGGTCCGGGGATAATAGGGAGAACACAGCCTTCCAGCATGGCTTTTCTGTGGTTCTAGTGAATCCGGCGTACAGTCCAGCACATTTGATTCGATATACTCCCTTGACCGGCGGCTGTGTTGTTATGGCCTAAGCCCGGCGGCCTGTTTTTTCCCCATTTGCAACCGTGTAAAGAACGTGTCGGGCTATTTGTTGCTGGTTAACCCGAGGGATTCCGACAGAGTGGGCCCTGTATATATATAAGTCTTTATGAGTCGTGATTCCATCAAGATTCGGTAACTCTTTACACCAAGTTCACTTCACGATCCACACTGCAAAATTTAGCAATACAGCCAATCCGATATTTCACACGATATTGCGAACAATCACCTCTACCTTAAGCTATCCTGATTCTTGACAAGCCCAAGATGTCCGGATCCAGTATCCACGATGATGCCCGAATCATCACTCCGGTCGAGGTTCCCAGAGAAGAGTCTAAAGACCCAGTGCCACAGGTTGGAAGTGACATGGGCGATCCGTCACCTCAAGATCAGAAGCCTAGAGAGTATCTATGCAATAATTGCTACCAACTCTTCGAGAGGCCGAAGGCAATGAGCGGCACATTGGAAGCAGAGTATCATGAACAATATGGTGCCTTCCAACATGCCCTGATGGACGCTACCAGTATGGTTTGTCCATGCGGCTGTCAATGCAATAGGCTAGACAACCTTATAAAACACCTTACTTCGGAATTCTATAAAGACAAGCATCTTCGCCCAGGCAGTCCCCAACTCTGCCATCCCAATTATGAATTCGACGACAAAGACCAAATCGTTGCAGATCGCGCACCCGACGAATTTCGCGAAGCGAAAGAAAAGGAAGTGGTTCGCCAGTTTATTGCGAATCTTCGAAATCCGCAGCGACCGCCCCCCATGGCCGGCCCTGCGTCCGGCTAACCTGGTGGTAAACAATCGATACACCGAGTTAAGAACCGGCGGCACGAGACCATGCATTGGGGTGTTTCAGGGGTATGGGAAGAGATCCGTTATTTCAGAGGACAGGTGCCTCTAACACAGTGGGATTGGTGAATTGTAGCTTTGGTCTTTAGATGAGCCTATTGCTCTCCAACTAAGTTCTCAATGCTGCTGCCAGGGCCAGGGGCTCTTTACAGTATCAGAATTCAACCCCTCATTTAGTCTCCTAGTATTTTTACTGCCTAGTTCTTATGCGGTGGTCTCGCCTTGTATTTAATAATCCGTGGCTCTGTTTGTTACGGAATAGAACTGCATTAATTAACCGGTACACTACCAAAAGTAGAACGTAATCAAGTCGGACACTTGATTGTCTGCGGTTGCATATATAGTACTGTAGCACTATATAAATCTATTATGCTGCAACATGCAAGTCACAGAATGAATAAATTAGTCTATACTGAGAGAGCGATTATGTAGTTCCTTAACCTGCTGAACAGTTACCTATTACTGGCAGGTTGAAGCCAAGCCGTTAGGACACTCGGCACTCTGGATTAAAAATAAGCCATTGGTAGATTGCTCCCAGGTAGCAGACAGATGACAGTATCAGGTACGGGCTTATTTCCATTCTATTCCTAAACCATCCTACAAAGTTGGGTGGCCGAGTTCTGGCTCCTTGTAGGGAACTTTACATCAATAATTACAGACACATTTAGAGGTGTAGCAGCTATCCTTCTGCGACCTTATTACCTGACACCAGTGAAACAACTATAAATCACACCCAAACCCTATAAGGCAATGAGAGTCAATTCCATAGCATGCTGCATAGAGCATATTTCTTCATTAATTGTGAATGGAAGCCTATATCAGTATTGTCAAATCCCAGTTGTGTGTGATATTCTTAGATGTTGTGAAGCTGTTTGCCACCAGTCAACCGTTGGATTTGGATTCAGCAAGTCTTGATATATAGATATGGCTTGAGGCCTGACTCCTTTACAGAAAACAGTAGGGCGGTATGCACACATGCTATTTCTTGTTTGATGCCCTTAAGTGCCTGGTGATGGCACACACCAAGGAGCTCACTGCATCCCTGTAATTGTTGTTTTATGTGAGAGACAGTTTATCATCATGTCAGTTTAGTTAATTGCCATCATTAGCACAGCATAGGTCATCGCTGGACAAGACAATGCAGTTGATATGATTACGATAATGGGCGAGGCATTAGCCAAATTTAGAATCTAACATGTCAACCAGTATTAACCTTAAAAGGTTAGCCAAGCGTGATGCATCTCTGCACTTTGACAGGAGATGTACGAATACCTAGGTAGGTAAGTTCCTACCTCTAGACATACTGTACCCAGTACATATATGAGCTTTTCAGAGCACAAAGTTCTAGGTACATACATGAATTATGTAGCTACAATTTAAGGCTCATTATTTCCTCTGTCATACACGTCTATTATTGAACTTAGGTAAGTAGGCACATAGATTAACTTGACGTGTAGGTTACATGAATCAGGTTGTTGTGTACAGTCATGTGACTAAGCTTGAGAGTAACAATGGGAAGCAAAAGCGGCATCTACGCTAAGCTTTATTTGCTCAACAGATACTTGATACTCTGTACCTTCATACATGTATGAAGTACCTTGTGTGTACCCAATACACAGCAGATTAATAGCAGCAACAAAAGGGATCATTCCAATTTGCGGCGCATTTGCACTACTACACAGAGGTACCTGGCAGGTATGCACATGTGGTACATGTACTTTGTTGCAAAGTACCTACACAAACGAGGAAAAGACAGAGAGACTTGGCTCCAAAGAGCTCTCTCCCTTGAGTCGACAGTACCATTGAAACATCCCCATCCCCGTCCTCCATCCACCGTCAACCGTCCGCCCATCCCAACGTCTTGCAACATCAACATTGCAAAAGAGAAGCGACCCAGGAAACCAACCACCAACCTTACCTAACCAGGAACCTTCACATCACAGGATTCCCTGTTGTTGGGTACAAATTGTTCAATACGACATCATCAGCACTGTCCTGGCATTGCGTTGCCTTGTTTCAACTTTTGACCTCCTTGCAAGCCCTCGAGTTGGAGGCGCCAAGACCTGCCATCGAGACATTCACCTCCATTCATCGACCGCCATTCGTCACCTCTGTTCAGCGCCTCCATTGACTACATCCATTCATCACCTACACTACCGACTACCTGTCTACCCCCTTACCTACCATACCCTAACCTAACCTATCCTATCCTATCCTATCCTACCTCCACTGGTCGTGGCGTTGATGTGTTGGTCTTGTCTTGTCTCGAAGTCAGTCAGTCCCAACTAAACACCCACTGATTGCCCTGACCCTCTCCTCCTCCTTCTTCTCTTCTTCACCTTCCTCCCCTTACCCAGCTGTTTCTTCTGCGGCTGTGTTGTATTCCTCCATCTCTACCAAGTTTCACCCCTCCCTTCTCCCGACCTTGGTTTTCTCTGTCTTTTCCCCTGTTGTGCTCAGGCCACGAGACGATCAGATGTCTATCTCGCCCGTCCAACCCCTGACTTAACCATCGGAGATCCGCATATCCCGCGCGGCACGCTGTCAGAACCCTGAAACGATCGTCCCGACCCTCTGAATTGTCTCCCGCCCGTCGCGCACACGCCCCTACCCAGACCGATCCTACAACCAACCTGACATTCCTACCCGCCGCCAAGCCCTTGCGACCATCACGCCATGAATACCGCTTCGGCCAATATGGCCGCGGCCGTCGTCCATCCTCATCCCTCCTCGTCGAGAGGCCTGCCCACAAATCCGGCACAGGGCATAAGGCGGATTCCTCTGCCGACCTTCACCATGCCTCCCCTGCCGCCGCCGCCTATTCCCGAGAAGTACAACGTGCCCCCTACCATCTCGGGCGCCATGCTGTCCGCATCGGCTCCCATGTCTTCGGCGCAGGCCGTCATCAATCTCGCTCGGGAGGCCATGAAGGCCGCTCTCCAGGACAATGAGACCCAGGCAGCCGAAGCAAGCGGCGTCAGCACCAGACTCAAGCCGGGCGTCACCATTGATCTGAGTCGCCGGAATATCCAGTACCTGCCGGACGAAGTGGTCGACATAATAAAAAACGAACTGGAGCGGTTAGTTGCCCCTTCGCGCCGTCCGACCCGATCTTCCCGACATGCTGACTGACCTGACTCTCTCTGCCTTGCCACAGACTGGCTCTGTCGCATAACAAGTTAACCTCCTTCCCGGCGAGGTTTTCGGAATGCACCTCTCTGCGCTATCTGAACGTGAGGAGCAATCGCTTTGAAAAGTTCCCGCTTGCGGTGAGTAGTACTGCATCAGTTTGCTGATCAAGGCATCGCAAACACGCAAGGTCGTCTTGGCTGATGGTTTCCCGGCAGCTGTGTGACCTAAAATCACTCGAAATTCTGGATTTAGATCGCAACAAGATCCGTGTCCTCCCGAAAGAGATTGCGAAATTAACCTCCCTCAAAAAACTCGCTGTACAGATGAATCAGATTGAAGAGCTTCCACTTTGCCTAGCAGAGATGGGCTCTCTACAGGCATTGAGGTTAGACGGCAACAATATCACATTCCCGCCCAAAGAAGTCCTGCACATGACGACAAACACCCCGCCTACCGACGGCTTCGTGAAGGAGCGAGAAGTGGATGAGGTAGCGGTCACTGCGCATATCAAGAGATTTCTGAAGCACTACGCGCAGATGCAAATTGAAAAGGAAAACAATGCCGATCGTGGTGGGGATGACTGGAGTGAACCCACCGAAACACCGCGGATGCCGATAAAACGGGTGACCAGCGGGCGCTTTCCAATTCGAGTCAACGGGAGTGATGTTACAGACATCCGTTCGCTGGCCATCTCTCGGCCGCCCCCCATACCGTCCAGATCACACGCTCGGGGACTCTCCCAACAGAATACGGCTATTAGGCGGCCGGGCGTCATGCCCCTCACCATTGGCAACCCCAATGAACGCGTGCGATCCAACAGCGAGACGGTACTGCAGGCCGGTCGACTAGACCGTCCATCGGAGCGGAATAAGCGGATGGGGATCATGTCGAAGAAGCAGAGTGAATTGGGCACGTTAGACGAGGGCCAGGCAAATAATCGTTTCAGCCACTATCGTGGCCTCAGTCACGGCTCATCTATGACCGGAACTATCAACACAAACGCCACTACGGCCAGTCCAGGCAGTCCTGCCGGTGCCGAGCCACTGCTCCAGCGACCCAACTATGTCAGGCGCCTCTCAGTGCTACCCGAGCAGCGCCGAGAATCAATAACGTCCGACCCCATTCTCGAATCGGCCAAGGGCATTCTCTACGCAATATTTCAA
Organism: Nemania sp. NC0429; assembly: GCA_022578495.1. NCBI lineage: Eukaryota > Fungi > Ascomycota > Sordariomycetes > Xylariales > Xylariaceae > Nemania > Nemania sp. NC0429. The sequence continues at coordinate 463,521 of MU392173.1, read as the reverse complement.
ATTCACCCCATGGTACAACTCTTTACCCGATTGACAAATGACGGTACGGCGAAACGTTCGAGTCTCGAAATTGTATTCTACAATACAAACGTCCACGTAGAAGAGTTGGAGCAGGAAATCCTGAAACACGAGCTTGCTCTAGACAGTAGTGGCTATGCGCCGCGGGAGAATGAAAATGTGCAACGGGCCGTGGTCACTTTGATCAACGCCTATAGCCATATTTGTACTCTTCTGGTGGGTAACATGGATACCATCGTTGATAATGGCGATCCTCGATACATCCGCACAATGATGCTATTACTTTATAACAGCATCATGGAACTTCGGGTTTCTGCCTATGAAGCTTCAAAGGTAGCTGCCGGATACGCTCCTACCTACAGCGCTCGATGGTCGGAGCTAGAGAACACGATCAAGCCACACTCGCGTGACAACTCTGCCACGCCAATCGCCGGGCGTCCTGCTCTCAGCACAAGACCACGCGTTGGTACGTTTGTTCATAATCCAAGCAGTCTAAGAGTAGCGACAGATGCGTCGACACCCTACTTGTACAGCAACAACCGAACCGTCCAGATCATGGGCACCACGCCCCGCTCTGGCGAGTCTTTCGCTTCTGCAACTACTGATCTACGGTATCCGGCCGAATTTTCGGCCGAAGAGAGTCAGTTTGAGAAGATTTTCTTGTCTCTCCAGGGAGCCTCTGAACTAGTCATGCGTACCCTACCAGGCCTGAAGACGAAATTTGGTAATGATAAGCGCAATGCAGAATTCGTGCAGGCACCGGATGTTGTCACCCGTGCCTGGAAAGTGTTGATTGCCAAATGCGGAATCTTCATTAAAGAAACCGAAAATCTCAAATCGAGGCTATCTATGATAAAGCTTAAAGAATCAGGGATTGGGACGGATCCCAGTTTCTGGAGTGTCTGCAGGAGTTTCATGAGCGCCTGGACCGAACTCGGGGACAAATTGAAGCAGACCGCGGACCATATTAACCTGTCTACGGATGTTAAGAGCCAGCTTAAACCTATCCAGATTAGTGTTAAGGAAACTAACAGATTGATCATGGCGTCACCGTGGGCCAATCTCTTCCGACAGACCGGACATCTCCCGGGCCCGCCGAGTCGCCAACCGCCGACCCACCAGCCGCCGAGCCACTACTCGTCGAGCTCTTCCAGCACGCAGGTACAGTTACCGATGACGCCGCAAAGCGCCGCCCTAGGCCCGGCCGTTCAAGCTACAGTCCCATCGACACCACAGAGCAGCTCCTTTGCGAACCTCTTCTCTGGAAACGTGTTTGAGCGGGCCGACGCCCTAATATCCATGGGTGGATTGAACTTATCCCGAACCAACACGATGAACAGTACATCCACCATCTCACTCAACTCGATCTCCTCGATCACGTCGGCCGGAGATGACCGGCAAGCGTCCTCAATGCTCAGCCCTAATGGGACCACGAACGCTCCCACCTATCGGCTCAACGGCGGGAACAAGCCTGCATTCTAGGCGAATCTCGCTTTGTCTCTCCCACGACAACGATGGCACAGTGTCTAGCTGTGCGTGTCTACTAGGCCACGTCTTGTACCTCCTGGCCACAAATACTCCTCTTGGAGTTTTCTCTATGTACTATACGCTATTTCCAGTGGATTGCTAGTGTCAGGCTTGTATAACACCTCAGACGACAACTGCTTCGTCATCATGCCAAGCATCCACCGTGGCTAGGTAATCTATCACAGACTCCTAAGAAGACGGGTAGGAGCAGCATAGGAGCACGATGCCGTTCAACCTTAATTAAAAACTTGCATACATGTTTGGAATCCTGGACACGAACCAGGAAGATGGGGGGTTATCAGTCTTTTGTCAGGGTAGTATCAACATCGCAGGTGGCGGGGAACGAACAAGCACACATGTATACGGCACGGAGGGGACCAGACGGACCATAACTGTTCTTCATTCTTCATCGTGGGTGCTGGGCACCCATATGATCTGATTTTGATTCGATTCCTACCTAGGTGTCGGTGTTCGTTGTTCGTTTTGAGACGGGGACATTTGTCGACACGACGGGACGAAGATGGTTAAAGAGGGGAGAAAATAATGTCACTATGTCCACAGAAATCGTAATGCTGAATAAAGTAGTAAAGAGATAGAGAGAGAAAAGAAAAACGCCCTTGCGAAAGAAATAGACGTTGATTATTGGATTACTCTGTCATTTTGGAGCTTTGACTTTACTACTTGCTGCTCTATTCATTTGTCTGGCAGTTATTCCGCATAATGTTATGAGGTCTGCCTGCTTGCTTCATTGCCTCATTGCTTCACTTACCTGGTCGCAACACTTGACTTGAAATACCCCAGAAAACCCCTTCTTTCACGCCTTCCTTACCTTGGATGGTACAGGTAGTATATGCTTTATTTATTTTTTTCTCTATTTTCTACCTTTTATGTATTTATTTAATTAGCTGCTTCGACTATATAAATAGTAAACCTACGAAGAGGTATCCATGCCAAATATTTGAAGTTGTTGTTATTAATTTATTTCCTGACTGATTTATTTCTGTATTTTGGGGCCCCCTCCCCCTCTCTCTCTCCCTTTTCCCCTTACCCCTGACTCCGCGCTTCCGCCTCCTCGGTCCTCTCGCGTCGACTCTCTCTCTCTCTCTCTTATCTACCATCTACCATCTACCACCTCGGTGACCTACCGCAGCGTGACGAGCTCCTCGGCGCTGGTGGGGTGGATGGCGACGCACGAGTCGAGGTCCTTCTTGGTGGCGCCCATCTTGAGCGCGACGCCGAAGCCCTGGAGCATCTCGCCGGAGCCGAGGCCCATGATGTGCAGGCCGACGACCTTCTCGTCGGGGCCCTGGCAGATGACCTTGTACTTGGTGGGCCCCTTGTCCTCGGGGTCCATCATGGCGTAGTACATGGCGGTGAAGTTGGTCTTGTAGACCTTGATGTTGTCGGCGCCGTACTTCTCGACGGCCTGGGGCTCGGTGAGGCCGATGGAGCCGACCTCGGGGTGCGCGAAGACGACGCTCGGGATGCCCGAGTAGTCGAGGCGCGCGTTGGCGAAGAGCGCGGGGGGCCCGTACAGGCGCTCGGCGAGGCGGCGGCCGGCGGCGATGGCGACGGGCGTCAGCTCCACCTTGCCGCAGACGTCGCCGAGCGCGAAGACGTTGTCGACCGACGTGTTCTGGAAGTCGTCGACGACGACGTAGCCCTTGCCGTCGACTTTCACGCCGGCGCTCTCGAGGCCCAGGGACTCGGTCTCGGGCACGCGGCCGATGGCCCAGATGAGGTGGTCGAGGCCCTCCAGCTTGCCCTCGCCGGCGGCGTCCTTGTAGTGCACCGTCAGCTTGCCGGTGGCGGGGTCCTTGTCGACGCGCGACTGCGACGAGTGCTTGTGCAGGTGCACGCCCAGGCGCTCGTACTCGGCGGTGACGCCGTCCTGGATCATGGGGTCGAAGTGGCGCAGGAAGGTGCCGTGGCGGATGAAGAGGTGCGTCTCGACGCCGAGGGCGTTGAACATGCCGGCGAACTCGACGGCGATGTAGCCGGCGCCGACGAGGGCGACCTTCTTGGGCAGGGTGGCGATGTCGAAGAAGCCGTCGCTGTTGATGCCGTGCTCGGCGCCGGGGATGTCCGGGAAGCTCGCGGGGCGGCCGCCGACGGCGACGACGATGCGGTTCGCGCGCACCGTCGACTTGGCGCCGTCGTCGGTGGTGATCTCGACCTCGTTCCGCGACAGCAGCCGCGCGCGGCCGTGGACGTACTCGATCTTGTCGTTGGCCAGGTTGCGCTCGTAGATGCCGTTGAGGCGCTTCACGTAGGCGTCGCGCTTCGTCTTGAACGTGGTCCAGTCGAAGGGCGCCGTCGCCTCGACTTTGAAGCCGTAGTCCTTGCTCTCGTGTATGGCCTCGGCGATGGCGGCGGCGTTGAAGGTGACCTTTTTAGGCACGCAGCTGTGGTAGTTTTGTCGCATGTCAGTCTGAGGGGTCATGATGATAAATTGTCATGTTGTTGTTGTTGTTGTTGTTCGTGTATATGACCCCTTTTCTCTCCTCCCCCTGGCCCCCTTTTTGCCCCCCTTCTTCTGTTTTTCTCTGTTTTTTCACGTCTCTTTTCCTTCTTCCATTGCCCTTCACTGTACTCCACACACAATATATATAAATATATAAACATATAGAATAACACAACTTACCCGACGTTGACGCATGTGCCTCCGAGCCTGTTCGACTCGACGATCATGGCCTTGGCGCCGAACTTGCCGCTCGCCATGCGGGCAGCACCAAGGCCTCCGCTACCACCACCGATGACGAGAAGCTCGGTCTCTTTGGAGATCGGAGCCATGATGCGCGATGTTGAGGAGAATTGTCGAGAGAGGGAGGATATTCGGGAGGCGGCGGTGTCGGCGAGGCGGATCTTTTTGGTGGTGAAGGCGGGAAGCACGGTAATGGGAGGAGGGACAGAAGCAGACGCGGCAGAGAGTCTACCTAGACGTGCCAACGCTTGCATTTATATATACAAGAAGAGGGCCGGGGAAGAGAAGGAGGGAGAGAGAGAATAAGAGAAAGATGAGAGGTTGAGGTGGTATTAGTGAGTGATAGTGATCGACGGTAGCTGTTGGTGATGCTTATTGGTGGGGGAGGGGTCGTGAGAGCGGGGTGAAGTGCATATGTATGAAGTACCTGGGACATGTACGGTGGTAGTCTAAGGTAGCTGATTGATAAGAAGCGGGAAATGAGATTACTAAGTTGGAACCTTCCTGCTGTGGCTTCTCTTTTCCGTCCGATTGCAGGTGCTCCCTCTTTCTTTCGTCTTGCAGCTGAGGAATCACGATAGAGCGGTAGTGTCGGAGCCCGGCCTGGCTTGTACGCTAGTTGATGGGATTACTAAGGATGGATGGAGGTTTTTTTGTTGAGATAGGTACCTCTTGGTAGGTACTCTATATATAAAGTACATATACGCGTGTAGGTTACATGCAGAATAAGTCAATTGGAAAAGACATACAAAACTGACCGTGCGCGTAATAACTTTTCCTATAATAGATAGATGTTGCGCTGTGCAGATGTGAGGTATGGAATATGCAAAACCCGCTGTAAAGAGTTTTTAGGTTTTCCGATTTGGAATCCCGCGTCGCGGAACGGCGGATGATCTCATTTGTAAACATTATGACGGCCTCGGAAGAGGTAACTACTTTACACTCCTTCGTACATACCGACATCTATTTGATTAATTCAATTAATTCATAGTGTACAGGAGGTACGAGGTACATATGCCATAACTAACCAGTTATGGAGAGAGGCTAGTCAAGACAGGTTTCACTAAAAAAAAAGGGTAAAGAAAAAAGAAAAGAAATACAAAACCTCCAAATGTCAAATACCTGGCTTCGATACCTCTATTTTTTCTTCTCTATCTCAACCGTTCCATCGCTCGCTCGTTGCAACACTGACTAACCAACCCCGGGGCCAGGTAATTAATCCAGGCCATGGAACCGTTGATAACGGCATCTGGAATTCCATAACATCCCCTTCCCTCGCTCTAGGCTCGAAATGGATTAGCCGCCTTACTGAGCTTATCAATCGCCCGCGTTGCGTTGGCGTTGCGTTGCGTCGCTGCGCTGCGTTGCTGCGTTGCTGCGTTGCGTTGCGTTTGCGCCCCCATCCATGGCAGCGCGCATCCTCGCGCAGCCCGTCATCCCGTCATCCCTGCGCGCCGAGCAGCTCAAGCGCCTCTCTTTCCTCTGCGGCCTGCCCCTGACCGGCCGAAAGGACGAGCTCATCGCGCGCTTAACCGCCGCCGCCACCACCACTGCCGTCCCGTCACCGAAGAAGAAGTCTCGGCCCGGCCCCGTGGTCCTGAGCATCGATCTCGGCATCCGGAACCTGGCCTTCAGCCTCCTGACCCCCGTCGTCGTCTCTTCCGCCCCTGGCCCTCGCAAGACAACAGGCGCCAAGTCGAAGAAGCGGGACCCATCCTCCGCCTCCTCCTCCTCCTCCTCCTCCTCCTCCCCCTCCAACCGCGCCGGACCACCCGCCATCAATCTCCACCTATGGCAGCGTCTCTCGCTTCTCGAGGGTCTGAGCCGCCCATCAGGTCAGAAGGGCAATGGCGAGCAGGACGCGTCTGATGTAGGCGCGGACACGGAAACGGACGCGGTCGCGGTCGCAGCCGCGTTCTCGCCGGCGGCGCTGGCCAAGACGGCCAACGCCTTCCTCCGGGACACGGTGCTGCGGCTCGACCCGCGCCCGACCCACGTGCTGATCGAGCGGCAGCGGTGGCGCAGCGGCGGCGCCGCCGCCATACAGGAGTGGACGGTGCGCGTGAACACGCTCGAGGCCATGCTGCACGCCTCGCTGCGCACGCTGCGCGACGTCGGCGCCTGGGACGGCGACGTCGTCTCCGTCTGGCCACAGCGCGTCGGGCAGCTGTTCCTCGGCGGCGCCCCGGATCTAGCCTCGGGAGACCCGCCGCCGCCGCGGGCTAAGAGGGCCAAGAGGGCCAAGAGGGCCGCGGTAGCGGAGGGGTCTGATGGTGCGGAGAGTGAGGAGAAGAAGAAGACGCGAAGGAGCACCCGGAAGTCGAGCTCTGAGATCAAGAAGTTGAAGATCCAGCTCTTGGGCTCTTGGCTCGGTCAGGAGGGTCTCGTCGTCCGGCCGGATAATCCCGGGGCGAGACGCATGATGGATGCGTACAGGGAGGCGTTGAACGGCGCCGGTCGCGGCAGGTCGAAACGCTCAGCTAGAGCGGAAGCGGAAGGAGAGGGGAAAGGCCCGGCGCTGGATAGGAAGCTCGACGATCTCACGGACAGTCTCATGCAAGGCATGGCGTGGCTGCGCTGGCAGGAGAACATGGCCTTGCTGCGGCGAGAGGGCGGCGTCGAAAAACTCCTGGAATAATAGGAGTCGACAGTAGATGGATTGTGATTTAAATCACGATACGATGAATGCCACATGCCAGAGAAAAGGGGACCGGGAAGCAGGACCGGGGCTGGAATACATTCTCGGATTGCATCTGCAACCTACGAGATCTTTCCACGAGCACAAGCCAATAGGAGCCGGAATCCGCCGCCTGTCTCTCCTCCCCCCCCCCCCGCCATTTATCTCATTATACACTCCGCGATGGCGTCAAAAGTCCTCCCTCGCAGACGGGGGTTAGGTCACCCGGAGGGGAAGAATATACGTCTACATCTATGTTATGTCTGTAAACAAGAAGAAGAAGACGAAGAAGAAAAGATTCAATAAAATACAAAATACAACCCGCATTACACGGAATTGTAATAACGCGCCAACTTGATTAACATTTTTTACGGATATCGTTTTGCTTTGCTCAGTCCTGTTAAAAATAGAGCGTTGATAACCGGGCATCCACGTTTCGTTATCCGGGCACCCTCCGGCCCGAGACGGCCTGCCACACCGCTAACGGCCTGATCTACGCAGCGACATAGTTTAAGTTAATTGCACTTAATTTAATTAATTTAGTTAACTCTATTTATTGCGGCTAATTTGTTCAGAACTATTAACTGCACTAGATTATATACGTTATATACTTTTTATTATATTTAACGTTTTGTAATTATAAAGCGTTGTTATAAGCGAAAGCTTAAAATAAATAATATAGAGTTTATATATCGCTAAAAGGCCACAACTGGATTAACTGCAATAAATTAACTGCAATAAATTAACTGTAACAGATTAAATATAACAGATTAACTACAATAAATTAACTGCAATAAATTAACTGCAACAGATTAACTGCAACAGATTGACTTAGCTGCAACTAATTAAATTCTTTCGAATAAGTCAGCGGGTAAATCGGGCCGTCAGCGGTGTAACAGGCCATTTCGAGCCGGAGGGTGCCCAGATAACGAAACGTGGATGCCCAGTTATCAACGCTCTAAAAATATCCCCTTTTGCGCGGATAATTACTTCTCGGTAAGGTACCTCTAAAATCTTCATAAACCTGCCTACTAGTATGCACCCGTGCCCCCCCTTTTTCAACCGACATTATTATTGTGCAGCAAGCAAGTTTGCGCTCCTGCGGCTCAAAAGCGGGCTCCTATAGAGAGTACAAAAAAAAGAGAGGATTGTTTATAAGATAGAAACATTCTTCTAGGAATTTTATTTACGTCTCTTGCCTACTTTAGTTGGTAATCGGGGACCTCCACTCCACCACCCCTTCCCTCCCCGACAGACTTTCTTTCCACATAGGTATCGTGCCCCTCCCCAATTTTGTGCAACCGGTAACGCCCCCCTCCCCCCCTGCTACTTACCGTACTCATCACCGACATGAGATCTGCTCAATACGGATATGGCGGGTTGCCGTATCCCCCCCTCCATTGCGACTGCTGCTGTCCGTGAGGAGGGTAGCCCCCCTGCTGCTGATGGTGTGGAGCGGGCTCGCCGTGTCCATGGGGCGGGTAGCCGTGGCCTCGGTCCGAGTGGCCGAAGTAACTAGCAGCTTCGCCGCCTTGGGGGACGGGGTGGTTTTGGTATCCCGATTGTCCTCCGGGTTGGTAGTGAGACGGCGGCGCTGGTCTGTCGTATCCCGATCCCGCCGGTGCGGAATAGCCCGAACTGTTATAGCCCGAACTAGGACGGCCGCCGGAGCTTGGGCGGCCACCGGGTCCGACGCCCATCGCGTCCAGGTCTCTGGTCGCGCACTGGTCCCATAGCGAGCCCTTCGGGCGCCCATGACCCAGCTGCTCCATCAGTCCGCCGTCAAAGATACCGCCGCCATGCCCGTCGCCGTTCGGCCCCGATCCGGTGTGGTTCTTTCCGTTGCGCACGGACTCCGAGCCTAAGATATGATCGAGTTCGTGACGGCGCGGATGCTCGTTTGCCCACTTCCGGACGGTATTGAACATCTCTCTCTGAATCTCGACACGCTCATCGCGGACCGCTGGGTGATGGAAAGCTCTGATGACATCATCGACAACTTCGTCAACAGGTACGCCAGGGTTCTCCCAGGCGTATAAGACACGTCTAGTGGACTATTAGTACAGGACCTCGGTTTGATCTGGAGAACATGGGGGTCACATACGGGACTACATATTGAAGAACGGTAGAGGCAACCCGACCGGCACACGAGTTCAGAATATTGGTGAAATGATCTTTAGAGAGCATGGAATGGGTTGGGTCCGTGCAGAAACGATTCGTCCAGGGCTCGAGCTGTGAGTGCGCGCTGGCGCTGATCACACCCGAGGAACCGTCTTTGAGCACCTTCGTAATGGAGTTGATAATGGGTCTGATGAAAGGCGCCAGGAGACCCAGAACGAATGCGGTCAACGTCTCGCTGACCCTCTCCAGGAGGCTCTCGAGTCCAGGGACCTTGGCAATCCCTCTGTTGATCGATTTGACGATCTTGTCGCGGAAGGCCAAGATCGGGTAGATCTGTTTGGACACTTTGACAGGATCGAAATTTTCGCTCATGCCGGGGACGATATTAGCGTTCGACCTCGTACCGGCGTAGCCACTGCTTTGCTCGTTTCTTCGCTCCTGGTCCTGTGCCATCCGCTTCAGATCGCTTGCCTCAGACGCCATGCCGCCTCCTATGCCAGGTAGCAGACCAATAAGTGAAATAAAATCGGAGGCCTGGCTGCCGCCGCCACCGCTGCCGCCACCGAAAAGGGCGCTTCCAAGCCCTCGAGAGCCGGTAGTACTAGTCGCAGGCCCGCTGCTGCTGTTGTTTTGAGAGTTTTTCAAGGCAATGTCCAGTTGATCGACCTCTGACTGCGTGAAATGATCGTTGGCTTCACCTAGCACGGAGTGCAGGAAATCAACACCACCGAAAGTCCCGGTCACAAGGGGGAAGACATTGCGGCCGCGAAGATGGATCTCGGAGCCAGTTCCACAGTGTGGGAAAACATTATGATATCCCAGTTCCCGCAGAGCCAGCTCGCAGTAGTTGCTGTGGGCGCTAAAATCTTCCATACAATGGAGCGCCTGCCCAAGACATCGCAGTGCTTCGCAGAGGTCCTCTTCTCTTCCTCTGTTGTGGGAGCCACTGGTGTATAACCTCCCAAAGTGAATGCTGCGACCAAAGCTGAACCTGAGATAGCCGGTGCTCGTTGCCCAGTTGCCACGTTCGTTTGCGATGTAGTTCTTCATGCCCGTGTATGGGTCGATCTCGGTTTCCTGAGGCAAGACAGGCCCGCGAAGACGAGAATCGAATTCTCTAGCATCTTTGCCGTCCGCATAACCAAGCGGGTTGTCTATGTGCTCCTCCGGTCGATAGACACCGAGTCTCTCGGCGGTGACCTCGAACTCCTCGGTCGCGTAGCCATTTGCAAGGAACGAGAGGACCCAGACAAGAATGCGAATAGTCTCGGCGTTCACACCCTTCAAACTACCGACGTCGACGGCCTGTGAGTAGTCACGCAGCCAGTTGCCAAAATAGGTTCGCTGGACAAGCAGAGTAGTCCACTTATGGCCATGCAAGAAAGCGATGGTCCTATGAGATCATGTCAGCCGATGGAAATCAGCTGGTCACATGTCATGGAAAGATATGCGCCATGCAGCTTACTTGAGCATATCCTCGATATCGCCATGTCGCCAGTTGTGGCCTTCAACCTGGGCAATAGAAGGGATGTTACCAGCACCGAAGGCAGCAACCTTGGTTGGCATTAAGACCAGGACAAGTCCCAGGATCAGCAGCGTGCTGCCAAACCCAAGCCTAGGAAGACCCATGTTTCCCACGTCGTAAGGTTTGTTTCTCTTAGCCGCGGCCAAACACCCTCGCTCTCAGGCTCAACCGCGCGGGGGATCTATGACAACTCTGATGATGCCCAACAAGTACTTAGCTTAATGAATTGGGCTTGGGAAGCGAAGCGAGGCGTACTCGCGATGGACAAGGGGACAACGCGAACACGACACACTTAACAGAGGGAGTAGAGGGAGTAGAGAAAGTACAGATATCTGTGAGTTAGGGCAACCGTGCATGACAGATGCAGGATCAGAGTGAAGTTTAGGTTCGGCTGCGATGCGATGCGATGCGACGCAACGCGATGATGGAAGGATAATTGATGGCGGGGTGATTTTCATGGATACGGACGGGTTTAATTGGAGGAGAGGGGTACTTCGTATTGTAGAGCAGCCTTAGGCGAGAATTGGGTTGGTTTGGTGGGGTGTAAGGCTTAAGTTACTCCACTAATTACTTAGATACCTAGGTACATGTATGTAGTGACGCAATGCATGTGATCGATGCCATCGTCACTGAGAGAAGCACCCACAACACCTTATCTTACCTAACCTACGGCCGAGGTCCCCTTGTAGGTAGAGTGTACCCATTGTAAAGGCTACCAGGTACACACACTCCTGTAGAAAAAAGAATGTATTTGTATGCCTTGCACCACATATGTGTAATTCACGTTTAGCTGGTCAACCAATCCCACATATACAGTATATCTAGGCACGCAGGTGCCTACCTACATGTAGTAGTACCTTAGCTATTTACACATCGGATGTCCATGTTGTTATGTAAGAGGCAGCCGATGTCATCCCATCTTTCAAGGTGCCTGTCCCGTTACCACCCGCGCCACTGAATTGGGACTGGCTGGTCCACAACACTAATACCTACTACCTACTTGTACTTTACCTGTACGAACAGTAACTACCTCTTCAGGCAACCAGCTGATGAACCAATAGGGGAAAAGCTTCAAGTTGCCAAGGTAATCGCCTGGCCAACAATCTGGTTCTTTTAAACTTATATATCAATCCGAAAACGAAGAACTATTAATAGTTAGGACTGTGCAGCAGTAGGTATCTAGTGTACGGATGTGGGTGGAGGAGTTCCGTATACTCGGGAGTCGGAAGTCCCTAAATATCACCAACTGCGGCTGAAATCGACACCGAAGCTAGTACACTAGGTACCGTACGTAGGGTTTACGATCCTATTGAAAGCCCTGTGACAACGGCTCGAACTGTTAATTTGTCTGCATTTATCCTAGCCTGGGTTGCCTTACTCGACTTGATAGAGTTGCCTCGATTGGTTACGCAAGCCTCAACAGGCAGGTATTCCATTTTTGGAAGAACATGTTCAGCTGGGTTGGGAACATATAAATATCTAGGTGCCGAATTAGTGCAAATACTTATTCGGCTTAGTAACCTTAAAGGGAGAATAGAATACCTACTATCTGTACCGTGTATGTACCCAGCAGGGCACGCATACGCAATCTCTCCGGGATATCATCGTAACCAGGTACTAGAGGTAGTAGCTTTCTAGTATACCTTTCACTACCTTTGGCACTCCGTAGTTAATTGATGCCGAAAAATTGTGTCAATCGAAAGCGCATATTTACCTCTATTTCCCATGGTTATCTGAACTACCTATGCGAAAGCGTTGACTAAACAATGCCCAGATAATGCCGAGCGAGACCACGAAACCGAGGCTGATGATGGATGGTTACTTCGTATAGACGCTCGCAATGCCACATAGCAATGACGTACCTCTATTTTATATACCTATCTACCAATTACTGCTGCCCGTCTTAACCTCTCATCTACCCATGTCCGAAGGCGCCGTATAAATCTATTCCGGCCGGAGATACAAAAATGTCTGTCTGTCTGTCTGTCTGTCTCCTGGCCCCATGTGAGACAAGACAGTGCTGACGCGCATTTACGGTCTGAGTCGGATGGGGACTAAAAAGCCTAGGTGACTACCAGGTGACTGGTTCGCTCGCCGCCGCCGCCAAGTCCACCCAGCTTACAGGTGCTATGCTGTGTTTGCGAATTCGTGTCATGTTCTCTTGCTCACCTTATATCATCATCATCTAGGGGCCTTATTTCAATGTCAGATAAACGGTCTGTCGCGCATCTCACTCAATCAACCCCCCCTCCCCCTCTCTATATTATGTATTATACATACATACATCATTGTAAGCAACGGTAATAGCTGGCTGTACCGGAGAGACCGCGAAATGGGCGCGGCGCACGTCATCCACCGATCTGATCGATGCTTGCTTTCTTAGTGGCACGATTCGGGGACGGGGTTAATGAGACGGGAACACGGAAAAAACGCACTTGAGTGATGATGATTATGATGATGATGATGAGTCAACTTGGCGACGCGTGATGAGGACTTCCGGAGCTTGCTGTGTGAAGCTATGGTGCGTGAATGCGCAACAGGTGGGATGAGGGCCTAAATGATGCTTAGTGGAGGCGACGTAGCAAGAGAGAAGATGGGGCAGAGCGGGACTGAAAGAAAGAAAGAAAGAAACAGTCTGCGATGGGAGGTATCGAGGACGGGATTGCAGGAAATGGGGAGGGGCTCAATCGGATCAAATCGAATTGAATATAGTACAATTGACAACGCAATGCGTGCTCAATGGCTGTTGGCGCACGCCGCTCCTTCGGCCAAGTATAGTGCAACGATATCAACGTTTCCGCGTTGGTTCAGGAGATTGTTAGAGAGAGAAACAATGGAATTAGTTTGTCCGAAGAATAACATATCGAAAACAGAGGGAAAGAGAAGCGCAAAGTGAGACGGCTAACTAACATCGATACAGGAGCGCGCACCGTACCAGCCCGTCTCGGATTATGGCCTGATTTGCGACTCGAGCCATCGGATCGCCTCCTATTCCATGTCATATTCAACGCCTACGTACGCAACAGAAGCCACCTTCCTCATCGCAGAATAAGTGAACGCCAATCGACTCACCCGAAGCACCATCGTGAATACGATGCTCGACGACGGCTACCTCGACACCGGTGGAAGGGTTCGGAGAATTGGCGATATGGGGGTGGGAGGGCAATTATCAATTTAGCCTATTGATAAGGCTGCATCTGTCGGGGTTGCTACGAAACGACGAGCAATATTCCAGCTCAACTCATGAGAAGAGCTCAGCGCCTTCTGTGTCAATACGAGTAAGACATAGGCTATCGAGCGAAGATAAGAAGGATCGTATTCATCTCGAGGGGCATGATGCCAAATACAGCCTGATTTTCCGTATCGACCCCGTGATGGTAGATACCCCGACGGCCAAGTCTTTTGAGCCGCACAGACTGGAACGAGACAATAGACATGTAGGCAAAATAACCAATGAGCTTTTTTCTTTTTACTAAAGATAATCAAACCAATCAGCCCTGCGGCCAGGCCAAGCGAGGGATAATGCGCCGCAGCACAATAAGAGTCTAGGTCGATAGTGTAACGCTTCGAAACCTCCTTCTCCCTATACCCCCCCTGATTCTGATGGTTCTTTGACTAGAACTGTAAAATAAGCTCCCCGGGTTTTCAAGAATAGTAACATCGTAAGGGTCCTAGGAGCGTACGAGACGGTGGCATGGAACCTAGATCCTACTTCTTCCCGCCGTTCCGCCTTTCGCACATGGCAGAGCGGACCATACAAAGTACAGTTACAGTGAGCCTGCCTTCGCCGGAGAACCGCCGCCAATAACAAGCGGCGATGGGCCAGCGGACGTTGCACAATTGCTTCCCTCGAGCTCTCCTGGGATATTCACGAGGCCATGGAAGACTCGTACAGAGACATGGCCGGGCCCGTGGTTGTGGACGCCCCTGCTCGGCCTTGGGGGCTATCCAACCCTGCCACCCCCCTTCCTTCCGCCGTTTCAGCCTAGGTTGGGGATCGAGAGAGAGAACAATTGGCTCGCATCCTTGCATTTACTAGCCTATCATGAGGCTCGGCTGTCTATACTTTGAGCCGCATTTGGAAAAGCCACGTGTGCAGTGCACTGCCGGCAATCCTGCGGACGATGTAAGGGGATGACGCCAGAGTTACCATGATCGTGAGAGGCGGTGGGGGTTCACACCGACGTTCCCTGGGCATGAGGTACCAACCTCAGACAACCGTGTTAGTGGAGATGGCCCGTCCATAGCCGGGGGGGGGGCTAACTTGACGTAGGGAGTCTTGGGCGGCCGGGGTGAATGAAATGGCGGATACCAACGAATAAGATGGTACATCCACGACAACCCAGTCAGCTCTCTGCCTTAGCCTAACAAGAATGGAAATAGGTAAGCAGAACATGTCTTCATAGGGACCGAGGTGGTAATATCATAATCTGACTAACATGTACACAGGGTAGAAGCTTAAAGAAAGAGGTACGTTGCTGTCGTTACGTAGTATTGCTAACATAATAATAAAAAAACAAGAGAGCGTTTTCAGACACGTGGGTAACGGCGGAAAAAGAAAGACAGTGGTGTAAAAGGGCGGAAATGTAGGCAGACTAAGAAGATGTTGTCAGCAGCATCATCAGACTGCCGTACCGCAAGACCACACTATGGACAAATCGTGAGCACTTGGACCTCTTTCCCCCAGAAAAAAATAATCGCCTCATGATACCCATTTTGGGCTGATTAGCTCGACGTTATTCGACACTTCCCGACTTGTGGAACTGCAACCCGCCTCGAGACACTCAGGTGGACGGTTGCACTGCTGCTAGACAGGTCCAACGTCGCACTCGATTGCTAACAAGAAAATATTGTGTAGCAAAAAACGATACCGAGGTCATTTTTGTTTGTCTTGACACCAATTGGTCACAAGTAGCGATAATAGATGTAGGAACCGGGGCAGGAGCTCGAGGAAGTGTAGAGTGAAGTTACACCACCGGAATGCATGGAGAGCGAGTCAAGCCCGATGAAGGCACGTACAAGGGCTCGTTGAAAGGACGGGATGCGGGGAAGCGGCGCGGGACGAGCCTGGATCGCGAGGGATAGATATCTCAAGGGGCAGAATTTGAAGGCAATCTGTTGCCCGGGTGGCGGTTTGACACTTCATTGGTTCTGTATATCCCGGATAGCCTATGATCTACGGTGTTATGAACGAACTCATCCTGCCAACCCAACAAGATTAGGCAGGCTGCTCTAACAGTTTGCTTCGGGTGGTTGGCCGTGTTAGTTTGCAACGGCTCGGTAGTTGCTGCAACAGCCTGACACCGTAATTACGGCCTTGTCTGACACGGTGCTAGAGACAACACAGTCGAAGAGACTTTTGGCAAGTCGTATTATGAGTCTTCTCATATTCTCAACCAGGTAAGTAATGTAAGCGGCTAGTCCTGGACAGTACATAGTCATATTAGTCACTAACTTTAGAACAGAGCGATGAAATGCCGTAGGATGCATGTACTCCCGCACGCCTAACGTACGAGTAGCTTTGATGTAGTATCGATCGATGTCTGTCCTATATATAACTCTGTGTATATATAGTCTGGATCATGCCCCTGGGAGATTCTTCACTCACAGGTCATCAACACTACAGAAGCCTAGTTAGCCACTACTCTCTTCAGAAACCTAGCAGACGTCTCTCACACAAGCCCGTTACATCACCAGTTTCTTCCTTTTTAATACACCATCAGTATGCCTCTCACCTTTGGAAGAGATATATCGCCATTCGGCGGACCTCTCAGACAACCAACAAGCAAATCACCCCATATTCTGGTTATAGGCGGTGGTGTCGTTGGTCTCGTATCGTAAGTCAAATACTCAACCCGCACATTGTTGTGTGACTTCTGACAGTTCTTCGTCGACAGTGCCTGGGTTCTGCTGGATCGAGGCTATCACGTCACGATACTGAGCAAAGCGTGGGTCAGCGATGAGCAACGCCTGACCTCGCAAATAGCGGGAGCGCTATGGGAATATCCGCCTGCCGTCTGCGGCCAGCACACAGATGCCATCTCGCTGGCACATTCGAAGAGGTGGTGCATGATCGCTTACCACATGTGGGACGCAATCGCCTCCAATCCGGCGCTGAGCCAAGAATCAGGTGTGCGCATGATGCCATCCGACTTCTTCTTCTTTGATCAGATCGAGAAGGACCCTCGTCAGCATTCTAAGATGATGGAAATCATGGCCAGCGGCGTCAGGGGATTCTACAGAGGAGCCGACATCATCGACGACAGGGGAATCGACCCGTCGTACGGCGCCGTCGACGCCTACGAACTGATGGCGCCCATCATCGATACCGACAGGGCGATGCACTGGCTTACCTCGCTTGTCCAGAGAAAGGGCGCCACCCTTGTCACGGAGACGGTCGAAAAGGATCTCGTCGACATCGAAGACTCGTTGCGGGCCCGGTTCGACGCGGACGTCATCGTCAACTGCACTGGGCTGCAGAGCTCGACGCTTGCGGGCGACCAGAGCGTCTACCCCATCAGGGGAGGTCTCATCCGAGTCATCAACGACGGCACGGTGTTCCCCAAGTTGAACGCCGCGTTGACGATTACAGCCGACGCGGCCCAATCGTCTAACGAAATCGTCTTCCTGGTGCCCCGAAATGACAACATCCTACTCATCGGCGGGATTACCGAGCCGCATAAATGGAACCTTGATCTGACATTGCAAAGCCCGATCATCCGCCGGATGCGAGAGCGATGCGACAACTTCCTGCCTGGACTGAAAGACGCGACCCTCGACGCCGACTACCCGTTAGCCCAGGGGCTGCGGCCGTTCCGAGGCTCTAACGTCCGAGTAGAGCGCGAGCTTCGAAGGACGGGAAGCAGGATTGTCCACTCGTACGGGCACGGAGGCGCTGGCTGGAGCTTGTCCTTTGGATGTGCCCAAGACGTCGCCGTGTTAGTCGAGGAGACGCTGGCTGGCATCTCCGCCAGGCCAATGGGAGCGAGACTCGGACGGGGAAAGATGGAGATTACCGCGTCTCTGTAGTATTTATTACCTGTTAGGAAAAGAGGGGAGAGGGGAGGGGGGGGGACTTACTTAGACTGCCGGTACCACAGGATTGGAGCCCAGGAATGGAAAACTTAGACATACATAGATACATAGATCTTCGCACTACCTTAATAATTTCCAGAATATTTACAGTTGTTACTCTACCCATACTCCTATACGTGATTTAGGGAATTCTGTCTCCTAGGTACTAGGTAGGTAAAGTAATTACCCCCTTATGGTAGGGTATATGATGAGCTGCCTATGTACCTGCATCAATGTAAGGACATAATACATCTTGATGCCGATAAGATTACAATACCTTACCCAAAGCTGGTGGTTGGCATGCATACGTCGCATGCTGTATGCTGTGAGGCGTGAAATGAAGTACTCCAAGGCCCCGGGGACTTACCACGTGTGTTCTAGAATCTTTGGCCACCCGTGTCAGCGTAGTGAGTGAGATCTGACCACCGACTTCGGCAGAGTTTATCATGGCATAAAAGTTGCGAGATCTGAAGCAAGACAATGCGATGAGAAAGAACGAGAAATTGTCTCGTGCCCTTAATTCTCGCACATCTAACAGGTTTGCTCCAAGGACAAAAATATAAAGTGTGTGTGTATGTATGTGTATGCAGGCTGGCATAGCCTACATACACTTTGTACGCGAGGGCGTACGCAGTGCCATAAATCAACTTTGAATACCTACCACGCGCGTGTTGAAAAGGAGGGGGGCTGCAACATCAAATAAGGTTAATGTTTGGTAGTGGGCACTTTATTCTCGGAATGCGTAAAGTAGGGCTACTAATATGTATAAATACATAACCTCTATAGAAGCACAAGCTAAGTACTTAAGTAAGGACTCTGACCTAGGGAGGATGCCATTACAACCTATCATGCCAAACTTACAGAAATGCTTTTTGGTACTCTTATCACAGCAATCTAAGTTTCAAATTATAAGCAGGAAAGGTACCGTATAAATTACTAAGTAACATGAAATAAGTACTAGGTACCCACTATACAGCGTATACACAGATGTTGGACTGGTTTACTTACTTCATCTACAGCACCTACATGTACCTCCCACAAACGAGTAGCACAGACTGTATGCAACTAGGTATCTCCCAAGCCAACTATGGAAGGTACTGGCCTGTTTACCGGTACCTACCTCCTTTGTACATAGGGGCTTGGGAGGCACATTCACCAACCAATGATGGAGCCCATTGAACAGCTTTTGGAGCATGTACTCAAGGATTAATACAGGGCACATGTGGCCCTTCCTCTGTAGGTACTTACTGGTACTTGGCACATCCGGATGTAAAGACGGCAAATCCGGGCTCCAGCTGGCGTGTCATGTGCGGCCACCTACATGTAAGTAGGGTAGTATGTAAGGAGATAGCTGAATGGAAAATAATGTTATTGAAGAACATCAATCAGGTACTTTTTCATCTCTACTGTGGCCTCTTCAATGTTGTTGACCCAATTACACTTCAAACCAAATCTGATATACAAAAGAATTGTCTGTTAGGTAAAGTAACGGGTACACAAGTACATAGGCAAAGCACATATGTGAGAACCAGAAGTTGTACTTGTAGGACAGTAACCTACGTGTATTCAGTACTTAAGGTAATGAGGTATTGAACAGCCTACATGTACTTAAAACACAGCTTGTGAAGCCGCTATACAGGGCAGGTACCCCAGGCGGTACACAGAGGTATGTATGGAGACACTTAGCGTGGCTCCGGGCTAAATCAAACCTTAGGTATTTGCTTTACCAACGGGCGTCCGACACTGCGGACATATAAAATAACGATACCTGCATCCAGATCTCCCTCTCCCTATCAACGTCAACAACCCATCAACCAATACACCGATACCTCAGGATTTGAGCCATTCAACTCCTGCACACCTTCTCCCTTTCCTCCAACCATAACAAACCCCATCATTGATATCTACTGATCTCACAAGATGGATGTCTCCGTGATAACTTTGCTGTAACCACAGCACAGCACAGCACAGCCATCTCAACAACAAACTTTCACAACCCACCGTTTCCTAACCAACCTGGGGCAACCAATATTGTGCGCTCTTCGTGCTACCGCACCTGGAACAAGGCTTATTTCCGTGTTTATCTTACCCTTCACGCGCCACTCCTGAGCCTTTGGCTCCCGAGCATCCCGATCCCCGACTCTCTCTGCCCTGCCTCATCAACACTCAAAAAGACAGACTTTGAGGAGAACCGCTTAGATCCCACCCAGTAAAGGCTCGATACACCTTGTTACCTACATCCAATTGCCATTCTCAGTTGGAAAAATGGGTGACTTCATTCCCATTGACCTATCCCAGGCGGCTGGTGCATCACGTGAGGGCAAGCCCAAGCCTACCAAGCCTGATTCTTGTGAAGAGAACAGCTCACAATTGATGGGGGTTGTTTCCCGCCGCAACTCGCTGGCGAAGCTTATGCTCCGAGAGTCACAGAGTTGCATCAAACGTGTCCCCCAGGGTCGTCTTGACTCTCACTCACCTCCTGTCAACTTTGCCATGGTCTGCGAGGGGCTGTACCGAAGCGGCTACCCTCAAGCACAAGACTACCCCTTCATGCAAAGCCTGAAGCTGAAGACCATTGTCACGTTGGTCAGAAAAGAGCTCCCGGACGGCTACCAGGAATTCATTGAAGTCAATCAGATCACTCACAAGATCTTTGACATGGCCGGGACCAAGAAGGAAGAGATCCCAGTCGAACTCATGCGCGCCATCCACGCCGTGGTGTCCGAACCCAAGAACTATCCCCTGCTCATCCACTGCAATCACGGCAAACACCGCACCGGATGCGTCGTCGGCGTATTCCGCAAGTCTAATCAGTGGGACCTGAAGCGCATCATCGACGAATACAGCTCCTTCGCCGAGCCCAAAGTCCGCGAGACAGATCTCAACTATCTCACAGAATTTGATCTCACGAGCCTCTGGCGCCAACCACAAGCCATAGCCTCGCGCGCCACCGGCGGCCGGTTCTTCAGACTTGTCATCGCTGCTTTCTTGATCTTTGTCATCTTCTGCCCCTTGACTCAGCTTAAGATGCAGGAGTCACATCGCGAGTTGCCCTAGTCTACCACACAGGTCTATCCCTTCTTCTTCTTCTACCATAGATGGTTGCATACACATATTTCCTTTTTTGAAAGGGATTGGAAAGCCAGCATTGATTGGTACCACTGCCCTTGGTCAGCAAAAGGCGAAAAGACGGATAAATCAGGTCATACACTACACTGGGAGGGAGCATGGCACGAATGGTTGGAACGACAACAAAAAATCCGGAATCGGCATCCTCGGTGCGAGCGGCAAAAATAGACGGACAGGTCACGATAGACAAGACGAAAGATGTTTTGATTTTTCTTTTCTTTTGTAAGGGATGGTTACAGAGTGGCATTTCCTGCCCTCTTCCTCTCGGCGGCGGCGTACGGTTCAGGCACCAACCAGAGACCTATCAAGTGCTGACGAGTCTCGCGGAGTTTTTGATTTGGAATTGGTTGATTGATTGATTGATTGATTGATTGATTGATTGATTGGGAGGTCCAAGTCGGCAAGGGCATCACTCTAACCTGTGCCCTACGGTTTACAGAGTATACAGGTGCGCCTACACCAAACGACAGACAGACAGACCCAAAACGCAACAGGTTTTTTTCTCTCTATTGCTTTCGCAATTATTGTACAGTAAATCGAGCAATATAAAAGCTGCACCAAAGAAAATTTGATTTGCCCAACACTTTCCTCTGATCGACCCATGTGGTAATGTCAGGTAATCCCCCGAGTGAATTGTACAACATAGTATAGTAGTAGTTAATGGTATCCCCAACAACAACGCCTTCGTAATGTAGTGCAATGATGAGCACGTGCCCCCAGAAAGTAAAGTAACCATGAAACGTGATCCCGTGCCATGCCACGCCATGCTATGAATTGCTTCTTCTCACTATACGATACAAAAGCCAGCCCGGCAAATTTCTTTTTTAGTGTCTGAAACCCTTTTGAAATTGCACTTTCTTTCTTTTTTCAATCTTACACCAACTCAACCACCCCGCCTCGCTTCCCGCCCTTCGTCCCTCCCTCCCTCACTTACTCACTCACTGGGCCCATCTCGGATTCTCCCTCCGCTCGCGCCTCTCCCTCTCGCGATCGCCCGTGGCGTAGACCCAGCCGGCGGCGACGGCGTTCGCGAGGCCGAGGGCGACCGCGGCACCGCGCACGGCGCCCCTGACGGAGAGGAACCCGAACCCCTGATTCCGCCGGCGGCGCAGGGCCAGCACCGCGTAGGTGCCGCTCGCGGAAGCGGTGATGCCCGCGCTGTCGGTCTTGAAGCCCTGCAGGTTCGCGTAGCTCGAGAACAGGAGGATGGGCACGAAGAGCAGCGGCAGCGGCTGCGCGGGCCGCATGTGGAGGGGCGTGATCAGGGTTGCGAGCCCTGTCGGGGCGAGAGACGAGTCTGGTGGGTTCGAAGGTTGGGCTTTGGTTAGCTTGGCTTTTGGCTTTGGTTTGGTTTGGTTTGGTTTGGCTTTGCTAGCCGGGGTGGAATGGAACGTCGATGAACTTTGTCATGTTGTCCAGAGTGTGATGTGGTAGGGGAGGGGAAATATTCATGTGAGCGCGGGAGAGAGAGAGAGAGAGAGTGGGATGAAGTGAGAGAAAGAGAGAGCCAGATCTACTCACTACCCCATGCTTCCAGCTTTGACCGTATAGACTTTGGCGGTTCTGGTGTCGGCATTGCGAGTAATTTGGTAGGGCAGGTAGGTTGACCGAGGAATATGACGTTTTTTCTCTTCCTTTCTTTCTAAGAGATCTAAAGGAGATGGTACCTTGAAGCGGACAACTCGAAGCTTCAATCTTCAATCGTCATCTCTTTTCGCGTGGAGCTCAGCTAGTGGGGCTAACCCCTGTCTAGCGCAGCGGCATATACGCTATCTACGAAGGTCCGGGCCAAAGTTGATGAGTAGGCTTGGCAGGGTCTGTATAGTGCGAATAAGAAAAAGTTAGCGCAACCAGCCAGGCTAATTCAGTCCGTTTCGGTCTGACAGATGTTGGACGGCGATTCTTTGGCCTGCAAAGCAATGCACTGCGAGAATAAAAGGCTTAGCCACCTATTAAACCAAATGCTATAGCCTATAAGGTAGCTATTGTTGGCCTGAAATAAAATAAAATAGTAAGCGCATTAGACTGTCAGAACTGTGTCAGTCCGTTTCGGACTGAGTAAGCCTGGTGCACCGCGCTACTTCTATTTTATTCGCACTATATACACCCTGCCAAGCCTACTCTTCAATTTTGGCCCGGACCTTCGTACCTCTCTTCACTCCACTAAGTCTTATACGCTAGCTATATTTAGTTAGTAATCAAGATGAACCGAATACATGTCCCGTGCCTCTTACTTTGTAAGTTCCTTCGATACACCGCAGTGAACTTACCTCGGAGCAAGTACAGAATACATGGAGGTATTTAGGGCGGGAGCCTGGTTTTCGCGGGACGAGGCCGGAGCGAGCCCCAGCTGAGACCTGTTGGCCAACACAGATAAGGTACGAGAGAGATTTACTACTAAGGTACTTACGCACACATGTAGGTACCTGTATCTCGATAAGCTTACAATGAGCATCAGTCAGCCACAAACGGTACCTCTCGACCTGAACAGCTGCAGTGAAGTAGGTGGTTAGGTACCTGGGACCCCCTGAGGTGCCTCTATTACCTCTCTCTTAGGTGGGTACATGTACATATGAGAGCCACGTTTTAGAGAAACACAGCCTCCAACATCGACGGCGAAGATGCTCAACCCAAGATAGTGGAAATCGAAACACTTGGCCATAATACGACGTCGCCACTCCATCTGCCCATCCAACCCACCGCTCGTCTAACCATTGCAGCCTCGCCGATTCGAATTCCCTGTTCATCGTCCGTCGTCCGTGCACCGTCTATCGTCTATCGTCCATCGTCCATCGCTCAGTAATTATACGCCGCCATCCGCCAACCGTGTCCTTTCCTTAGCCATACTGCCCCGGCTCTATCTACGTAATCTATCTATCCATCGATTTGTATAGCTCAATCCAGGCTTGGGATCAACGAGAACGAGCCTTATCGTATCGACGAACTTTGCTTTCTTCTGCTGCCTGTCTGCCTGTTCACCGACTCTCGACCGTTCTAAGACGAACCAAGTGGGATCGCCAACAGCACCCACGCCCGCCCGAGAAACGAAAGAGGAAAAAGAGGAGAAAAAACCGAACGAAGCGAAGCGAAGCGAAACGAAAAAAAAAACGAGTGGACGAACCGGACGTGTAGAAAACCGGATCCATGTCCAGCGCCAAAGCCTCCGGCACAGATGCCGGCAGCGGCAGCAGCGCGGGCGCGGGCGCGCGCTCGCGGGAGCACAACCAGGGCAACCAGGAGCGCAAGGCGACGCCGGAGCAGCGCGCCGCGGTCCTGCGCATCCGCCGCTGCAAGGTGACGGCCTTCTACGAGATCCTGGACCTCGAGGCCGTGCGGTCTTCGTGCACCGACGCCGACATCAAGAAGGCCTACCGCAAGCAGAGCCTGCTGACCCACCCGGACAAGAACGGCCACGAGGGCGCCGACGAGGCCTTCAAGATGGTCTCCAAGGCCTTCTCCGTCCTCGGCGACAAGGAGAAGCGCGAGCGCTTCGACCGCTTCGGCACCGACCCCGAGTCGCGCTTCGAGAGCGCCCGCGCCCAGGCCCAGAACCCCTTCGGCGGGTTCGGCGCGCGGCCCGGAGGAGGGGGTGCGGGCTTCGGGAGGGCCGGCGGCGGTGGCGGCATGTTCGACGACGAGATCAGCCCCGAGGAGATGTTCGCGAGGTTCTTTGGCGGCGGCTTCGGCCAGCCTTTTGGTGGCGGTGAGCTTATCTCTGCCTTGATGCGACTGTCCAAAGCAAGAAAAAAAAAAGAAAAGACGAAAGAAAGAAAGAAAGAAAAAGCCCCTTGCGCAGCAGTGAAACTGGACTAACTGAACTAACGCGTCGTCTCTAACCTAGGCTTTGACGCGGGTCCGCAGTTCGTCTTCAACGTGGGCGGGAATAGGGGGTTCCGCGTACATCAGTTCGGCGGCGGCGTGCCGAGGAGGAGACCGCGCGCCGACGGGCAGCCGGGGGAGCAGCAGCGGCAGGCGACGGGCTGGGACACGCTGATCGGCCTGCTGCCGGTGCTGATCCTCTTCGTCTTCCCCCTGCTCACGTCGCTGTTCTCGGGCTTCGGGGAGTCGCAGCCCAACCTGCCGAGCATGGTCTTCGACTCGCCGCAGCCGCCGCAGACGTACCACCGCACGACGCCGAAGCTGCGCGTCGACTACTTCGTCGACCCCAGCGACGTCGCCGGCTGGCAGGACCACCGGCTACGGCAGCTGGACAAGGAGGCCGAGCTCGGCTTCGTGCGCGTCCTGCGCCGCCGCTGCGACAACGAGATCCGCACCAAGCAGGACCTCGTCGACAGGGCGCAGGGCTGGTTCTTCCCCGACCCGGACAAGATGAAGGTCGCCGACGAATACGAGATGACGTCGTGTAAGCGGTTGAACTCGATCGGCATGTCGCGGTAGTAGTCAGTTTTTTCTCTTTCTATTTGTAAAACTCTTATTCTTCTCTCCTAAACAAGCAGACATCTTGTTATCCCTTGTCCCCCCACTGTCTCCTCTCCTCCCTTCAACTATCACTCTATCCGCCTATCCGTCCATCCCATCCATCTATAGAGATGAAGCGAAGAAAGAAAAGAGAGAAAGATATTCATCGTCATGAAGACTCCAGTCTCCCGTCCGACCGACCGATGAGACTAGACGAAACGAGGACCACACGAGACAAGATGAGACGAGACAAGAGACAAGACAAGATGACCGCGGCCCCTGCGTAGACTGTTTGTTGTCTTCGTCGACGCAGAGAAGACCTGGTCGTTCGGCGTTCCGGGGAATTGCAGGGAAAGAAGGGGGGCATGGCCATGGCGGAGTGGGGATATCTATCAATTAGGAGACTGGGGACGGGGGATGAGCGATGAGCGATGAGCGATGATGGACGATGGGCGATGGTGAGTTGAATGCCTCATAGCGGATTCGTAATGTATAACACCATTTGTCGTCGTCGTCCCCGCAACACAACCAGTGCAAGCGCCGCGCAATGCATCATCATCACTATCAAGTATTGTAACTTACTCGACGCTTTCATCTTTTCATCGTCGCCGCTTAGGTTGCTCCGAAGTGTAGAAGTCATGTTGGCTTACGGTGGATGTCTAACGAATATCACGGCGTACGTGCGTTGCGCGTCTGCGTACATAGATGACACCCAACATACATATGAACATACATACATACTACATACATACATACATGCATGAATCATGGTACCCATTACAATATATAGATAGATATGTTACAACCTATTTTACAGTACTTACCTATGCATGCTCGTGTATTCTGTCGCGTAGACATGTTAGCGTCGTAGTGGTACCTGTGACAGCAACCAACACCAGATAGATCGGTCTCACGATGTCTACGTCCCGAGCCCAGGGCAAAACCGGATCAGGATGACTGGGACTGAATTCGCGTTTTTCAAAATTTACTTTATTATTTATTTGTTAATTTATCTATTCATTCATTTATTACTTATATATCTATTCATTTCTTTCTTTCTTCTCCCCTGTACGTTTTACTGGCAAGATTGAAGGCCTGCAAGGTGTAGAGTATAGATAGAGTGATCGGAGACGCATCGTCTCGTCGTCGTCATTATCTCATCCTAATCTTCATCTTCATCTTCATCTTCATCTTCATCTTCATCTTCATCGTCGTCGTCGTCATCATCCTTATCCCAAGACCCCGTAGGTGCAATGACCGCGGGCAAGGGTGGGTTAAGTTGAGTGCTCAGCGCCTCTCCTCCGGGTAGTCAAACGCCGCATGTGTGTATGCCTTGCTTAAGGATCCCCGCCAAAAAAGGGAGGGGGGCAATTGGTATGGATTCATGCGTCTACCGCCTCGCCCGTCTCGGATTGAGCGCCTCATCCCGCCTATAATCCCGAATCTCCTTAGTGCCCAGACTGCCGAGCCCGCCCTCGCTCCGGCGCTCCCACCCGCCGAGTCGCACGACGAGGCAGGTCGCGTTGTCGCCGTCGTCGCTGACCTCGGTGGCGAAGGCCACGACGTCCCTGGACGCCTGCTCCGGCGTCTTGGCCTCTTTGGTGATGTCGACGATCTCCTGGTCCGTCAGCGTGCCCGAGACGCCGTCCGACACGAGCACCAGGAAGCTGTACTGCGCCGGCCACATCTCCACGCGCGTGATCTCGGGCTCGGCCGACACGCCCAGCCGCTTCGACCCCATGTCTCCGAACGCGCGCGTGTTCGCGAGCCCCTGGATGCGCTCCTCGCCGAACGAGTCTGTGATGAACGAGGTCGCGAAGCGCCGGAGGCGGTGAGACTCGCCCGGCGAATTGGGGCGGTGATCCCACGTCAGGGGTTTGGCGAGGCCGGTGGCCGTTTCGCAGAGCAGGACTCGCGTGTCGCCGACGTGTCCTACGAGGAGGGTAGACGACGCGGCGGGGTGCCAGAAGGGCGCCGGCGTGGGCGTTGATATCAATGCCACGGACGCCGTCGAGCCACCCTTGAAACGAGTGCGCCCGCCGATCTCGTGCTTGGAGGGAGGGAGGTGATGCGGTTTCCCCAGGATCTCGTCGGTATTCACAGCCGAGTCAGAGACGTAGGGATCATCAGGGTCTGGCTTCTGAGCTTGCGCCGTGACGAAATCTAGATCCGCACGAAGGAACGCGTACGTGAGAATAGCCTCGACGCCAATAGGTTTGTCGGACGGAGCAGCTTTGGAAGTTGTGGAAGTATTGAAATATGCCGGATTGAAGCGGCGGAAATATCCGCCTATTGTGCTTTTATACTCGCTCACCAGCTCTTTCTGTAGCTCCAACGCCCGGTTCTCACATACCTTGGCGGGAACGGGAGGATCCCCTCTGACGGTTTTCGCGTGTTCTTGTTCATTGACTGCGCCTTGCTTGCTTATTTGAGGGATATCAGCTTGAGCTTGAGCCTCGTCAGAGCCTTTCATTTCCAGGTTTTCTAACTTTCGTCGGCCACCTGCCTCATCATCCGGTATCAACGGGACCGGTGCGTTGTCTTTTGGATTTGATGCAATCTTGGCACTACTTCGGCCACGCAGGCTGCTTTTCAGGCCAAATTCAGCTGCGGCCTCTTCAATGTAGCCATGAAGTTCGTCCCGCAGAAAATGACTACATTGTGTGCCGCCGTGCCCGTCGAAAACTCCAAAATAGAATATCTGGGGGTCGCCATATGGACTATCCGCCGAGGTCCCTTCCCCACTCTTCTTCATCGCACTTCGGACCAGACTGATAGGAGTGCGTTTGGCAAAGGCCGGTATATCAATCGTCCCCGCCTGGTTCGTATCTTCATTGTAAGGACGCGAGCCCCGGGCGTCGGTGGCACCAAAGTGGTGTTTGGCACTGCGAAGGGGGATGCGAACGACGGTAAGGTCGCGAGTCGAGGGCAGATGCGGCGGAGTGACGGGCGCAGCACCTGACCCGGTGCTATGGGGGGCTGCCGCTGATCTAGGTAAGTTGTGATGAGGGCCCGGCGGGGTCTGCGAGTCCGGATGGAGGGAGGACGAGGGGAGATGTGTGACGAAATACGTGTGAAAGACGCGACGCGTGATCTGCGCTGAAGAGGAGGACGGCTGGGGTTCGATCGGGGACGCGGTCGTGCGAGTGACCTGTTGGGCAGGACGTTTCAACCGGCATTGCACGTGTGGTTGTCGATGAAACTGTCGAACCGAGGTCTGCAAATCACGGCTACGCCGTGCGGCGTGGCTGTTTGTCACACGGGCCTGTGCCTGTGCCTGAGCCTCACAGAAGGACGCAATAAAGCCTAGCCAGGGAGAAACATGTTTCGTCAGCAACAACGCAGGTGCAGGTACACGAACACATAATAGGGCCGAGAACGAATAACCGTAAACTGACCATACGTGTCTTTGAGGGACCACCTCTTTGGCCCACCAGCGGGTAGGCTCATGGTGTGAGGAACTCAGCCTAGTTCTCTTCACGAGCGAGCCTCCTGAAGCCAGCGTAATCAACTCAAGTTTGGTCGTAAAATGATGGAAGACGGAGCAGCGACGAGGCAACGATTATCATCCATGGACGATACGATAGCCAAAGGCGTTCCCGTAGCAGCGAATAGAAGTCGATCCGAGTGGCGAAGACGGCTGGGTCTAGGACGTCCCCTCTAGCTCATACCAATGATAGTGGGCGATTGATCGACAATCAGTCGTCGGCCGTAAAGCCAGCGTGGTAAAGACAACGTAGTAAACCTGACGTAGGACAGCAGAGGAGAAGTGGCGGACGAGATCATGCAAGAGAACCGCCACCGTCTCACTTCAGCATTCGTCTGTAGCTCGTACCATACATACACATACAACAAGAGCAAGAGTAAGTAGTACCGACTCGGTAGCTCTCTCGTGGAGAACTGTAGATTCGTAGGACTGATCGCAGTCACGGATCAAGGCACCAGACGAGTGAGGTCCGTTCGTTCTGTTACGCTCGTCGTCACCAAGACCCCAAAATAGCGCATGAGGACGGGGCTCTAGTCCGATTGATGGGGCTTCCGAGATAGGTTACGAGGACAACCAGGTTTAGACCGGTCCGGCGAGCTAGGTTGGACTTGAACACGCTGGGGGGGCTGCTCCAATCCCCTTCGGGAAGCTTGACGCGGTGCGGGAGATGGAGTTTAGAGGTGGGATTCCGTGTTCTCTAAATCCATTGCCCGAGCTGGATGGTACATTGAGAGGTACCTACTACATGTAGGTATGCACTATCTGAAGATATGAATAAAAAGAGCAGCTAACGTCGGCGAGGTACAAACTACGTAATGATTAGGTAACCTCTCATATGTGTAAATACGAAGGTATTAGTCTCCTGTTCTTCTAGAAGAGCTGATTGCCCCTGAATAGCAATATCAAGCAAAGGTAAGTAGGTATGGCTCGTTTGTAGATTTCGTATAGTAAAGACAATTTTTCGTGTTAAATTTTCGACATCATCACTCAATCTCCTCAATCCTCGGTCTCGAGCGTGTTCCCTGATCCGCCTCCAAGACGGGCAAGCTCGGTCTCGACATGTCTAAGCCGGCAAGCCTCACAACCGGCGGCATGGCGCCTTGATCCTGCTGGTGCGGCACGAGCTGGACGAGGCGGAGGTTCTCCAGACTCTCGAGCGCATCGCGAGCGTGCTGGCGGACAAGCCCATCTTCGTCCGTCTGCTCGACGTATCCCAAGACGCGCACGAGGTCATCTTCCTTGGTCGCGAAGCCCGGCCCAACTCCTTTCCCGCCGTTACTTGACCCCGAGCTAAAGCCGAGGTATCTCCCGCGCTCTTGGGCTTCTCCCAGCGCGTACACGAACCTTAACAGCACGGTCACAGCCGCGCGCCGCAGAATCCCTGCTTCCAGCACATCTGCCTCGAGCGTGAGCACGTCAAGACTAAGCACCAACGCAGCATCAACCAGCGGCGGGGCAAAGGCACGGATGTTGATCTCGAGGCCCGAAGCGAAGAGGGAGAGCGCGGAGGCGCGGATCCGCATATCCTCGCTGCCGCGCTTGCTTTCCCAGCCAGACACGATACGCGCGAGGAGCGCGTTGCGGGTTTTCTCTTCTGGTGTCTGGTCTTCGAGATCCATGTCCGCATCATCGTCCTCGTCGTCGAGGCGGAGTGAAGCCAGTGGGCCATCGCCAAGTTTGTCCTTGGCTTTTCGCTTCCGCGCAGCGACTTCCTCGGCACGGGCCTGTCGCTTCTCGGTTTTAGGCCGGTGGGCACGACGTCCGGCTAGTGCGAGGAGTGCTTCGCCGACAGGCATAGCAATATTACCTGCGAAGGTCTCGCCAAGCCTCTGCATGACCTGTAATAACGCTTCGCCAAATCGGAGGCGTGTGTCCGTATTTTGCCGCTCCAATGCGTCAACGTACTGATCTAGAAGTTCCTGGATCGTGGATCGCGGGTGTCTTTCGGACAGTTGTACAAATACTTTGATCACACGCAGGCTAATGTAATCGTCGTTGTCGCTAAGAACAGATGATAGCAGAACTAGTGTTGCTGGGATATCGAGAATGGCGCTGTTGGATTTGATAAGAGTGCCCAGTAGATTCAAGCCCTCAGAGCGCACCGGCGGGGGCGAGTCGGCTTGTGTGATATACGAGAGTGCTAGATTATACGTCCTCTTTTCTTCGACCTGTTTGTCCGTTGGCGCAGTGAGCCGGTCTGCGGGGTCTTCTAACTCGTCTCGGTACTTCAGAAGTTGCGACAGATTATGTGCAGTCTGCGAGGTTTCAGCGTCTCGTGCCAGACTGATTTTGGATAGCGAGCTCTCGATGGATGCGAGTATCTCTTCAGGCACGTCATTCCGCTGAAAACTGGGTACAGTAACGACCAAGTTGAGCAAACTTAGGGCTACTGGAATGGCATCATCATTGGCAGACTTGCCATCGGATTCCCCGAGGACCTTGCTCACCAGCTCGAGCAGTTGTTTAGAATTCGATATTAGTCTCTCTGGCAGCTGTTCCATCATGGCCTGAAGTATTCTACTTTGAATCAGCTGAGACATCGGGTCGCTGTCATCGTCGCCAGCTACCACCTGTATGGAACTTTCATCCTTCTTAGACCCAAGTGCAGTTTCGAACAATTTCAAGAAAAGCATCGATACATCATTATTGGATGCAGTTCGTTTCAAAATCTCAATAAATGTCGATATTTTTAAGTCCATGACCTCCAAATTCAACTGCATAAGCGTCGTGCTCTCATCGCCATGCAGTCGCCTTACTTGGAGATGCGAGTCATCGGGTTGCTCATAAGACCATTGCAGCTCAGCGGCTTCGTGAGAGCCGGAGAAAAGAAGGTTATTGATGATTTGCAAGAATTTATCTGCCGAGCCGGCAAGTTTAAGGTATATCTCCATCAGCTCTTGTGCCGGTTGGCAATATCGTTCCTTTATGCGGGCAGTTAAGGGCTGCCAGGAGGATAGAGCCCATAGAGGCATAAATAACGGGCTGAGTAATCTTTTCGTCAAACCCGGATTAGGATGCGAATTCAGCAAGTAAGACAAACGCCTCAACGCTACATAGAGCGCATCGGGCTGGACGAGAACCGAGCGATCCCGAAGGTCGACAACTTCGTCAGGTCCAGCGCTGAAAACCAAGGGCTCGGCAGGACTCCTTTTAGATGACAAGGACGGGTTGATACAGGCCAGCATGGGCTCGGCAAACGCTCTCCATCCAGGCGTTTCTTGGAAGAAGGGCCAAAATGTTAGCAAAGGGAATATGTCGGGGTTCATACAGTGACCATACCAGGGGCGCCAAACTGCTTTCTACCCAAAACGCCGAATCCTATAACATACGCGGAAACTTTGGCAAGATCCGGGCCGTTACTTCCATCCAGAAGATCGAGAAGCTGAGGTGCTATGCCAGGAAACCAGTCTTCAGGCTTCACAGTGGCAGGAGGAACGGATAGAAGAGTTGAAGCCATCTTCAAAGCCTCCATGGTGATGTTGGCGCCCTGCTTCTGAGGGGTAGCAGCCTCCGATATCTTGACCGTGCTCGATGGATGGACGGAAAAAACAAACTCCAGGGTCGCCCGGACACCGTCCGATCTTTGAGGCAGCAAGGTAAGGATATCAAGCAGGTGGACACGGAGCCATTCCGGCACGCGACCCGGCTTGATCAGAGTGTTCAACGAAGAGATCAGTGCCAAAGTACCTGTCCTTGGAAAGTTCAGAAACCAGGGGAAACGGAGTAGAAGAGAGAAGAAAAAAAGGACAACAAGCTGGCGGCATCTGCCTACCTCGATATCAGAGCACCAAACTCCCTCTGACCTTCCGCACGAGATTGTGCATCAGCTGTCGGCTGGAATGCTTTCGTGCCGGTTCTCTCAAGGATAGAAACAAGTGTCTCTTCCTGTTGGGCATCTTGTTTGGCATCCATGATGAAAGAGGAAATTGGTCCTTTCGAATGCAATATCCGATTCTCAAATTTCCAAGCAAGAGGACTTCACCAGACGAGAGGCCAGGAGAACGATTTTTGCCCTACACAGGTTCAAGGCGCCTGGACAGTGGAAGTGACGTCGAATAGGATGTATTTCGGGACCTACATTGTGTACCTGGTTACATGTACGATTGAATCAGATTTACTTGGTTAGGTACCTCGGTATCTCATCTAGACTTAGCAGCTGCCGCCGGGTGGCAGGTGGTCATAGCAACCATTCAAGACGCGTTCCCCAGCAGGTCTATTTACGCGTCTTACCTGGACTATTTAATTCACCTCCCCCCTCCCTCTCCTTCTTCCATCTCCATACTGCTACCCATACGCAACATGCACCCAACCCGCCCAATTCTCAATGCGCTACTTGAGGAGATCTGGCCACTGATGTCACATCGAGATACGAGTTTCAACACGATTTCATCTTCTAGAATTCTGCTCAAGTCTGAACGTCTTTCGCCCCGTCCTCCTCCTTCGGGCAAGGAAAGGCTGGCATCCACATACCTCGCACGTCGCCTCCCCCACAGTCCTCCGATTCCCGTTTTCCGAAAGGAATGTCTCTCCCGACCCCTTGGCCGGTCTTTTTCAATCCGCACGACACGTCGCTGCTCAAGGTCAACGCTACCTAACGTGCATGCCGCGTGGGGATCGTCGTGTGAGGTGGGCCAGCTGGCTCTGGCTGAAAGACCGGCCGATGGGAACGGCGTCTCGGAACTTAACCCTAAGATTTCTCTTGGTTCCCAGTCTTGCGTTTCATAGTCGTCCTAGATCCGCCTTCTATACTGCTTGTTGTTTTACGTGCGAACTCCGCCCCCGCTGAAAAGTTGGGCCGGACGACGCTGTCTTCCGGCGGTGGAAGGGTGGTGGTTGGACACTCCAGTCGCCTTGCTTGCGCGTGAGGGCCTCTGCTATGAGTCGATTTGGTAAGAACCCCTGGCCTGGGGTCGCTCGTCAGCACTGTTGCCGCTGGAACTCGTACTCTGGCCACGACGGATCGTACTGGCGATGCTCGTCTTGTTGATCTGCCGGGAGATGGGTCGGGATCACTTTGCTACTATTGCCTAGACCTGATGCTGGCTCTTTCTGCCGCGTTGCGTTCTCGAGGACACGTGGGAAGGGCACAATGTTGGCCGCATACAGTCAAAGGCAGGAGCATTTCCCACCACCTACACCGTTAATCCTCTCGCCGGAATCACCTTGTCCGATATCCTCTATTGGATCAGGTGAGCGAGAATTATCACGGTTTCGACAGGATTGCTCAGCCTTTGACACTATTATATGCCTCGTTGCTCGCCCTGGGCACCCATACCCCTCTTGTCGCATCTAGTCGATGTAGCTGTTGGCATAAAACCCGACTTCTTCATAAGCGACCCCCGACCCATCTACCCCGTCAGTTAGACTTGCCAGCTCCCAGTACTGCATCTCAGCACCAGCTACCGATGTATCCTCTGAGAGATCCGGCCAGGCGCATTAGCTTCCTCTTGTGGGCTCGTCCCACAATGACGGGGGACGCCAGCTCATCAGCTGCCGCCCTGCGGTGGCTGATGTTCCCTCATCCCTTCCCTGACGGGCTGGTTCGAGACGATAGTGCGGATTTTACAGATGTTTTTTGGCCGTACGCAAATGCCTTCTTAGCTGCTCATTCGAGCCCGACGGAAGCGAATCAAAAACTAG
This sequence comes from Nemania sp. NC0429, assembly GCA_022578495.1. NCBI lineage: Eukaryota > Fungi > Ascomycota > Sordariomycetes > Xylariales > Xylariaceae > Nemania > Nemania sp. NC0429. The sequence goes on along the minus strand of MU392173.1, from coordinate 429,200 downwards.
TCTCTGTTGGCAGTGTGTTCTTCTGAGAGACGTTCGCTTGAGCAAAGCTAGAAGACATGATCCGTGTTGAAACTCGCCGATTTCACGCCAGACTTCGAGGACGGTGCGCATTTTGTCTGGAATAGGCGGTGTTGGGTGGTATGAACGTGAGCAAGCTAGAAGGTGTTGCCGCTCGCATGCTTTCATCTACCGGGACCCATCTCGAGTTGGAGTCAAAGTTTAGTGCTTGTCCGGTTTTGATCGAATGCGGGTTCGGCAGCACTGGATAAGTGAGCTCTAGTAGGAAATTTTTTGTCAGAAAGTATCTTGAGAGGATTTCTCTTGATGGCTACCCTAGGCTGTTCTGGTCCCAAGATTCCTGATTGCTTTTTTGAGCGTCTTGACTTGTCGGACTAGATCAGCCCCCTTTTTGAGGGATAAGTCACCCTCGTCCGGAGTCTGTGTATCGATTGCTAATACAACTTCTAGTTGCTTGACTGTTTCATGCGTCACCGCCTACTCTATTTCTGGGTATTTAACCTCTACATAATCATGGTATCCTCTCGGTCACCACCGAGTACAACTGTGTTGGCTATTTGAGCGTAATGAAGCCTCTTAAAACTTAAGAACTCTCTCCAGCAAGTATCCTGGTCTGTCCAATTCGGCATACATCGTCAGACACTAAAAGTGCTCGACTGCTGCAATACTATGTACATCAATGAGGCCGAACCATTTAGAATTAGTGCCTAGTATGTATTTCTACTCTGTAAAATCCGGATGCTCATCAGTCGAGTCGAAACGCCTACGTGGGGATGATTTAGTCTGCAGATCTGTTAGTGTTTGTTGATAATCTTCAGCCCGTGTTCGGCCTCCATACTTACTGAGGTAGCTTATTTCATTATTTTTCGTATTAATCACTTCAAGATTGAAAAATTTATATAATTCTTTTATACGTTATTTTGAGATGTCGCAACTAGTGAAGACGACCGAGTGCTTGCCATTGTCATGCTAGAACGAGTTACTAAGCTCTCAGCGGTCGCAAAATAGGCATTAGAATGGTGTTGCGTACCTCTATACTTTGCTGATTTAGGTAATGAATTGAAAGCGTCGTTTTTGTCACATTTTATAGTGATCGTCCCGGCTCTCAAACGTCCTTAGAATCAAGCCACTCCTCCCCGCCCTTGGCGAGGATCATATTGTAGACGTTACTCCAAGAGACACCCCAATGAATACAGCGCACTTGTCACAGCCAAGTTGCATGAAAAATGAGCACTACTATCTCGGTATTTCACGCTTCCTTTTTATTGGTATGTGCCTCATATCTGTTAAGTTAAATAAGCGCTGCCTAGCGAATTGCTGCGTCTCAACTTTGTCTGAGCGGGGGCCAAGCGTGGTGGCGAGAAGCCCGTCCGGAGGGGCAGGATCTCCGCCAAGCCGAAACATTTACGGTTTTATCACACCCCTTCAGCGGCCTCAAAACAGCCCTACAAGCTCTGGATTGGCGAGCTAGATGCCTACCTAGGAGCGATATGCGTATAATGCGGCATGAATGATACAGGCACGATTTGGGTAGATTTTCCCACTACATTTGCGCTCGCGGTCAATTTCCCGAGCTTCACAGATCATTCTTTCGACCGTTCAGCTCGCCTACTTCTTCTCCCTGAATCAATCTCACTACTCATTTCCCTCTTCTTTCAGCTGGTCCTGCTTATATGAACGAAAATGGAGTATCAGAAACTAAAACATAGCGGCTTGGGGGCTGATGATCAATCTGATTCGAGATCCAGCACCGAAGCCGGGACTTTCATGGGCGAGGAGAAGCAGTGGCACGACGCGGAAAACAACGTCCCAGCGCGACTGAGGCAGTCAAGGTTCGGTAGGGTTCTGGTAGCCCTGGAATCGTCGCGATGGATAATCGATACTATTTTGTTGCTCGTCATTACTGTATTGCTTGTTCGAATCCAGTGGAAGATGCCGGCAGATCGACAAGATCCAGACATGTGGCAATTCGGGCAAGATTTCACGGGTGTAGGCCCACGATGTAAGGAATCGAATCGGTACACTTGTCGAATCGTTTAAAGCTGACAACTTTCAGTCTCATCTAAAATCACCACATTCGTTCGAGACGAGTCGTATGCACCGAATAATACTGCCAACTTCTTTAGCGAGGAGGTGCTGGATAGATGGAATAAGCTCATGCCCAGTGAGTCGAACTCGAAGGCGACCAAGCAGCGACGCCTCGTTTATTAACACGCAATAGTTGGGATGGGTTTCGTATGGGTCAATGACACGGAGAAATACCACGACCTGCCCACCCCAATAATGTGGCCAGAGAAGACAGTCTTCACGACATCAGCTACTCATCAACTGCACTGCCTCGTACGTGCTCCCCATCTGTAAGATCCCACCATGGAACTAATTGCGGTACTTTAGTTCGCTATTGTGCAGACATACTCCGGCTTGACATCCGGGCATAAAATTCCAGATGATCATCATTGGCACATGATTCACTGCTTCGACTACATGCGGCAGTATGTTCTAAAGCCGTCTTGCCCCCCCTGTTCAGCAAAGTTACTCCTTCAACTCCCTCCAGCTTGCTCTCGAGCACCCCATAAGTCATGTCTTGACCACATGTGACATTTACTAATGCACGAGCACTTAATTGCAGGGCAATAATGTGTAGTGCAGACATGGCATTGGAAGGACTTGAGACGACTTTCCCTGATCATAACGGCGGCTCCGATGGGTGGGACTCCAAGCACGGTACGCACGCCTCTCCCTCGCTCGAACTAGCATGTTGATTCTAATTTTACCATCAGTGTGCAAAGACTGGGGTCAGGTCAAGTCGTACCTAAAGAGTGTGCGAGCTTACGACGACCAATTAATATACTGAGTGTTCTCAAGCAGCATTTCACGAGTTTAGGCTACCAGACTGAACCCATCGCCAGCTTAGTTAGGCTACAGCTTCCGCGTACGTATTGTATAAACAAAACAGTCAATATAAACAGTGGATCTAAGAACAAGTAAACTATCAACAGCCAATGTTACGCCTGTGACTCCCTAGTAACGCCACAGCACAGCCTCCCTAGAAACAACCAAAAACAGCATCAGCGAGAGAAAAAGTCCATCCAAAATACAAGACCCATCCTCGCCAGCTCGCCCGCGAGCCCACCACCCCCCTCCCCTTTCTAATACTGCAATTCGAAGTCCGGCGCAGCGAAGAAGGCAAAGCAGGGGCTAAAAAACGCGACGAGGTAATTGATGGACGACATATCCCTCTCCATCTGCCGCTGCTCTCTCGCCTTCCTCTTCTTCTCCTCACTCTCGGCCCTGGACCTGGCCGGATAGCAAATGTTGCAGAACTCGTCGACGACCGGGAAGTCGCGGACTCGGTTCGGGTTTCCGTTGACGATCCTCTCCTGACACTTCGCCCGTAGCCCCAGCCGCGCCGTCAGACATACGCTCACGGGCTCGAACTTGGCGTGGGCGTGCCTGCAGTGGCGAAAATTGAAGGCGTTGCAGGTGCACATGGTGTGCGGATGAATGTCAGAAGAGCGGGATTCAGCTCTGGGATATTTCTTTTATTGACTTGTTTCTTCTTGTCGTTCTTGTTAGTGCGTCAAGGGGGTTTGCTGGGGTTTTTGTAGATTACTTCGTACCTCAAGCGTAAGTCGTCGGCAGTGGATTAGGTAGTCTATTTTGTAATCTGCGTATGGTGATCGGGGGTTTGTTCGACAACAATAGCATAGTATGATGAGAATGAAGAACAGGCATGGTGTTTCCTTTTGACAGACATGCCGATGAGCAAACAAGTCTTTGTTCAAAGAGGAACAGACAATTTGTTTGTGACACAAGTTTATTCAGGGAACGTGAAAAACAATCGTTACACTAAGAACAGGAGAAGGGAAGGCGAGGAGAGACGAACCAGGCCCCTGTCAGTCAGTGAAGTCCCACCCGCCCTGTAGGGTGGCGTTTTTGGCGATTTGTCCATCTTAGGTAGCTTCGCCCCCCCTAGATATTAGGAGATTGAGGAATTAATTGATCACCCTCCCACCCCCTGACTATCTACTAAGTCTTGCTACCTTCGGCCCAACTGCACTCTAACTGCGACTGGCCTAATTATCTATTCGCTCTGTGCATTTCATCCCCTGGCGGCCCCAAATCACCCGTCACCCTGCCCGCTCACTTTCCGTCCCCACGTGCGCTACGGCGCCGGCGCCGGCAGGCATCTCGATCACCGTGACGTTGCCATCGATATCAGTATTCGTAATCCTTTTGGCGGCACGTAAAACTGGCGGCGCTTCGGCGGCCGCTTCGGCGGCCGCCATCACTAATTTCTGTCTCGCCACGGCGTCGGCCGCCCATTCCCCCATTTCCGCAAAATCCAAGCAGACGCAGGCACTCTTGATCTCTTCGCTGTCTGGCAATACAGTTTGGCGTAGGTTAGGAGGGATGAACAATTCCAAGGGCAATTTAAGAGATCCGGCTACTGCTTCCCCCCCTTCTTGCCAAAAGATCTGCTTCAAGATGCGCCTCTCTTCCAGCCGCATGCCATCCTCATCCTCAGTCATAGTACCGGTCCATAGTGAAACCGTCGCCGTGTATTCAAGACCGGGATCCTCGCGCTGCTTATCGAAATTGAAGTACAGCACGGCGCCAATATCACCCGGCCAGTCGCCAATATATAGGTCAACGATCTTTTCGTGGTCGGCTTCCGACTGGTTGTGGGCGACTTCGTAAACGAGGCTTGGGTATAGGACGTGCTATGATGGGATCAGCGCATGATAACATGACGTGACGAAAACAATAATGCTTACACGAAGCCTAACCTGCCCATCAGGGTTACTTCTAGACGAGAAATACCCTGTTTGTATGGTACTACGACCTCCCAAACGGATATTCTTGATTAAATCGGCAACAACGGGCATCTTTGCGGCTAGTTCCGTCAGTGGGCATTTAAGCCCATAATCGAACATACATTTAAAACCTTCGCAAATAGGCTCATATATGACTAGCAAAACCAGCTCGCCTGAGTCGGCGTCCCACCTCAGCCGGAAGCCTTCGAAGCACTCTTGAAGCCCGTGCTGGTCAAGTCTTTCGAGTAAGTCTGCCTAAGACTGTTCATGTCTGTGGAGATAGAAGGTCGGGTTGCTGTCCACGGTAGTCCAGCCCTCCGACCGGATCGACACGATCTTGATGATCTCCTTGAAAGCGAGCTCGTCCTTCATTAAGCGCTCCTCGTCCGAATCCGTCTCTGTTGTGCTGTACCTAGCTGTATCATAGTATGTAAAGTAGGCATCCAATCATTTGTACTAGCAAACAAAGCAAGGAAGACAAGCAAAGATATTTCTGTACGTGCAGTGCAAACTGATTTTGGAATTTGAATTTTGTAGTGTAATTGGGCACAATACATCCGGATCATTCACATGTTCTCAAATGAAGACTTGGGCAAACAATTGCTGCTGTTTGATCTTCTCTATTCCCGGGAGGCATCCTGCCATTGAATAATTATACCGAGAGGCAATCAGGCAAGCACAGTGTAATATGTTACATGTATGATGTGGCTGTAGCACTCCACTGTATTACATGGTCAACAGAATTTTCCATTTTCTCTTTCGATGAAAGATGATCGTCGCCATTATTCTCAATCTTACACCCACAATCACTTCGTATGAGTCGGTTGATTGAGCGTAAGTAAGATGCGACTAAGTGCATACTCGCAATGATGTACATATATATTTATCTAGACAATATATGATACTTGCGAGTCTGCAGATTTTAGCTTTTGTCAGGTCTCGACTTACACCTCCCCATCCAAAACTTGCACAATGTACAAGTACCTAGTAACCTAGATGATCAAGCCATTCGGCCGAATACGCTGCAGATCTCCTCGCTGAATCTGGGTAACAGGAAGCTCTGTTAATAAAAATTGAAATTCAACCACAGTCCCAACATCATGGAGGAAGATCGCGCCCAAGCAGACCTGGGCATTGCCGCAGATATCGAAGAGGCGCATCAACATGCCCCGCCCCCGCCTGAGCCGGCAATGAAGCAGCCCAAGAAGAGATTTGTCGGGAGGCGAACGGCGGCAAGAAATGCGACCGCAGAAAGCGCAGATAGGGAAAGTAGTGCAATTCAAGGTATGAGCCCGATACCCATCTATCTGCTCACTCTTCTCATCCCGGGGGTGTGCCAAAGCTGAATAACAGACATCAGTCTCACAAGCGAGGCGGCCGCCCAGGTTGCTGAACCAGGTACCCCCTGAGATTCTGGAGGACAAGGATCTGAAAGAGGCGATCGCGTTGCTGCCGGGAAATTATTCATTTGAGATTCCGAAGACCATTCATCGGATACGTTCGTCTGGCGCGAACAAGGTCGCCCTGCAGATGCCCGAGGGTCTTCTCCTGTTTGCCACCACTATATCAGACATTCTCACCCAGTTCTGTCCCGGCATTGAGACCCTGATCATGGGAGACGTCACATACGGCGCGTGCTGTATCGACGACTACACCGCGCGTGCGCTGGGATGCGACATCTTGATCCACTATGCACACAGCTGCCTGATACCAGTCGACGTTACCAAGATCAAGGTGCTTTACGTCTTTGTTGATATCAGCATCGATACCGCGCATCTCCTGGCAACTATGGAACGCAACTTTGCCCCGCCAAAGACCATGGCCATAGTGGGCACGATACAGTTCAACGCGACGATTCACGGCGTTCGTTCCGCGCTCGAAAAGGCTGGCTTCAAGGTGTTAATCCCCCAAATTGCGCCGTTGTCGAAGGGGGAGATTCTGGGATGCACCTCGCCGCGTCTACCAGATACAGAGAACGTCGATCTCATCCTCTACCTAGGGGATGGCCGCTTCCATCTCGAAAGCATCATGATCCACAACCCGAAAATACCGGCATATAGATACGATCCGTACTCCAGGAAACTAACCCGCGAGACGTACGGTCACGAGGAGATGCAGAGCCTGCGGAAAGACGCCATCCAGACGGCGAAAAAGGCGAAGAAGTGGGGCTTGATCCTCGGATCACTCGGACGACAGGGCAATCCGCACACGATGGCGCTGATCGAGGAGAAGTTGAAGTCCATGGGAGTCCCTTGGGTGAACCTGCTGCTCAGCGAGATATTCCCCGGGAAGCTCGCCATGATGAGCGATGTGGAGTGCTGGGTGCAGGTGGCCTGCCCCAGACTGAGCATCGACTGGGGCTACGCGTTTCCGCGGCCGCTGCTGACGCCATACGAGGCGCTCGTGGCTTTGAACGAGAGGCGGGACTGGTCTGAGAGCGGTGTCTACCCCATGGACTATTACGCAAGAGAGGGACTGGGGAGAACGAAAAATATCAAGGTCTCTACTTAAACCGCCATCCGCGTGATGAAATATAGTTACGAGACAAGAAATATACAGAAGCAGCAAAACAGCACAGATATCTCCTACGAGACGGTGGTTGTGCTTACGTGGACGCGCTGTACACCTACCTATTCCCCTTGCACTATTTATTGCGTTTCTCGACAGCTAACATCATCAGTTCGTTCTGCGCATCGTCCGGACTTGGAGATGATTTTCTTCCGATACAGAAATTCTACAATTGAACAGCAAGTTCTTGTCTTAACTCCCGGTATTTATTGGTATCTAGGGAAATGTATATTTAAATGAGGGTTCGGCAACCATCGTTGCCTTGCTTCACTCACCCCTGGTGAGAAGCAACAACCCTATTTACTTTGGAGTCAATCTTCCTCGGCTACAGACAACAACCAGCAACGCTCACCTTTCAAAACGCCAAACGATGGATACCGTATCTTGCGAGAAAAAAAGGAATCGAAACTTCACAGACACGAAAAATTTAACGAGGAGCGGCCCGAGCCCGGACGCTACCTACCCCGAATACGGGGACGAGTATGAAGGACGATAAGTAAAACTCACCCTCTCCACCTTCATCTCCACCTCCACCCCGCCATCGCGCGGCGGCGCAGGCGCAGGCGCAAAGGCCTTCTCCAAGAACCAGAGAATCTGCAGCACGACGGCCCAGCGCTGCCTCGCGACCTCGTAATCGCCGGGGCTCGCGACCCGTCCCGCCAGGGGCGTCCACTCGACCTCGTCGACGCTGTTCTCGAGGAAGCGCACGACGCGGTTCGCGAACAGCGCGGCGTCGAAGTCGACACCTCGCCACTTTTCCACCTTTGCGTCCAACGCCCTCTTATCGCCGCCACGGCCGCGACGGCTGCGTCCGGAACTACTGGAACCGAAACCGGAGCCGACCCCTTCGCGCCAGGCCAGGATCGTGTCTCGCGAAAACAGGCCCAGCGGCATGACGAGTCTGAGACGCGCCGGGTCCTCGGCGATCGAGTCCGATTCCGCTTCTAGTTCTAGATTGAAGTCCGAGCTCGACTCCGAATTCGACGATGCCAGCTGCCGCCGTCCCTCGCGCCGCGATTCCTGGTACGTCGCGAACGCGGTCTGGATGGGCCTCGAGTTTAGCAGCATAGCCGCCTGCACGGCGTCCGACAGACCAAGCCAGTTCGCAAGACGTAACAGCGTCGGCGGGTCGCCCCTGTCGAAGCGGACCAGGCGCGCCGTCATGTACTCTTTTTCTGCCGCGGAAAGCATCATCGTCGTTGTTGTCGTCTCGTCAACGTGCACGGGGTTAAGCGTCAGTGAGGAAATAGACGGGATGACGTCGGCGACGTCAGCATCGGCGTCAATGTCGTTGTCGTTGTCGATGCTCGTGTCCATGTCGTCGCTACTGCCTAGTCCACTGTCAACATCGTGATACTCACCGTCACCGTCACTATGGACCTGGCACGCCGGCCCCGGCGCAGCGCGCATCAGCGCGATATCGATGGCGCGGGACCGCTCTTCCCCGACTTCGTAGACGACTTTCCGGAAGTCCCTGAGCGCACCCTGCACCTTCTCGAGCGCGTCGCCCAGCGCGTCCCTGACGGCCTCGTCCTGCACCCCTTCTATATCCGCGCTCGTGCGCGCGAGCTGCTCCTGCGCGTGGTCGGTGGTGGCGAAGACGTTCGCGAGGTGCTGCTGCTCGAGCTGCAGGAGCACGGAATCGAGATTAGGCACGGGGTCGGTCGTCGATGATGATGATTGTTGTTGTTGTTGTTGTTGCGCGCAGAAGAGCCGCGACGCCGGTATCTGCGCGCGGAGCACCTCGCGGCGCGACCTGAGGATCGTCGCGCGGTGCCGGATCTCGGATAGTCTGGCGCAGACGTCGGCCCGCTCCCGCTCTCGCCGCGCGTCGCGCTGGATGAAGATGACGGACTGCGTGTCGTAGTCCAGGCGCTTGGCGTAACATTCTGCTGCCGCTTGCGCGAGGTTCCCCAGGGAGGCTTCGACCCACGCGAGCTGGTGTTCGGCGGTGGTGGTGTGTTGAGGAGCCGCCATTTTCGTCCGGCTCGATTCCTTTCTGCTCGGTACCGTTCGTTGGGTTTCAGAGGGATAATGAGAAGAAAAAAAAAAGAAAAAAAAGGGGGAAAGCTGGATGGGTTATGGGCAATGGACTATGCACTACAGGTTATATAGGTAATGAGCTTTCTGATGCTGCCGCCTCTGTTTTTCTGTTGCTGCTGTTTCCGTTTCTGTCACTGTTCCGAATGCTTTTTGCGTCGTGAATGCGGTCTTCAAGTCAATAGCATTCACGGAAATCTCGCGCGGGCACAATATATATATATATATGTACACACGCATGTCACACTAGTGACAAGAACTCTCGAGACGATAAAGGAGGCCCAAAGAATCATGCCGACGATCGATAGAATATAATGTAGTATGTTGAATGGCTGACCCGCACGCCCAGGACGATCGACGCGGCGCGACAAAGGCCATTGTTGTGCTGTCTTGTAATATTTTGTTGAATTGCATTGTACGGTGTCGTGTTTGTAGCTTCTTCGCTCATTACCTTTTAACATGGCCTTTCTTTCGGCTTCAAAGCGGTCGGTCGGTCGGGGTCTGGTGAGTAACAGAGTAAGTAACAATACCTGGACCCCTTTGTTCAGGACTTAGGACTGAGGACTGCGGGCTGAGCATTGTTCGTTCGAAACGGTGAGGGAGCAACTAACTGACTGACTGGGTGACTAAAAGGGTTGATTTGATTTGATTTGCTTGTTGAGCCCGGACGAGCGAGCTACTTAGTACCTTACGTAGTAGGTGCCTCTCTAATGTTCAACATATCAGAAGCAAGCAGAATGCTGTAGATAGACTACGAGACTCTTTGTTCTTTTCGATACCTACCTACCTATTCAAAATCACAACGATGTTTATAATAGCTGTACGCAAGGGGGGTGGGTGGGAGAGAGGGAGCGAGGCGCCAACCAACAGAAGAATTGCACTCATGCGCTGTTCATTCATTCATTCATATGTGCAATTGCAAGAGAAACGGTCCGCGGAAATCGTTATATCTTATTAAGTTTAGATAATATAATAAAGCGAAATTAGTGGCACTATAGTCACAGTGGCGATCCAGAAGGCGCCGACCGAACGAATGGCACGACCTCCGCCCGCCGCCGTCGGGACCCCCGTCGGCGTCGCGGGACCAGTAGGAGTGCCATAGGTCTGGTTGGCCGGCGTGTTAGGACCACCATTCCCGCCTTCGCCATCGCCCTCGTCACCGCAATCCTAAGGCGGCGTCGCAGTAGCGTTGATGGAGAAGACGTAGCTGGCCTGCAGGACGTAGGGGTCGTCGCCGGGGCCGAAGATGTGCTTGTCCCGCCGTCCCCACTCGGGCTGGTTGATGGCGTCGATCCAGTCCTCGACCTCGAGCACGACGCAGCCGTACGCGGGGATGGTGCGCGGGAAGTCGGCGTTGTCGTGGAGCCCCTGCGTCCCCTTGAGCGTGAGCGTGCCGTTCTGCCCGTGGCACGAGTACACCTGGAAGGCCTCCTGGTTGGTGTAGACCTGCAGCTGGATGCCGGACCACGCCGACTGCAGGCGCGCCACGAACTTATCCTCGTCGCGCCAGTCGTACGGCTCCTCGCGGTTGATGAGCCAGCAGTTGTCTGTCATATCATATGTGTGAGTCGAGCCAAGACGAAGGATAAGAACGGAGAGATTTGTTGGTTGGACTTAGACTTACCATAGCCCACGCAGCCTCCCGGGCCACAGTTACCCACGGCCTCGGGGTCATTCAACGAGTGGCCAATCTGCTTGGGGGCACTCCAGAAGTCGTTCACCGATCCCTTCTGGTTGGCAAGGATGTCGCCGGTGGGGATCAGCCTGTCACTGACACCCACGCGCTGCCCACTGTAAGGCAGGTATAAGGTGTGGTTGAGAGCGGTGTTCGTCTCGTTGTTGGAAAACCCATCCAAGTTCCAGTACGTATGGCTGCTGAGCATGATGGGGGTCTTCTTCGTAGTAGCGAGAGCCACCATCTTGAGATCCCACGTGTAATCCTTGACGGTGTAGGTGATGTACGAGACGACCTCGCCGGGGAAGCCCTCCTTGCCGTCGGGATCGACAATGGAGAACGTGACGCTGTCGTTCGTGTGAGAGACGACGGTGAAGTTCCTGTAGTCCCAGCCATCGGGGCCGCCGTGCAGGGTTTGGGTGCCATTGGGTGACGCGGCATCGGGAGCTTCGTTCGACGCGACGTGATAGGTCGTGCCGTCAATTTCGAAAGTGCTCTGCCCGATGCGATTGGCATAGCGACCCGGCACGCTACCGTAGTGAGGGTGTTGCCCATCGATCTCATAGTAGCTGGCGTTATCGAAGCCGCCTACTATGTCTCGCTGGATCCCATATTGGTCATTGATGAGCAATCTGGAGATGGAAGCGCCGTATGGGATAAAAGCAGCAGACAGGCCCTCGCTGTAGATCCAGTATAGGCCGTTCTCATCGGGGCCGTTCGTTGTTGCGTAATCGGCAGAAGCAACTGGCAGGGAGAGGGCCCCCAACGTGGCCACGGCAGCGTGTAGACGCATCCTGGTTTTCTTTAACCTTTCTCTGACCTAACAAGTAATGGTGATAGACCAGCCTGTCTCAACACATGAGCGTGCGTGTGTGAGACCGGTTTAGTATGATGGTTTTACTTGACACGGCAGTCAACAGGGGGAGGGGCGGGACGTCACGCAACACGAGCGAGGGTAAGGCCAAAGTCAATTGGGGGGAAGAGATGGCTTTTTATATGGACAAAGCCAGAAGATGCCGGCCTCCTGTTTATCTGCTTGTGTTTGTGCAGCAGGTATCCTGCAATGTAACCTGCAGGTAATGTGAGCTTACACTATGCCGGGGAGAGAGCTCAGATGATTGGACAAACAATGGAGGATCGGGGTCAACAGGTGGAATAACAATCCGGGGAATTTAGTAGTCTTACTTTTTGGTAGTTATTGCATTTACGAATTAAAAGGTTACATTTACTCCGCTCTCCGCTTTCTTGGCAGGGAAAACTTGGGGTCGTGGTCTGGGGCAGACTGGAGAGACACTGGAGACGGCAGGATGGGGGAAGAGGGGGAAGACGTGAGGTAATACAAAGGTCGCTCAACCTGGAAGATCGTCCGTCATCTTTGTCGAATCCGGACCAGGACCTCGGTCGTTCATGGTCACCTGGTCGTAGACAAGTGTAGATGGCGCCGTGTCGCAAGCAAGGCCCGCACCTCAACGAAGTCCTCGATGATCCGTGGCTCTGGGTCATTAAGATGATTTTCGTCGTTCGGACCGTTTACGGGGTATCTAGATCCTTCAATGGAAATCCGCCTAGCCTACTAGGTAAGTAATTAGCACCTAGGTTAGGCATAAATCGTGCTCAATTTGTCTTGTTCCTGCGTCTTTGCAGTGCTGGTCGAGCCATGGCGCATCTCATCCCGCCGTGGCTGGTTTGGCCTGTTGCTGTTCAGCACGATTTGGGTATTCTTTGTCCAAAGTGTCTTATCACTTATCGATTCTGGTGTGAAGGCCGCAAACGTCTCCGCATCCAACCCGGATGTCCATCTCTACTCCGACCTCTGACCTCTCAAAGGATGGAGTGGAGCGGCTATTTGGTGTTTGTGGCTGTTATGACGTTACAGCATCATTAGTAGAGCTTGCGAGGCATCTTCCCGCTTCAATCACGTCACTCTGCTTCCCACTTCCCACATTGCCGGCGCTAGCCATCTTTCGGCTTTACATAATGAAATAGGTAGACTAAGTTAGGTAGAGAAGAAGAAGGCTGGGTCACGGGGGATTCGGTTTTTTTTTCTTTTGAGATTTCCGAGATCCAGGCAGGGAGTGATCGCTGATAGTGATAGGTATGCCATCTCTGGGTGAGTAGGTCAGGCTAGATAGCTTCGAGCTCAGTCATCTATCGACTCCGAAAACCTTTATTCGTGCGGATAAAGAGAGCTGAATTGAAAAAAAAATCGAAATATAAATGTGAAAGCTGGGGTCCCGGAATCTCCATCGAACGCTTCGCGGGGAAATAAAAAGCGTAGCGTCGGCGCGCTGGGGAGAAGAACGACCGAAGCCTACAGCCTACTAAAGGGAACGGACAGGGCCCGGGTATGCGCTAATCAGGCCTTTCACAGGGGCACCTAAATGATACCTACATAGAGGTACGAAATATTTCGTACTTGTTGCCCTGGGCAGCTTAACCGCTACACTACACTACACTACAGGCCAGCCCCAGTCTCGGTCCAGTCTTCCGATCCTGCACACCTGCACATAGAAGCTCCTGCGGCACGCGCGCAGCACGCATTAGCTTTCTGTCGCCTCGTGCGAGCTCGCATGCTGCTCAGCTGATAGGCAGACTAGTATAGGAGGTAAGGTCTCTAACCTCAATCTATACACATCTTGCGCGACACAAGTTCTAGAAGGCGATGACAAGCAAACCTCTGCCTATGAAGCCCACGTGATCGCTATTAGAACAAGGAGTAAATACCCAGATCAGTGAAATGTATTCCTAAGATCCTAAGATCGAATCTCGGACCGAATCCTAGGAGGAGACTTTTCTTTAGGGCAAAGGGCATAATTAATCTCCTCCGTCTCTCTGCTATTGTAATGTACTTCGTACATAATATCCGCCAGACCTGGTACCGACTTTGCTGATGAGACAACATCGGGGAGCGCGGCGAATTGCTATTTGGACTACCGTAGTAAAGCAGTTAAGCGATCAAATAAAAGAATTCAAGCACGAATTTGCTTGAGCTTTTAGACAGCCGAAGGTGACTAGGTCAAATATCTCTGCGCCTTCTTCATGGCATCCTCTCCTTTCATCATACTTTATTCCGCTATGGTATAGAGACATGAAATATACCTTACCTTACTTACTTAGAACTACCAACTCTAGCAGAGAGAATACACTAGGTAGATGAACTGGTCATTCCAGGGAGTCAGTCCCGCATTGTGTAGAAACGGAAGGTAATAACAAGAAAGTATATCATGGCACATTACACTCCTCCCCCCCTTCTACTTGATCTGAATGGTCATGATACACGACGATGGGCATCAATCAAGCAACAGTAGATAAAGTAAACTAGGACGCCCAGCCTAACCGGCCGGCTTCCAATCGCCTCGAGTCTAACCAGCTCAATGACCAGCCTCTCTCCCCAAGCGACCTCTTCTTATCATCATCACCATCGAAATGCGCTGGTGGGAGTGCAAATTTGCCAAGAAAAGGTGTTAAAAAAAAAGTCGTTGCCTCGGATGATGGCTTATAAATAAATAAAATGGGCCTGCGCTCCTGCGACGTACCATATACGGTATACCATACCATCGCTCCTACAGACCTATACACACTTGATTGACCGTCGTCGTCGTCTTCTTCTCCCATCTCCCTCCCTCTAAGGTATACGTCTATACATCGACGAGATTATCTTCCTGTGGCTGATCCTCCGTGTCCCGCACACCCTTGTCGTTCCTGTCCTTGCCCTTGTCCTTGCCCTTGCGCTCCGTCGAGCGATGGTAGTATTCTTGGATGACCTTGGCAGGGATACGGTTGAGCAGCTCCTTGGGGTAGATGCGCAGCAGACTCCACGCGATGTCCAGCGAATCATAGATGGAGCGCGTCTCATACGCGCCCTGTGATACGAACTGCCGCTCGAACTTTTCTAAGAATTCAAGCGACAGCTTGTCCTCGGCTGACAGTGCCTCTTCACCAACGACCGCCTTCATGGCTGCGGCGTCACGGCCAATGGCATACTTAGCATAGAGCTGGTTGGATACATCACCATGATCCGCCCGCGTCATCCCTTCGCCGATAGCCGACTTCATCAGACGCGAGAGCGAAGGCAAGACATTGATGGGAGGGTAAATGCCACGGTTATCCAGTTGACGGTCGACGAAGATCTGGCCCTCGGTGATGTAACCAGTCAAATCGGGGATGGGATGTGTGATATCGTCGTTCGGCATGGTCAAGATGGGAATCTGGGTAATGGATCCGTTCCGTCCCTCGACACGACCAGCACGCTCGTAGATGGTGGACAAATCCGTATACATGTAACCGGGATAACCACGTCGACCGGGCACCTCCTCTCGGGCGGCTGACACTTCTCGAAGAGCATCGCAATAGGCTGAGAGATCGGTTAGAATGACGAGGACGTGCTTTTCGAGTTGGTAGGCGTAGTATTCGGCCGTCGTCAGCGCTAGACGAGGCGTAATGATACGTTCAATGCTGTGAGGGGCTCTTAGTACAGCACAGGGGAATGCGTCCGCATGTGGGGGGTAGAGACGTACGTAGGATCATTAGCAAGGTTGAGGAAGAGAGTGACACGCTCCAGACTACCGTTCTCTTCAAAGTCACGCGTGAAGAATCGGGCCGTTTCCAAGTTGACACCCATAGCGGCGAAGACGATGGAGAAGTTCTCCTCGTGGTCATCGTGCACACCCTTGTTTGTAGCTCCCTTTTGCTTGACCAAGCCGGCCTGTCGACAGATCTGGGCGGCAATCTCGTTGTGTGGCAAACCAGCGGCGGAGAAGATGGGGATCTTCTGTCCACGGGCGATCGAGTTCATCGTGTCGATGGTCGAGATACCGGTGGAGATCATCTCTTCGGGGTACACCTAAGATGGTACTTAGTTCACATCCTGGGGGGTCTGGGTCTCTGCTCTCTCCTCTCCTCTCTCTCCACCAACTCTGGCTCTGGGGGACATACTCTGGAGTAGGGGTTGATAGGACTGCCATTGATGTCGAGGTATTCTTCGGCCAAGACCTTGGGTCCCTTGTCGATAGCTCTGCCGGATCCATCGAAGATACGTCCCAGCATGTCTTCCGACACGCCCAGCTTCAAGCTCTCTCCACTGAACTCGACCTTGGTCTTCTTCACATCAATACCAGGGGTGCCTTCGAAGACCTGGACAATGGCGCGGTTGCCTGCGGAGGGGGGGAGCGAGCCTCGTCAGCACCAGCATCAAGAGCCCCAAAGGAGCGGCACGGAGGGGGAGGCAGAAAAGCTTACCTCGGGCCTCGAGGACCTGGCCGGACCGTTCAGTGCCGTCGGGAAGTGTCAGGGTCACGATCTCATTGTATCGAGGATATTTCACGTTGTCGAGGATGACGAGGGGGCCGTTGACACCGCCGACGGTGTTGTAGCGAATCCGAGGCACGACCGAGTATGAGGACGACTCCCGAGGATCCATGGCGCCGGTCTCTGATGAAGAGAATGACTCGAGGCCAATCGGAGGTCAGGGGTAGCAGGTGAGCGGAGCGGACCAAGGTGTATCAAGTCTGGCTAATGGAAGTTGAGGCAAGCAGCTAGACAGAGAGGTATGGAGATGTACGAAGGAGAGAGGTCAGATCAACACCACCAGAGAGGTAACCACCTGAAGCTTCAGCCACCATCTACTTGAGGTGGTTGATGCTGCAGATAAGGCTGGTACATGCCGAAGCAAGCCCGAGCTTGCACCAAGACCCGAACCAGCCACAGCTACCCATACCCCTTACAACGGGTACCCACCCACCTTAGGAAGTGCTTAACGTACCTGTACTTTCTAGGCGGGGTAATATCGCTGCCAGTAGGAGGTTGCTTGACGATTTAATCACACGAACCGCCCTGTCGTTCACATCATTCCTATTGTAACCCCTTTCGTACCTGGAACTCATAGGCCTCAATTAGGTACCCCCTACTTAGAATCAGGGCACCTCCGCTGGGACGATTACATTTATTTTCCAATATTTTGGCACAAACTACCTCTACCCAAGAGCTATCTATGTGCAAATGATCTCCGTCATTTGATAAGAGCTGTATAATTAGCCTGTCTCTGATCAAATCAATACCTATCTTGTTCCAAACTATTCGTGTTTACGACGAGCTTGATGGTGTTTGATAGGTGGAGAGACAGCATGAACCCCTGTTGTTAAAGTGGTAGTAGGCACATGCACTTATAACCTACCACGCTCTTGTCTGTCATTCATTCGCTGTAGGTACCTGCAGACGTTGTTTCGTCCTGAAACCAATCAGAGATTACCTAGGTGTTTAAAGTATGCCGTTTCCCAAGTTGCCAGCGAGAGCCGCCTACCTGAGGCTGAAAGCGGACGAGAGAAACGTGAGAAACGTACTTTCATACCAGGTCCTGGAAGGCCTCCGCCAGCAGCTGGTCGGGTACAACACGCCGCCCGGCGAAGACAAGCCCTTGCTTCTCCCCGAGTTCAAGCCAAACGTCCTCGAGGAGGTCTTCGAGGAGGGGCCCCAGCAGGGAAAAGCCTTGCGTGAAAGATATGCCTGGCTCACGGACGCCGAAGAGTGGCAGAGGCGCCGCGGCAGCCTGCCCAAGGTGCTCGTCTTGCGCACCGAGGGGCCGGTGTTCAGCGCCGGACATGATCTCAAAGAGCTGGATGGGCTGGGCCCCGAGGGGTGGCGGACCATCTTCCGCCGGTGTGCGGAGGTCATGTCCCTCCTTCGCCTCTCCCCGATCCCGGTCGTTGGCGTGATCCACGGCCTGGCTACTGCTGCCGGCGCACAGCTGGCTCTGGCAACGGACCTACCAGTCGCTCTGGCCAAGGCCGAGTTCCAGCTGCCTGGCATGTCCATTGGACTACCGTGCATCTCTCCTTCGACTATTCTATCGAGGCGACTAGGGGACGCCTTCATCTACAGGATGTTTGCTCTCGCAGAGCGTGTACGCGCGGACCGCCTGCCCGCCGGTGCAGTGGAAACCGTCCCAGACGAGGCCGCGCTCGAGGCGAGGGTGGCGGAGATTGTCGACAAGTTGGCCAACCATTCCTCGGGCCAGGCCCAGGCCATGGGGAAATGGGCGTACTGGACTCAGGCCACAATACATCATAAATTCGATAAGAAAATCAACGAAAGCAGTCCCGATAGTTATTCTGCAGCTGCGGAATGGGCAGGCCGTGCGATGGCCATTCACGCCCGTCACGAAGACTCGGTGGAAGGTCGAAAGGCATTTCTGGAGAAGCGAGCTCCAGAATGGCGGACCTGAGACGTAATCTGAAGAAGTACTTGTAATATAACCTAAAATGCAAC
Organism: Nemania sp. NC0429; assembly: GCA_022578495.1. Classification (NCBI taxonomy): domain Eukaryota; kingdom Fungi; phylum Ascomycota; class Sordariomycetes; order Xylariales; family Xylariaceae; genus Nemania; species Nemania sp. NC0429. The sequence continues at coordinate 410,819 of MU392173.1, read as the reverse complement.
ATGAACGAACGACACGAAGCGACACGATATATTAACACTCAACACACATTCAATGTTGTATGTACGACTATTCCCACTATGGACAAGCGAATAGGTCGGGTACATTTCTGAATCGTACTAGGTCTCCCTATGTACTTTAGGTACCTAGAAAGTATCTGTAAGGTACATGTCACGGAGTCTGATCACCGGGGTGACTTCATAGCTACACTACGAAACGCTTCAATGGCCTCGGCTCGGCTAGCGTGGTGGGATGCGCTGAGCCGCGAATGCCCGGGCGCAGCTCTCCATAGTGCAATCGTACCTAAATAGCAGAACTCTTCGCCTCATTTCCAGTACGAAGTGCCGTTTGTTTGAACGAACGCCATGAGTCCAAAATGGCGTCACTGCGTTCCGCGATCCGTTTAACTCGTCTCCGAGCACCCCAAGCGTGCTCTGCTTCTCGACGATGCTTCGCCACGGCGTCGGTATCATCAGAGGTCCACGGGCGGCCACAGCAGGCACAGCCAGACAACCACGTGCGCATAGTCGAAGTCGGCCCTCGGGATGGTTTGCAGAACGAGAAGAAGGCCATACCCGTGGCGACCAAGATTGAGCTGATCGAGAGGCTGGCGAGGACGGGAGTCACCGTCATCGAGGCCGGGTCTTTCGTCTCTCCGAAATGGGTGCCCCAGGTCCGTCTTCCACTCGCGCTCTTTTGGGGTTGAATATATATTCTATATAGCGAACGGGCTGGCTAATAATCGAACTTCCCCCACGTCTCACAACAGATGGATAACTCGAGCCACATCATGGAGCACGTCCTGACAAGAAACATCCCATCGCCGTCGCCCATCACGTACTCCTTCCTCGCCCCGAATGCGAGGGGTGTCGCCGACGCGACGGCCATATTACAGAAGCATCAAGGCGCTTTCCTGACGCAGACCGACGCATTCAAGGGCGAGAACGGGAAGCCCATGGTCGAACTCGCCGTCTTCGCCGCTGCGACGGAGAGCTTCTCCAATAAGAATCTGAACTGCGACATCGCGACGTCTCTCGACAGGTTCAGAGACGTGATCCAGGGCGCCAAGCAGATCGGCATCCGGGCGAGGGCGTACATCTCGGTGGTGCTGGGGTGCCCCTTCGAGGGCTACGACGTCAACCCCCACCGTGTCGCCGAGATCGCCACGTCGCTGCTCGAGATGGGCGCCGACGAGATCTCCCTCGGCGACACGACCGGCATGGGCACGGCGCCGCGCACCCAGGAGCTGCTGCGGTGCATGACCGCCGCGGGGATCCGGAACGAGGACATCGCGATGCACTTCCACGACACGTACGGACAGGCCCTCGTCAACACGGCCGTCTCGCTGGAGCGGGGGATCAGGACGTTCGACAGCTCCGTGGGCGGCCTCGGCGGCTGCCCCTACAGCCCCGGGGCCACCGGGAATGTGTCGACCGAGAACATGGTGTACTTCATGGAGAGCCTGGGCATGAACACCGGCATCGACCTCGACGCCATGGCGGACATCGGACAGTGGATCACTGGCGAGCTCGGCAAGCCGAACGACTCGGTCGTCGGGAAGGCCGTGCTCGGAGCCCGCAAGGCCGCGGCGGACGCTGCCAGGCAGAGTGGATAGAGAACACACGGTCGTGACGAGGCATACATACATATAGCGGCGAAGCGGTCGATGAGAGATACCAAATTCAAAATCTATTACGACATGTAGGGAATCCTGGCGCCCAGTGGCTTGGATTTAGTCTACGCGGGACACTTCAAAATACCACAATCACCACAATAAGCGAAACAAAGCACTCAAAAATCAACTTTCATAGCACCTAGCTTCAAGGTACAAAATTTAGACGATTGATTCCTGGATATGTCATGCCGTCTAATACGCAAGGTCGTATACGAAGGCATAGCGTATACCGACCAGGCGTAGAACGCGCCGAGCTCTCTCTCGGCTCGATGCCTGATTCTGCATCCTATTTTCACGCTACACAGATAATCCGGTGCGCCATTACATGTATGGTGGCCGGCGGCTTAGATAACTTGAATCTTATCAGGATGGGTTTTGGGGTTGGTTGGTTGGTTGGTTGGTTGGTTGGTTGGTTAGTTTAACGTCAGCGTGACTTCATGCCTACGAATAAAATAGAACGGCCAAGCTTGGCGCCTCATCGGCAAATGCGAGATTTTGGCTCTTTGAAGCTGCTAACTCTCTTGCTTCGTGAATGGGGTTAGTTAGTTAGTTGTTGCTTTTGCCAAGTCCCATCGCTCGGAGTTGCTGATATCATTACATACATCAATCCTAAAATGGTATGCTTGCACGACTTCACGATGCCGAGCTTACCTCGACCGGAACGTTTCCTAGGCAAGTTGGGGTTTCCGTGGAGAAAAGAAAGAAGGAAATAAACGAACTCGATGTCGTTGTTGCTGTGTAGTGATCATGGGCGGGATATTCTCATCTCCGATTACAACAGGATCTGCTAATTATGCCTACTGAATTGGAAACGCCCCTCTGACTGGCTGGTTACTTTGTTGGTTGCTTGGTTGTCAGTAGATGGAAAACGATGCTAAGACGGCCATAATTCCATCCACCCATCCATCCATCCATCTGCTTTGGGTATCTAGACATGCGTCTAGCCCTGCCTGGCCAGTCCCACCACTCATCCCACACGGCCCAGGCCGAGTATGCAACCTTCACTCACCTATCACCTATCCCCCTACGGCCTCCTCCATACAAATGGCCAAAAAGTCAAATCGGGCCCGACCTTTCCCATCCTGGTGCCACAGCCGGCAGGTTGGGGAAGGGGAGTAGGTAAGCTAATAAGCTACCTGACCCTGCCGATCCACAATGGACAGCATAGGGCGCGCCCGAATTATACATAAATATTGTTTTGAACCGAAGCGGTGTGGGCATAAAGCATGGGACATGGGCATCACGATTTATTCCTGCCTGCGTGCCTGCGTGCCTGCGTGCCTGCGTGCAGACCGCTAAAGTGGTAGGTATTCGCAAGCCGCAACTTGTGTGTGGACTGGGGCAAGTTAAGGAAGGTAATGAGTGTAGTTAGTTCCCGTTCCAAAGAACGGCCTTACCTTACCGTTGCGAGTCAGCCACGACTAACCGACATATACGTTGCCGCGGGATCTGATCTGATCCTGTCCGGGCCTGCGAAGGGAGAGACGGAGGGCGGTTCTGGTAACATACTTGATTCACCCTAACCGGGACGAGTCCGGCCCTCGAAATAAATAAATAGATAACCAGCCAAACGACCAATCCAACTACCTACCTATGGACAAACCCGATGGTGGCGGCGGCGCCCGAGCCCGGCACTGGCTGGACCGCTACGGGAAGGGATACCACGCCTGGATCCGGGACGAAGACGGGGACGGAGACAAGAACGAGGCCGTGTTCTCTAGGCCCTGCGGCCTGGTGGAGCTCCGGTTCGACACGGACGGCCGCTACTTCGGCGGCAGGGCCGACGTCAGCTCGCTGCTGACGGCGGGCGTCTCGACGCGGCTGTCGGACGAGGGGCTCCGGCGCCACGTGCAGCTCGCCTTCGCGCTGCTGCGCCTAAAACATTGTCTTCTGGGCGCCACGGCCGAGCTGCGCTCCCCCGGGGCAGTCGAGCCCTGGTTCTCGGTGCGCGTCCCCGCCACGGCCGACGCCGCGATCCGCGACGCGGGCCGCGCCCTGCGGTTCCTGGATGCGGACGCGGTGGAAGATGCCGAGGATTTTTATCTGCACGCGCAGAACGCCGCGCGCGTCGTGCGGCCGAGCGAGGCGCTGGCGCGTCTGTTCGTGTTTCCCTTCGAGGAGGGAGGAGGGGGACAGGGAAGCGAGGGCAGCGCCCCTCGGCGGCGGCGTCTACGGCTCCGCTTCCTGTTCGTCATGGCGCACGAGATCGTCGACGGCATGTCGTCCATGAGCCACATGTTCGATTTCACGAGGATCCTGAACACGTCCCCGGGAAAGATCCGCGAGGCCATCGACGCGGCCATCTCGCCCGAGGCCATCCGCGCGAGGCTCCCGCCGGCCCAGGAGGACCTGTATCCCCCCGTGGCCCCGACGAGGGCCCGACGCAGGTGGTTCTGGGCCATCACGATCGCCCTGCGGCGCGCGAGGCGGCCGATACCCGCGGCCTTCCCCAACCCCCTGCGCCGCGACGTGCCGCTGGCGACGGCGAGGCCCTTCGCGCCCAGGTACCCCGGCGTCCTGGATTACTCGACCACGCGCACGCCGCCGCTCAACACCTTCTTCATGGGCTTCCGGCTGTCGCCGGCCGCGAGCCGGCGGCTGTTCCGGCTGTGCGAGGAGGCCGGGGCGAGCGTCGGCGCCGGCGGCTTCGTGCTGGTCGGCATGGCCATGATGGCGCTCCACGAGGCGCGGTACCCGGACGAGGCCGACGCCGCCCGCAAGCCGTTCGTCGGCGGCTTCCCGCTCAACCCGCGGCCGACGGTCGGCGCGGCCGTGCCGCCTCTCGAGGGCGTCGTGCTCGCCTTCTCACGGGGCGTCGTGCTCCCCTTCCTGCCGTCGCGCCTCGATCTCGAGGGCAGGTTCCGGCTGCTCGTGCGCCAGGCCACGAGGCAGCTCGCCGCGTACCGGGCGCGGACGCGCACGCGGGACCGAGACAGAGACGGGGACAGGGACGACCCAAGCCGCCGCGCCGCCGCGATAGCGCACGCGCGCCTCGACGGCATCGGCCGCGTCCTCGCGTCGAACTACATCGACGGCATCGAGCACCTGCGGAGCCTGCTGCCCGCTCACCTCCGAGAAGCTACCATCTCGTCGCCCCTCGGCGAGCAGCACGGCGCCCGGACGACGTGGACGGTGAGGAGCGCCACGTGCGCCGTGAGCAGCGTCGGCAGGGTCGACTGGTCGCCGGCCCGGTTCGACCTCGACGCCGCGGACCCCGGGGACGACGGCGTTGTTGCTAGCGCCGAGGGCCTGCGCTCCGGCGTGCGCGTGCGCGAGCACGAGTTCCTCGTCGGCACGTGGAGCGAGGACGGCGTCGTCGCCGGCGGCGCCAGCTTCGACGGGAATTTCGTTGATGAGGAGAACGCGCGGAGGTGGGTGGAGACCGTCAAGGCGCTTTTGGAGGTCTCTGGCGATGGGGAAGGTGACGGTGACGATACGTCCGGGGTGAAGTCTCGACTATAAAAGATTGTTGCGTCCCGCTTGGACGGCTCTCGTCTAAATGTCTGCTTTTGTGTTTGAGGTGGTCAGGGATTAAGGGGCTTTGATGTGGTTGATGTATGTATGTATGTGTCTGAGGCGAGGCGACACGATGTTTATAATACGTTGGAACACTAAGTGACAGGCTGCGCCTGTCCATCTATCTCGTTGTATATATCTGGGTGCCATTTGGTAGATAACTCATTATCAAACATGTCAACGTGAGGAATTAAATTTATCCTCCGTCGGCCTGGTTTGTCATAGCGAGCAAAGGCGTCATAGAACCTGAGTTGCCGCCTTTCAAGATTTCTCGCCGTCACAAACTTTTTGGAAGATTATATCAGCCTCTTCATCCGTCTTTTTCGTCTCTGGGACAGTGATAAGAACCCAATTGAACTTCTAATTCGACGTAATTAGTTACCAATCGCTTGGTGTGCATTGGTTCCCTTCAGGAGCTCAAAATCTGCATCAATCCTTTATCGCTTGAAGAACCGCCCAACAACATTCGCTTATCTTATACATTGTGTGTGCGAGAGAGCCAGCACGTCTTAGTCTTGAGTCGGCCTCATTGATGATATCAAGTACTGCTACTACTGCTGCTGCTGCTGCCAGCCCTAGTCCACATTGCGCCGCGGTCGAGGGTAGGAGTGTGCTAGCAAGTGTGAATATCAAGTACTAACTAGAGTCGAGAGAACGGAGTCTGGCTAGGAGCTTCACGTGAGATGTGCAACGTGCTACTAGCAATTACGGAGAATTTTTACCGCGTTGGTATCATATGAGAATTGTCTTACACGAACCACGCCCCTGGACCAATATGGGCGCGGGGATTATTTAGTCATTGATTACTGTGCGACGACAAAAAGCTGCTACGTGGACGCGGCTGTTGGGCTGGTGGTGCGTACGTCAAACGTCAGCAACAGCAGGTAGGTCACTCACATAGAAATTAGGGGTGGGCAATTTCGTACCTGGATCAACAAGCATAGGTATGTTGCGGCTCCCCGAAACATCATCATGATAGATGAAAGTGTTCGGAAAGAGACGATACAAGATTAACCGGAGTGTAATACCTGCGAGATGATTATTGCCCAGTTTTCAGGACTCGGGGGGGGGGGGGGGGGGCTGAACGTCGACCGAGCTGACATTGAGTCCGCGGGCAGTAGTAATGCCTGAGCTGTGTCGCTTCGATCTCAGCTGAGTAGATCACCAAGCCGTCGCAGTAAGAGTATGCAGGTCTTTGAAACCTATATCACGCGAGTCTAGAGAAGAAAGACCTTGCGAAGACATGGAGAGTAGTCCAATGCATACCTAAGCATGCGGCGGCCTAGGTGTAGATACACGAAGTACCGGGTTACGACAGTCGATACAGGACGACGTCTTCGATGATAGCATCTCAGGGCACGGGTGTCTGCTCCGGGATAAAGTAGGGGTGTCTAGGCAAGTGGCCGTTCCCGTAGACATGCAAACAGCAAGATCTAATCCCTCCCCCCTTACCTACCCTACCTGCCGCTCTTCTCCCGTCCCCTGGATCGTCGATGATCTGCGGCAGCTTCGTCTGGCTTTCCCCATTCGGGAATAACTTCTACATAGGGGAGACGGCCACCTAGAAGAGTGTAGTGTACCGGTACGCCGATTTTGAGAATTTCTCCCTAAAAGCCGACACAGGGGTATCAACGGGCTACTGAGCGGGTTTTCAAGTGAAGGGTTACAGCCGTTTGCCGATCAGTGGAGTAGGTAGAACGAAATAAAGAAGGAACATGGAGATATGTCGAGTTGGACTGATGGTTTGCGACGAACGACGGCCCTTTTTTCTTTTGGTACTGCCGACTCCGTACCACGGAGTTTGCAGGTAATTTCAGCCGCTTGGATTAATTCCATCTCGGCGGAACAACACTGCAATGGCCAGTCACCCTGGCTAGTAGGACTGAAGAGAAACCCCATTGGCTCAGTTGGCCGCGGCGTGCCATATCACCAACCCAGACGGCAGCGCATTGCTCTACGTGTTTAGTGAGCGCTGATCGTTTGCTGTTTACATACCGGTAGATAGGTGCCAAGCCAACTGCAGCCGGCCGTGGTAGGTAAATGATGGCTGCCGGTACTCGCTCCGTCAACCTTACCGTACCCGCACGTAAGTCAGTGGGAGGTAGCATCCGGGTGTTTCAAACATCCAGAAACAACCAGCGTCGCTGACTGCCGCCGATTACAAGCCTCTATTCCCGGCCGACACGGCAGGGAAACACGTGTTCTCCACGTAAGTGTAGGGAATATTGCATACACATGCTCTATGGCCATACCACACCATAGCATGATACGTGCGTGACATGCTCGAAACGACAATCAGGTGTATCCAGAGGTGGGAAATAAGGCGTACGAGAACTCGCTTCGGGCCTGTAAACGGCCTGCATGGCTACATCCAAAGTAGAAGTAGGTGAGCATCGGGTTTGGGGCACAACTGGGATGACTTCGATACAATTCTTGAGAAGAAACCTCATCAAGAACCAAGCGGCTGCGGTATCTCCAAGAGATTGTATAGGTCTGTATGTATGGGATGGGATACCGGTATATCAATATATGAGTGTTCCATCCCCAGGTATAGCCGAAGCGCGGTCAGCCTCCGATAGGTACGCATATCAAATCGGCTACCTATTGGTGACCGAATGAATCCCTTATACCACTGTATAGGTAAGGTATCATGATATTGCCACGGGCTTCTATCGCGAGGGGGTCTTTTAAGTTGTCAGGCATTGTATTTCAAGATTGATGTCGCTGAACCCGGCAAGGACGATGACTTTAGTACCGTAGGTCGAATGTTCTGTCGAGGACTTACCAGGTAGTGACGACTACCTATCCTGGTTAGGCATTACCCTAGCCGAACCTTATCACGCCAGCATCCTGGCAGTTTCAGCCATCCTACGCTACTAGGTATTTTAATCGCGGCTGGGGGTTTGGGTGGGGTTCTCGTCTTGGTGTTCGAGTTCTGGACGGGGTCCTGCCTAAAGCAGTACCTAATTACACATCATGTCCTTGATGCCTTAGGTATCTGACCTGGCAAGTAGGCAGTGCACGTATATTACAATAAGTACCTAAGGCAGATAGTTACGACAATAATGAAGTGATTGGGACTTGGAGTGCAAAACCTGGGAACTAGGTAGGTAGGTATGAAGCATAGGTCCGAAGGACGAATACTTCGTAGACCGCCAATTACATATTATTACATGTAAGTGTGCAGTCCACCCAGATAGCGTGTAATATTAAACCAAATTGCGCTAAGTACGAAGTAAGATGACTCGAGTTATCCCCTCAGCACTAGTTTAGTCGATGCTTTATCTTATAATTGGCAGCATGATATTGTATACTGCTCTCGAAGAGACACTGTACGAAGGATCCTTAATACCATATGTCTGCATATAACAGCTACCTAGGCATCGTGAAGATAGTCCTAGTATACGAAGTAGTACACAGTGCATAGTTGCGCAGGATACCACGCACCGGGATAAACATCTTAGCGGCCGCCACTCGTGAATAGTCTGAGTGGATCTTCTGGCAAGACTGTTCTTTCTGGTTGATCTCTACCGTGAACTAGTGGGCAGACTGTAGTGTAGTGGGCAAGGCATACCTAACATGTCCGGTTTCCCAGTGCAGAGCCGGTGGACGCGTAAGTGTTCGACTTGCTCAGCAACTGATAATACATGCCATACATGATAGGAAGGAATTTGTCTGTTGTTGATCCATCCATTACTCGTGCGTCATATGCATGTGATGAGGTAGGGTGTTACGTGGTCTGGAATTGAAGTCGAAGCAGATCCATTTTATGTGCAATCCCAACCAACCCATGCTGTAGTGTACGTAGTAAAGGATCAGGGAATCATGATGTGCATGCATGTCTCTGTCGTGCCCTCATAGGAAATATGAAAAGGAAAAAGAAAGGAGAAAAACAACAAGAAACATTGTGATCTGATCTCGTGTCTATTCCGATAACGGTCGGGTCTCTAGATCGGATGTGAATATGTCTCTGCCTTACATGAGTTCGAAACCTAAAACGCTGACTTGTACCTATAGGCTATAAGTATTCTAGAACATACATCTTAGTTTCCACGCACATACGTCCAAGCATGCAACTCCGATATCTCCTACTTATCTATCCTGTAGGATGCAGATGTAATCATGTATGTTGGAAGGTTAATAGATACTTATGTAGGCATATATATACTTATCCTTCTTGTGTCGGCTAAGACAGGTGTCAAATCTGCCGACACGTGTCGTGGTTTCAGCTTCATGGTTGTAGTGTGGTGTATGGCAAGAATAGAACGAGGAACCTGAGTTAGAGTTCTCGTGCCCGTTGCCACTTTCACGATAGCCAATCGCTTATCGCGTTGGCTCTGCCCTTTTGCCAACCTCGGGTTCGGTTCATCGTATCTATTCTCATACGTGCTTAGCTGTGCGCATGACAGCTCGTGTCGATGCAGCTACTTCGTACAATACAATCTTGCCACTCTTCTCTTCTCTTTTCTCTCTTCTCTCTCTTTCTCCCCACTGCTGCTAAGCACATCTCCGCTATGTAGCCCTGTGCTAGTCCAGCATATACACATACTTCTGTGGGGAGGTGTATACTATCTGCTGGGCACGCTACCGTACACGACAAAATAGTAGGTATTATACGGTCGACGCGATCCGCTTTTGTCATTCATTGTTCATCGACCAAGGCGCATGCCTCCTCGTCTGATTCCACCCGCACGGCACCAGTTGTCCAAAACAGCGGCGGAGTTGGACGTCACACTACAGGTTCGATACCTGGTAGACAGGACCCGGTTCTGAAGCGACTCGTCTTTTGCCGAGCATTCATCTAACCCATCAGTACTGTCTCGAGTCTTACGTCCTGGCCATGTATCTTAGGTAAGTACTAGATGGGGAACTTCAATTGTTAGCATGCCGAGGATGAGGTTAGGCAGTGTACAGCCCGAAGCGCAGTACCTTACCTCCCAGACAAAACACTTGTCCTACACCATGTACCTGAGATGGTTACCACCCACCTGCATGTGGGTAGTGAGGAACATGTACTCCAGACTCCCGATATACATGTACCTAGCTGCATGTTCCAGCGCATGTACCTAGTGTACCTTAGTAGTGTAACTGCCAACCATGGTGATCTGTCTCCCAGGACTCTCCATGGTTTGGAGAGAACATATTGGCGAGTCGTCTGTCGGCCCACCCTCTGCGTTCGCTATCTGCGTTCGCTATCGGACAGGGCTAATGCACTACTGTTCGCTAGTCCTCCGTACATTGCAACCACTCGTCACCCCTGCAGCAGAATTCAAGCCCCTGCCTATCAAAACCGTCAGAAAGTCCCACCCCACCCCCCACTACCTGCTGCTTGCCCAGACTGTACTTCCCACTGCCCAGACAATCAGCGACCCAGGCGAACAGGTCTCTCAGATGTACCCGGTGGCTCTCTTTCGGTGGCGCAGTACTCAGCGGTACTTGTCGCGCCCCGTCGTCGCCTGTTACTTCGTGTACTTCACACCTTCCCGCCAGTCAATTTGACGAGAAGAGAGGGTCCCCTGGTCAATACCCTGTCACACTAACTGAGAGAAATTCCTCCCTGGTCTTCTTTGGCTGAGATTCCACAGCAATCCTCCCCCTTTTGTCTTCTGTCCTCTCCTTCACCAACCAACCTACCTAACCCTTTCCCTCCCATGCAATCCCCCCGACGCCGTTGGCCAAGTTTGCTCGGGCACTCTGTTCTTGTTCTTTGTTTGCCTGCATTTCGACATTGACCTCTTTTGCCATTGGCCTCTTCATTCGTTACCCGCCTTGCGCAACGTCTGCGAAGCACGCTCTGATCTCTCCTGCTGGTCGAAGACCGCGAAGACGACGGCGACATAGAAAAAAAAATACGACAGCTGTGCACCTTTTTCCGAGTCGCCATTGACCACACCGCACGCCGCATGTATATCCTCGAATACACCTTCGGAATCAATCAATCTGTCTTGGGGTTGGTATAGAAGCCTCCTCACTGGGAATCCAGCAACCTGGAGGCACTGGCGCCTAGACACAAGACCATTTGTACCAACCTAGCTACACTCGAGCCGTGCTTCAACACTTGATCTTGGCAATCCCTTTTCTTTTCCCCCCCAAAGAACAATGGGAGCGAGCCGGCCGTCCCCGCATCAAAGGCTGCTCACGATGAGGAATCCATTTGCAAGATGTGTTCTCTTCGTGGTCGTGCTGCTCGTACTCCTCGGCCTGACGTGGAAAACGCCCCGGATAGAGAATGTAGGCACCACGATTAAAAAGGCCACATCAACGCAGAATAAGGAGAGCCACTTCGCCCAACAACCTCTTGCCAATACACCGCAAGTCGGTGGCTCCGACGTATCCCCCGTCTCGAAGCATGTGATGGATTGCAGTGTCGACGGGAGTTATATGGTCCAGCTCAAGGCAAAGTACGAGTTGATGGATGGCTTCCAGTACTTCAAGCGCTACGTCAAGATTAACCGCAAGCCGATTCAACGAAGGGGTCTCACGGTCCTCGACCAGGAGTTCCTGCCCGGCGATGTCCTCAAGTCCATCGACCTACAAAACCCTAATTTCGGTAGTGAGAAGTGCGTCGAGCCACTCAATGTCTACGTGCCCGAGTCCCCGTACCCTGCTACAGGCAACCTATCCGATTTCATGTTTGGCGTCTCCACCACATTTAAGAGATTCAGTGGCGAGAAGACCACTCCTGTGAATGAATGGATTTACTGGTTGACTGACGGCAAGGGTCATTCAAATGGCGGCAAGCTCGTTCTTCTGCTGTTGGATGCGACCGAAGAGCAAATCACACACGCGAGGACCGTGCTGCGAAATGCTGGTATCGATGTGGATGTCTATCATTCCGATTCGACCATGGAGATGGCCGTCCGCTACTTGACGCTGATTCCTACCCTATACCACCACCCCGATCGACAACATAAGAAGTGGCTGGTATCGTGCGACGATGACACCTTCTTCCCCAGTGTACATAAGCTTGTTCAGAAGTTCGAAGAGTATGACCCAATGCAGCAGCTCTATATAGGCGTGCTGTCTGAAGATATCAACAATGTGGATCGGCACGGCTCTCAAGCCTTCGGCGGTGCCGGCGTGTTCTTGTCAGTCCCGCTGGCTGAGGAAATTACGCGAGATTACGAGACCTGCAAAACCGACGCGAAGATTAAGGAATCCAACTCGGGCTGGGGTCCCCAGGGCGATATTCTCCTGCGAAAGTGCATTTACGAAAATACGGACGTTCGGTTGTCCGTTCTCCACGGTCTATACCAGCTGGATCTCTACGGTGACCCATCAGGTTTCTATGAGGCTGGTTTGAGCCCTGTCTCTCTCCACCATTTCAAGGGTGGCGGCTGGCACAGCGCCATGCCTTGGGAATACACCAAGATTGCTCATATTTGCGGTGAAGACTGCACCTTTCAGCGATTCCAAACGACGGACGACTTTATCATCTCGACGGGCTTCAGTATAGCGCATTATCCCCTAGGTATCAACTTCAACCTCCAACAGATGGAACGTACCTTTGCCGCCGCTCCCCAGGACAAGGGGTGGAATTTGGATTACGTGTTTGATCCACAACGACCCAGTCTGCTGAAGACGGGCCGTAAGATTAGCTGGGATCTGCAAGAAGCCACAGTGACGCCGGATAACACGGTTCGTCAGGTATTTGTGCGAAAGGCGAACGACTGGCGGTGGGTGGACAAGAATGAGCGACCAATGTCCCAAGTGGATGGTATCATTGAACTTGTCTGGATTCCATAGGAGATCTAATGCGAGGGGCGATTTCCATACGACATGATGACACACCTACACGACGGCGCAACCAATGGTGCATCTTGGGTATTACTATTTTGGAAAGAAGACAACGTAACATGGGTGGGAAGGAATGGGGGAATGAATACATGGACTAAACGCCTCGGCGAATGTCTATCAGAAGACATGTCCGCTCCGACACCTGGCGTCCACGGCGGTACAAGGTAGACCTTGTAGGCCGAGAATGTCGACTGGGATTTCATTGATTTACCTGACGAGCTACAACCCGATATGACAAGCCGACATTAGCCATCTCCGCTCCACGCCGTTGGTTCTTCAGCTTAGCAAGCGATGAGCAAGACGCGATAGCTGCTACAACATGAGGATTAGCTCCGCCTCGACTTTTACACTGCATCACACGATAATGCATAATATATTCTGCCAACTTCCCTTCATCGCCGATCATTTGCTTATCGCTTCCCATTGCTTTTCGACAGGCTCGTCAGCAACACCATTGCGTGAGAAGACAGAGCACCACCCCGTTGATTTACCTTCTCTTTGTCCTGGCGCAACAACAGCGAACCCGGCGTTCGGCGGTCAACCATCAGACGCTTCCAGCATTTTCACAGTTGCATCGTTTACCCACTTCCCCTGTTCGACCGAATCTACCGGCATCCAAACACATTCCATGATAATCCACTGTCTTGATGGAGGCGGCCACGTGGGCCCTAGATCAAGGCATTTCGCTTCTTTTCTGTCTTTTGTGTATCATAGAGTTGTTTACGTGGGCCCAGGGGAGTTGAGGGGATAGAAATCAGGGTTTTATATCCATGAGACGCCATCGAGATAACGGTCAAATTTGCTGACCCGGCACATGATTGTTGGAGAGAGAAAGAGTTGTGTAACTGGTACATTGGTCAATATGGACTGTATGGGAGATTAGCTGACCTCGATATCGAAGTGCTCGAGACGAGGATTCGTGATTCTCTTCCTTCAGTTGTACATATTTTAGATAGCGGCGCTAAGCACTGACCGTACATGAAAACTCAATACCCATCTTGAACCTCGCCTAGTGTATACGCTCTCTTGTTGACAAACGAGGTCACTGAGATTCGTGCCGCGGCCACAGGTAGTTGATAGAATAACTACATTATGGGCTCTAGGTTTGACTGCTTCGACGCATACTGACGTACATACCGAAGCTCCGATCCTGCATGACTGACCGGCTTTGACAGGCTTCTAGTCGCGTGTTCACGCCCTGCGATGCTCAGTAGGCAGGTCTTTTGCTCTACTAACACAGGCTGGGTTGTTACTCATTTTCAGGCTTCGTAGCAAGTCGGCGACGGATATACTAGCAGAAAAAACGTTAGAACGCCATAACAACATCGCTATATATTTACCCAGAATAGCTAGCTTGGGGTGGGAGAAAGAATGAATATGAAACGAAAATTAAGGTGAGGCTTCCAAGTTATTTATATTTATATAGGGCTGAACCTCTCTGGCTTGTTGATTGGGTGACCTGCAAAGTAGCACGTGTATGTATATGTAGGTACCCAACAGCATTTATCTACCAAAACCTCCCCGAGACGGGGATACGTGTACAAATAACTACTTCTGACAACCCCGCCAAAAAGGGACGAATTGATGTAGAAAATTAAGCTTAGCTTGGGTACTTCGTACTTACGTAACCAAATATTTACTGTACCGCTTAACCTATGAAGTCATTCTGCCTCCCTCCCTCTCACCTACACCCGCCCATCTATCCGAATATCAACAAGCAGCGATCTGTCCAGTCTGACAAGGATGCTCCGTCGTCCGAACCTCCTGTTCCTCTCGTAGCTGTCGCCCTACTTCGTACTCCGATCCAAAGATAGAAGAAAAGAAGACGAGAGAAAGGACAAAGAGAAGAAGAGAAAGAAGAAAATATGCAGAACAGCAACAGCAGTGGTATTCTCGCGGTGCCATTCCGCAGAGGAGCTCAGCTGTCGCTGTCTTCGGCCATCAAACAGTACATATCGACCAAATACGACCAGCACCCGGATATGTTCCGACAGGACCTCGATGTCATCGATGCGCTGAGGAGGGACGCCGTCAACGTACACGAGCCTCATCCCAGCGGCGTCCAGAAGCTGCAGGCATATGCGGCCCAACTGGTCTGGATCGGGGGCAAGTTTCCCATAGACGTACGTCTGTCTGTCTCTTCTATACAGGGCGATTGATTGGTCTCATAGACGAGGCTATGAGCGCCTGGGATTCGGAAGGGCTCGAGCGACTGACGTGACAACACGGCGTCATAGATAGGTGCCGACTTCACCTGGTATCCCTCGCTGGGATACAACATCGAACGACCCATCGTCCACAATAATCTGCAATTCGAGCGAGCCAACATCATATACAACCTGGCCGCCCTCTACTCGCAGCTGGCCATCGCCTGCAACCGCACCGACACGGACGGCCTCAAGACCGCAGCGAGCTACTTTAACCAGGCCGCCGGCGTCCTCACCCACCTGAAGAACGAGATCATCCCCGAGCTGAGGACCACGCCGCCCGACGACATGGACGAGCACTCCCTCGAGTCGCTGATACAGCTGCAGCTAGCTCAGTCACAGGAGTGCTTCTGGCTGAAGGCGGTTATGGACCGCTACAAGGATGCCTCCATCTCCAAGCTGGCAGCAAGGGTCTCTGATCTCTATAACCTCGCGAGTGAGGCCGCTATGCGCTCCGAGGCCATCAGTAGCAGCTGGATCCACCACATGAGCGCGAAACACCACCACTTCGCCGCTGCTGCGCAGTATCGGGCCGCCTGTGACTGCTTGGAGAAGAGAAAGTATGGCGAAGAGGTCGCGAGGCTCCGAGATGCCGTCGCCTGCGTCGGGGAGGGCCTGAAGGAGAGTAGGGGCGGCTACCTCAGCAGGATAATTGTCGAGGACTTGAACAGTCTGAAGAAGCGGGTAGAGGACCACCTGCAGAGAGCGGAGCGCGATAACGATATAATTTATCTGAGTATGCCTGCCCTGCCCGGCCATGGTTGCTGATTCATCTCGACCGCTAACCATTGCTCTCTTAGACCCCGTCACTCCGAAATCTGAGCTCAAAATCCTCGATAGAGCCAACATGGCGATCGCCCGAATACCCCCCCAGGTTGCCAAACCTCTGGAACACATTGGGGAAAAGGCCGAATTCGGCCCGGCGCTCTTCACGAAACTAGTCCCTTATTCCGTTCACCTGGCCGTCTCGATCTACGAGGAGCGGAGGGAGCGTATGGTAAACCAAAACATCATAGCCGAGCTGGAAATTCTAAACGAGGAGATGCACGAGATTCTCTCGTCCCTGGGTCTTCCCGGCTCCATCCAGGCTTTTGAGAAACCCTTGGGGCTGCCTGGCACCCTAGTCCAGCACGCAGAAGAAATCAGGCAAGCGGATGCGAGAGCCCGGCTGCAGCGAAGTTTCGCAGATATAGATAAACTGCGGGCTGCCGACCTGGCTATGTTCGAAGAAGGTCGCGAGCTTCTTCGAGCCGAGGAAGAGGAAGACAACCGACTGCGGCTGAAGTTTGGCACGGATCGATGGGCTCGTCCGGAGAGTCGCGACGAACCGAACCAAGGCGCCAAACTGTGGACCCAAGCGGCGGAGGCGGAAGGTTGGTTTGCGAATAGTGCAAGTAGCGACGGAGTCGTGCGAGAGAAGTTCAACAGCGTCGAGCCGACATTAGCGGTTCTCGCCGGGCCGGATCGTGGCATCATGGACTTCGTGCCCTCTTCGCGACGCACGGAAATACCAGAGCCGCTAAAACCGGCCATCGGGCGGCTGCGCAGCATATACAGCGACGTTACGCGCCTCGAAGCCCGCCGCCGCCGAAAAGCCGACGCCCTCCGCGAGAAGGCGCGCGGCGACGATATAAAATCGGACATACTGGCCGAAGCGGCGCGGCTGGAGCGCAACCAGACCGTAGCTACGGCCATCGTCCCGGCGCATTTCGAGGATTTCTTCGACAAGCGGCTGGACTCGCTGTACGAGCCCGACCTGGAAATGGTACAGAAGGAGCGCTCCGAGCAAGAGAAGCTCCTGGCCGACCTCGTCCGGGCGAACCGCGAGTTCGAGAGCCAGAAGAGGATGGCGGGCGACAAGGGCAACCGCGAGAGGGAGCAGGCGCTCCAGGCGCTCGAGAACGCGTACTACAAGTACAAGGAGCTGACCAGCAACGTCGAGGTCGGCCGGAAGTTCTATAATGACCTGAGCCGCATCGTCGGCAACTTCCGGGACAGCGCGCGGACGTTCGCTACGGAGCGCCGGCGCGAGGCGCGCATGCTCGAGGACGAGCTCAACATGCCGCCGCTCGGCAACCTGTCCCTCAGCCAGCGGGAGCAACAGCAGCACGTCCAGCCACCGGCACCGGCCTCTACCGGCTCTGGTTCCTGGAATGGCGCGCTGAAGTATCAGAGTCAGCACCCTGCTTCGCCTCAAGGCCAAGCTGAGACGACGTATCATGGCGGCCAGTCAGCCATTCAGTCGCCTGTTCAGTCACCTGCTGGTCCCGCACGGCAGCAACAGGTCCAACAACGCCCGGCGGAGGCGCACATCCAGTCGTGGGCGGCGCCGTCCAGCGAGACGGTGGCGCCGCAGCCGCAGCCGCCGCCGCGGGCGAATCCCGTGCAGCATATCTGGAACCAGGACATCCCTCTCAAGTTCGCCAACGCCAACCCCAATGCTAACGTCAACGCGAGCGCCTCTCCCGCCGCTGCCGCGAGCCCGGCGCCGAAGACGTCGCAGAGCGGAACGTGGGACCCAAATAGCGGGATCCGGTTCGGCTAGGAGCCGAACACGTCTCGTCGTCGTCGCTATCGGAGATAATTGGTCTTAGTTGATAGGTGGATGTGTGTTGTGCGCCATGAGTCACGAACCATCAATCACGAACCATGAATCATGAACTACAAACCATGAACTACGAACCATCCATAGGAACGAAGGGTGATTGGAAAAATCCAGGTACAAAAGCAGCTTCTCGAGAGCAGTCAGTCAGTCAGTCGGTCAGTAGCCAGCTTTGGGAGCGCATGCTATACATACATACGCACATGAAGTACATACCATGGGCACAGTCTATACGTTTATCGACGGGGATGAGTTGGCTATGCATGCATGGTATTACATATTGCAAAGACCAGGAAGAGATATATTCTAGTGATGGGATAAAAAGGGGGGGTGGAGTAGGGCAGGAAGAAAGGGGAAGACGAATTATTCTGTCTGTAGATAGATACGCACGTCACAAGCCGACGTGATTGTGGTTTATGGTTTGTGTAACATCGAGCGAGCGAGATATACCAGTCTGGTTGGCGGTTGTCGTCTGCGAATTGAATTGTTGCTGGGTTATCATCGTCGTTCCTCGTTCCTCGTTATTGGAGTCTGTCTGCCGTTCTTGAGATACGTCAGCTGTATTGTGTGAATGTGTGTAAATCCAAGTATATATATAATGAAGAACGTGTAGAGTTGGGTGCGTTGATCTTAGAAACGCGAATCTCTTCGTTTCCTTGATTACTGTCTATGATTGCTGACAGCCGTTCATATGCAACTAAGACGAACACTACGAAGCTCTCGGGTTTTAGATTATTGTTCCATATGTTGGACTCTGGCTATTACTTGTTAAGAGATGAGAGCTGAGAATTACAGTTTAAAATTAAAAGGGGTGGGATCAGTAATATGGAGACTTTACGGCGAGGAGGTCCGAGGTCCTGATAGTGTAACATAACTTCCAGCAAGATCCGACGGCTACCCCTGTTACTCTATGGACTGCCTACCGTAAAACCCTGAGAGCATGTAATAATTGCGCACTATACCTTGGTTAGTCTGCAATTCTCAGAAGGAAAGAGGACCACCGCGTAACTACATTGACAAGACACTTTTCTAGATTTGGCCATTATCTTCCGAGGAGTTCATCCATCTTTCCAATAGTGACTACTACCCCGTAGGCCTGGGCAGAATCGATATTTGGCGGGCCCTGGTCTAACTACTACTACCAACAAAGTAGGCGGGACGAGTCTCGTCTGTTGTTTTCAAACAATTCCCTTATTGTCATTCATGGCCGCGGGGAAAGAACAGAACTCATCGTTGTCGTACAACTAACCTGTTCTCGAGGGAGTGAATATAATATAAATAGAACTCTAGCTGTTTACGAATATTTCCTTTTGTATAGAAAAAAAAAAAGGTCTTCGCTCTTGTTTCGGCTAAGAGAAACAGGCTCATTCATCCATCACTTTGACCAAACATTAGGTAACCGAACCTACGAATTTGACCTGAACCCAGTTTTGAAGACGTCGGGAGAGATCAGAACATCGAGAGCGAAGGAGCCTTCTTTCTTTATCAGCAGCTAACGTCGGCACCTGCATTTGCATTGGCAAATCACGGGAGAGGTTTTTTTTTTTTTTTTTTTGGACCCGGAATTTACTAACCTAATGCCTTCGTCTTCGCCGCCGCTCAACCCATCAGGGATGAAACCCTTGTACACCCGAGAGATCCTGAATCATGCCGAGGCGGCGCTCGCGCGAGATGAGGAGTACATCGAGGTCATGAACGCGGAGGGCCGGACGCAGTGTGTCAAGAATTCGGAGAGGGGCTCGTCGCGAGACGTCCCGCCGGGAGAAAGGGGGTGGCGGAACATCATCGCGTTCCGCGACGAGCGGAACCTCGCGCGCCTCGAAGCAGCCGGACGCGCCGAGGATTTCTTCCCGCTGTACCCCTTCAACACGATGTTCCACGGCCCCGACCGGACCGAGGCCGAGACGCGCGCGACGCTCAGGTCCGTCATCGAGGCCTTCGAGGCCAGCGACGAGGCGGCCGCCATCACGCGCCTCGTCACGACGAACCTGAGGGGTTGCGCGGTCAATAAAGTCATCGCCTTCGGGCTGGGCAGAATCGGCGTCGAGCGCCGGGGCCCGCCGACGCAGTCGTTCTACGAGCACGCGGCCGCGCGCGTTCTCGCGCGCGCCGTCGAGGCGGTGAGTTCCGAGCCCGGCGTCCTCCTCGTGCAGGACCCCCTCTACACTGACGTGTGCTGCAAGGTGCTCGAGGAGTTCGGCTTCGGCGTGGTCCAGGGGTTCGGCGCCAAGGGCTTCGCGCTGCTGGATCGCAAGAGCGTGGTGCTCGCGCATCATCCCAGCTTCCCGTTCCGCGAGATCATCGCCGACCTCGCGAGGCCCGCGCTCATCTGCATGAAGCCGGAGGAAGAGGTAGAGGCGGGGACGGGCAAGCCGTCATCCCGGCGGTTCCAGGACATGCGGGCCGAGGTCGACTCAGAGCGCTCGCGCAAGATGCTCGAGGAATACCGCGGCGTCAGGCTGCCTTGCGCCACTCAGCGGGCTTTCTACGGTAATATATGGTACGTTCGGAAGGCTCGTTAGAGCAACGCTTGCGAAGACTCCGCCGCTGCGATCACGAACTAACATGTTTCCCGCTGCGAGTTGAGCTGAGTTGAGTTGAGTTGACTTTTCCGGCTCGTTTTCTTGCCACACGCCACGATATGGCGAAGAATAGTAAGGATCTTCCTTTCCTACTCCCTCATGGAAAAGGGGTAGATGGATGTTTACAGAAGGTTTTTTTTTTTTTTTTTGCGATTTGCTAGCTGACTTGGTACCTACCTCTCCATCTGCGAGATACGGAGTGTTTTAATAGGGGTTCTTAAGTAAATCGACAGACAGACAGACAGACGGACAGACAGACAGGCCCACACATGGATAGATAGATAGGCAGACAGACAGACAGACGGACAGACAGACAGGCCCACACATGGATAGATAGATAGGCAGACAGACAAATATACCTCCCTAATAAATACCAGGAATCGCTCGATGGGGGCCCGTGATATGCTGATTTTCTTTTTCGATAACTTGAAACGTGCAAAACGACATATAGCGTATTGCAGCTATGACCGCTCTCCTAGAAGGAGATACTATTACAATTCTTTGTGTTTATTTTTCTGCCTCCCTGGGATAATTATCAGTCAGACAAACTGCACTTGGCCACCTGACTGGAGCAGTGCAAATCGATAAATAAGAAACAGTACAATATTAATGATAACAATTGAAAATAGAGGACTTCCCATCGAGTCATTCATCTGTAGATCACACAAGGTTAGATAGAGTAACTACCTCCTTAAGTACTCTCTACCTGCCTTGACGTAGCGCAACCTACTTCGCCGCCGGGCGAGCATGATGAATGTAGCGAGCGGTCTATTCACACGGCCCCCCTCGCTCCGACCGGAGCTCTATGTCCTGCTCGCTCACACAAATCATGGCGGCCAAGCAGTGGCGGTTCACGATTAGGTACGCTACGGTTGGCAGGCTGACTAACCAGCAAACTAACAAACTAACTACCTAACCGACTGACTGACGTAGGTTGACGTATGGGCTGCGGCTGGAGCTGTCACCGGGACCGGGAACCGGGAACCAGAACCGGAACAAGGACAGGGGGAGGACCGAGATAGGGGCAGGGGCAGGGGCAGGGGCAGGGGCAGCAACAGGACGTGGGCAGGGGCAGGGACACGGACACGGACACGGACGAGCGGCATTGATACGAGCAGCGGGTTCGAGACATCGTGCAACACAAAAAATAAGGGAAGCGAGCGCTTTCGATGACAGTCTCACGCTTCGGTGGTTTTGACGTGAACGAGGTGGTATCCAGTATGTTGATGAGAGAGAGAGGGGGGAGAGGGGGAGGGAGAGGGGGAGGGAAAAGGGGGCGAGGGGAGAGAACTAGATCTTGTTAAAACATGATTCAAGATAAAAAAACGTGACAAACCTTACCTGACTCGAGTTCTCCCCTTCCATCCATGTCCAACCCACGTGCACACTATCTACCTAGGTTAAGCAAGTAATTAGCGAGTCGGTTACCCTGCATGTATAGATCTAGTCCGTACCATAAGTGGACAATAGACACGGGGAGAGGAGGACTACGATACCTGTTTCTTCGTCTTATTTCTTCGTCTCCTTGTCTATCTACCGATACTAGATAAGTACCTAGCAGACGGCGGAATATGAGTCTTGTCGGTTAGCATCCATTGTAGGAAAGAATTCAAAGCCCATAGTTGAATCTACAATACTTGATGTCGTAGCCCGACAGGTCATCGGGTCAATTAATGCCCAAGGGACAGGCAGGTTGTACAATTATCACTCATTAATTCACAGCAGTCACAGCAGCAGAGGTCTGAATCTAAGCAAAATTGGCAGAAAAAATGGATTGAACTATCTCTTATCTAGTTCTCATCTGGGGTATATCGTGTCTGTCCGTCATCATCTTCATCTAATGTACACCTGTTTTTTTTCTTCATTTGGGTTGCGAACCCTTGCTTCCCTTCCCCTCCGTACTTCCCAAGTGTGATTGGGATATCCGGGGTTGGTGGCTGAAAAAGATTTGGGGGTAGAATTTGTATGAGCGAATGGAAGTTTTTTTTATGTACCGATCAAAACGCCACCCAAGGAAACATAGGGTTAATGTACTGCGTCAAGCAGTTTGTTGTGTTGTTGAACCCCAAGTTTACCATAGGGGAATATCGCGGCGAGCTCGGTGACGACGTCGGCTCATGCTCAGAGTGTCGCTGACACCGGGAGTACACTTCGTTCCGGCTGCCATGGGTATGGCGACACTCCACTGGCCAGAGGCGCATCTCTGAAAGCTTGTGCCATCAATGCAGTTCCAGGCGCCTTCATTGGTGCAAGCACCGGACTGCGCTCCAGAAGCTCCGCCCGAAGCGCCGCCAGTAGCGGTTGGCTGTGAGATGCTGGATGTCGAGCTGGCGGTGACAGGTACAGAAGAAGATGCGGGAACAGACGACGCGGTAGTTGGGGCGGCGGAAGAAGCCGGGCCCGAGGCAGAAGTCTTAGTAACGAGTGTTGTGGGAGTAGCGACATCCCCCGTTGTTAGGAAAACTCCACCAGTTGGCGTGCTAGAAGTTGTCAGTTGAGTCTCGGTAACGGGAATGATGGTGAGAATATCGGAGGTTGACTGGGCCATAGACGCAGTAGTTGCGCTGCTACCGACTCCGGTGGCCATTGGCGTTGATACGAGGGTTGAAGGGGTATCGGAGGGGTTATGTGAAGGTGCAGGGATACTTGTGGAAAGGGATGTAGGTACATACATTTCGCCTGTGGATGTTTCTGGGTTCTGGGTAGGAGTAGATGAAGGAGCGGCAGATGTAGGGGCGGCGGATGAAGGAGCGGCGGAAGAAGATCCTGAGCCGGAGCCTGAGCCTGAGCCGGAGCCGGATCCAGAGCCGCCAGAGCCTCCAGAACCACCAGAACCACCAGAGCCGCCAGAGCCGCCAGCATCACCTGCGGGAGCATCCGCGCCAGAAGCACAGAGAGTTGCAGGGCCAGGGGTCTGAGCATTGTCATCAACATCCGGACCGGGGTCCGGGAATACTACGTCGACACCCTCCTTGGTGCAAAACTCTCCTCCGAGGTTAGCCTGGAAGACCTGGGGACGATCGGCGAAGGCGACGGCGCGTTTCTGATTGTTGTTGCCGCTGGGGAGAGAGCGCTTTCCGCCCCCGGCCTTGATGTTGACGATGGCACAGGACATGTAGAATTCCCTGTTTCCCGTCTTGTTGACCCAGGTCCAGGCGAAGACTACATCCTCGCCTTCGGGGGCGTCCGAGGGGATGGTGAAGTCGAAGGTACCACCGCTCGATGTCGGGCACGATCCGATGAAGGACTTGATGACGGTGAAGGACTTGCCCTTGTCGTAAGAGAGCGATAGCTGGCATGAACCCCCGTTGTGGAAAGCCCCGCCTTCGACGGACATGGTCTGGGACGAGCCCGGCGCATAAGTGGCGACGGGAGCGCCGTCGGGAGTCCCGATCAGTTTAAGATTGCCCTTGCAGGGATACTGGGCAGCCGTGATAGGCGATGTAATCGAGTAGTCGACGTTGGCCTCTTGGGTATTGGGGTTTCCCTTGTAAGCCAGAGGTGGCGGGCTCTTCATGTTCATGTGAGCCATGGCTGTGCCAGCAGCCAGGAAGGCCAGGAGCCCGGATGTGAGCTGCATGTTGTGCGTGTTTTCTGTTTGTTCGTTGTGTGTAGAACTGTCGTCGAAGCGAACTTGTCGACTGTCGACTGAGAAGGAAGGATGAGAAGAGAAGAAGACTAGAGAGTGAGATGCCGACTAGCAGCAGCTTTGAGTTTATCAGGAGTGTCGATGTCTTCTGTTGGCGGATGAAGATGGCCAAGAACGAGAATGGGCAGCGCAGACAAGGCCCGACTTATAGACAATGACCGGCGTGGCCGTGGCACTCAAAGGAATGGTGAGTTGCGGATACAAAGTGTGTGTGGCACAACGCAAGGCCTATCGAGGAGTCTTTACAGCACACGGAGTTGGTCAAAGCGTGTGGTTGAACCTAGAACAAGGCAGCTGTTTCTTCTTGAGAAGTCAAGAGTTGATGATCAAGATTCCACGAAGCGGGTGTAACAGTAACAGTCCACAAGTAGTGTTGGTGAAAAGGGGGAGGGAGGGGTTGCCACCAGGGAAAACTCCTCGCAATTGTGTAAGTGAGCAGAAAGAAGAAGAAGAAGAAGAAGTGGGTAAGGAGAGTGTGGTTGAGAAAAGAACAAACAAACAGAATGCAACTGCAGTACTGCCTAGGCAAGAGAAGAAGAAGTAAGAGTGAGGGAACTGCGAAGAGAAAGTGCTTGGATGGCGGGTACGTCCTTGGCTCTTTATATATGGGAGGAGGCATGGATAGCGCGCGGGAGGCCTTTATGGTCAATGTAAGTACCAATACATGTGGAAGTGGGGGGAATACGTGCAAAGTTGCATGTGCATAATGGACATAATGGGTACCTCCATGTACATGTACATGTACGTCGTCTAGCGTAATTACTGGCGAGATACACTTACACGTATGTAGGTAGATGATCTACATATACCTCTTTCTCTCGTACACCTACCCACCTACCTGGCAATTCCAATTACTCTATTGTATCATTGCAGCAAGTCTTGTCAGGCATTCACCACACAGGTAGGCATCATGTCGTTCACATGGCACGACAATGGACAATACTACCGGCAACCCCACAGCCCGACTGACTTGTTCGCCCTGCGCTTGGAGGGGGATGGATGCTAGACCGCCTGTTTCGATCAATCATTGAGACGAGACACTGGGGCTAGAGGAGACACACAAGTCGATCAGAGAGAGGCAATCGCACTCTGCAAAAGGCTCGACGCTACTAATACAGAGTCAAAATACGAAACATGAGGCATACCTATCAGGGCGAGGGACGGGGGCGAGAGCGAAGCCACCGCACACACACATACACCATAATCCAACCAGGCAGAGAGCCAGACCCTGTGCTGCTCGGAACTGTTTGAGCACAGCGACCATTCAGAGACCGGAATCCGCCCAGCGCATGAATCCCGAGCAGGTCAACTAAGGTAGGGCATGGACGGGCGACTAGAGCATCCAGTCTTGCCAGTCAGCTAATACAGGATATCTACTTACTCAGGTGTCTAGTTGACAACTGACATTCTCCATTCTCTACTTACTCGAGCTGTCGCCGCATTAGGAAGGCTATAGGTACTTCACTTTTTCACCGTACGTGGACGGGGGATGTGTGTGTGGCTCAGAAGTCAGGTTTTCATGTGAAATAGGCTCGCTGGGCCCGCCCGTTTTGAGTCGCGCGTCGTCGTGGCCGTCGTTGGTCGTTGTCGGGATCTAGCGTAGTGCAGGACTGCAGGTCATGAGAGAGAGATGGAAAGAAAGAAAAAAGAAACGCCCAATTAAATCGCGCCGGTGGCGGCTGGTACCTGCATTGATGAAACCTTCATGGGTCGGTGATTGGCTCTGATGTCGCGCTTCCTCTTTGACGATCAGCCGGGAAAAAGCGGGGGTTGCATGCAAAAAAGGAAGGGGGGGCCGCCGGATGGAGAGCCCAAGCGGCTTTTGATCGTCCAGGAGTGCGTAACCTATGCGGCGCAAATGGCCAGTCCTCTGGTGAGACGACATTGCTGGGTGATACACGACGGCGGAAATAACAGCATGCAGTACCTCTCTTCATCATCTTACCCGGGTATCTTACAGCAGATTCGCACAAGCGTTACGAAGTACAATACCTACTTCACAAATACATATATACATACCTACGTCGATGTGTAATACAGGTGGAAGCCCGGAGAAGGATTATCGCCCGCAAAGGAACCGAACAAACGAATCCGCAGGGGCCTATGAAGATACCGATTCCCTTGTTCGGTGTAACCTTACTCACTCACTCACCTTCACTCACCCCGGGTTGGCGAGTCGGTGCCGCGCTACCGAGAGGAATCCTTCGGCTCGTAGCGAAGCCTGAATCCTCTCTCTCCTTGTTGCTGGTTGGCCGACTTTGCTGGAGAAATTCCTCCGTCGCCCCCGGGACCTCTCCGGTGTAGAGTGACACTACCTTACCTATGAAGTAGGTAGTACACCTATACCGGCAGATGGAGAAAGAAGTACAGAGGTGCACAGGAGATACATACATACATAGCACGTACGACTAATAAAGGCCATCGTGGAGGTTTGACTGAGTAAGAGCAAGAATGGCGTCTGAATCCCCCCCCCTCTCTCCCTTAGTCAGGTCTAAGACAGCTGAGCGTACCTGGCACTAGGCCAACCTTCTTTTTTCTTCTCTCTTTCTTTTGCTTTTCTTTTCTTTTCTTTGTTCCTTCATCCCCCGGGGATTAACCGCTCAAAAAGGAGAAAAAAAGAGGAATAGTTGTATGTGTGGATTCGATTCAAGGCTTTCGTACACATATTAGAGCTTCAGTTTTTCGAGCAGCCGTGTTTACAGATAGTTGAGTGAAAGGCTTCCCAATGCCTCCAGTATGTGTTAACCTTTTTGATACCGAGATACTGCGCAGCTTAATACAGGTACTAAGTACTAAGGCACCTAACCTAACCTAACCTACCGCCTCAGCACCTCCTCACCCGCCCACTCACTTACACATTGACATCCGAGCTTAGTCGGGTGGTGATAGTCTGTGGGGATCCCCTAGCCGCTAGCGTTTTGAACTCCCTTGATCTTCAGCCAGTTATCGGCAAGCACGGTCCCTACGCTGCGACAGGGAGTGGGGCCCAAGGGGCTGTTTCAAGTCATACATGTGTCCACTCACAACGAAGTACCCTCGTACTTTGTACACCAATACGTCCTTGAAGCACCAAACCTCGAGCACGAAAGAAAGGAAGCGTCAAAGTTTTGGCCACCTATCGAATGCTCGTGACTCCTGTCGCTCTACGTAGCTTCTTACCTACTAGCCTACACTATTTCTTTACATAAGCCAGGTGCATTTATATGAGTTACATGTATATACCTAAGGTAGGTAGGTCGCTACTTAAGTACAAGAAATGCCATCAGCGCTCGCCTGATATTTGTTTCCTATCTCGTTAAGACACCTACTACCCTATGAATCTAAAAAGGAGGATAGAAGGAGGGGAAAGGAAGTCGTTAAAGACAAGCGCCGTTACGGCGCATGTGCGTCGCCTCCCGAGTCCTTCCCAGTCTTCTTTGTCCAGATACAAGGCATACCATTACCCAATCCCCCAAAGTTACGCAACTGCGGGAGCAGCCGTTTTGGATCTCCAGGTTCACAAAGCAGACATGTATTCATTATCTCTCCTAAGATGTAAGGCAAGGTTATAGAAGAAATACTTCTGTAGACTGTGAGATTTGAAGAGTATCATTCGTCGAATTGATCGCCCGCAAGAGCTTGTAGAAACGACTTTACCAACATCCATCCGCCCGTCCATCCATCCATCAGCCCGCGCCAATCCCATTCATGCTGAACTATCTCCCGCTAGCATTCTTATTCAACATACCATCAACCCTGAACCCCTGCTTGGCCCTTTGTTATATCCGTTCCGCCCAAGTCAAAGAGCTACGATCAGGTAGCGACAATCAGACCAGGTGTGTGGCGCCTACTATGATATACTCATCGGTCAGCCCGTCAGTCGTGTTGAGCCCATCATGTCGGCGGCTTGAGCTCATTGTCACTAGCTCTCGCAATGCAGACTGGCAGGGCGAATAGATGCATAAATCAGCGACGAACAGGGCCTTCATTGTCTTGCGTTCTTGACCTTGGGACTTAAGATACAGCTGTCCTACTCCGTCGGCAGATTTAACTCCATTGCTTCCTACATGCTTCCTAAGGCCTTGCATCCTCTGTCTCAAGAGAAGTCTGAAGTC
Source organism: Nemania sp. NC0429 (assembly GCA_022578495.1). Classification (NCBI taxonomy): domain Eukaryota; kingdom Fungi; phylum Ascomycota; class Sordariomycetes; order Xylariales; family Xylariaceae; genus Nemania; species Nemania sp. NC0429. Next base: position 382,699 of record MU392173.1, on the reverse strand, counting down.
GATGGGGCCGGAATGCCCTCGGCTTAGGTAGAGCGCATCATGGAGACCAGAGCTAGACAGTGTCTTCGGCCTATAGATTTCCACTCGTCTTCGTTGAAGCTCAACGAGTAGCGTCCAACCGACCTCGACTACTCCAATTTTCCATATCTTCCTGACCGGTGTCTTACGTCAGCAACGGAATGGCAGGAAGCGTCAGGGTGATATCCTACGAGCCAATACTGAAAGGGCAACATAAGATACATGTAACCTGCAGTGTTCAAGATCCAGCAGGTCTTCGTATCAGTGGATCTCCAACCTAGTTGCCGTAGCGATAAAATGATGCCATAGACTACCTCGAGCTATGCCATGGACAACCGGCTATCCGTGAGGGCGTGACCGAGTCGCGGCCATGGTCACCGCATCTGCGGTACCGTGACGCCAAAGCTGGCGAGAAGAATGCCGTTATCGTAATTCTAGATTGGGTGGAAAGGGGGATGGGCGCTTATAGCGCGGCGCTGGTATTCTTTGCGGGCAACCACGGCTGTCGCACTCATTTCGCCTCATCAGGCCCTTCCGGAGTTCGACCTTGGGGGCCGGTAGGGGCTGCATGGTTACTTGGACCGTGATGTTGATTGTGACTCTGATAGTTCTTGTTATAGTTGCTACTGCCGCTGTTGCGATGGGATTGGCCCGCATATTGGTGCATCTGCTGTGGGCTGCTGCCGTACGGCTGCGAGCCAGCACCGTTATATGGGCGTATGTTATTTACTTGGGTTTCGTGTTAGCTTCCGATTCTTGCGCAACTTGTATGGCGTGGGTTTTTTGGTAGACATACTTTGGCCTTGCTGCGGTGCATACAGTTGCTGGTACTGCATGTTCGGGCTCTGTGCATACATCACTTGCCCCTGTGACGAGCCTCCGGGCACCATCATCGGTGCCGATGGGCGACCAGGGCTGGGATACCCGTTGGCAGCTCCAGGCATAGGTTGAGGTGCAGCGCCGGGTGGGATGAAAGGTTGGCCACTAGCAAACATGTGCATCTGATGAGGCCCAGCTACCATGCCTGGCGCCATGAAATGAGGTTGTATCATCATCGGCCCGCCCATAGCGCCAGGCTGCTGAGGCACAAACTGTGCATTGTTCGACAAACTCCTATTAAAGTTATTCATCTGAGGTGCACCAGGTCCCATGAAGGCAGGCATCATTTGTTGGCCATAAGCCATTTGGGGTGTCGCATGCATAGCGGTCGTGTACCCGATAGGAACCTGGTGGCTCATTCTGGGGGATGAAAACGATTGATTCGAATTCGAGTGCATCATCCTATGATCGTCGGCCCCATTGAAAGGAGCGTGAGGACCTGGGTTATGTTGAACCCCTTGCATCTGAACAGGGGGTGCGTGAGGCGAGTGGCGTGGTACTGCGTTGTGAGCAGCGTGTTGCATGTGTAGAGGCAATTGGTGTTGGTGCGGGATGTGCTGGGGAAGGAGGTGAGGCGGGTTTGGCGTCGGTTGAGTAGTGAAGGGTTGGCGCTCGAAGTATTCGTCAAAGGTTAGATGCATCGTAGAGTCCGGCTTCTCATCATCAGCAAGCGAACGCCAGGTGGGTGGCGTGTCGTAAGAGGGTCTCAAGTTCCCATTTTCACCCCAGTTCTTTGTCTCGGGAGGCTGAATTGTCTTCGCGTAGGCCAATATGTTGCACTTTTTAGGATCCGGTTTTCTGCCTTTCTTGCTGATCACAATGGGTGGGTTGACGTGGGCGGTGGTGGGACCGTTGGAGTTGTTGATGGCGGATCGTGGACTGGAGCCGCCGCTAGGGTGACCATTTGGACTGAAGCTCGGTGCGAAAGCATTTGGTCGAAATTCATGACTGTTGGGGTTTAATTTGCCGCCCAGGTGGTTAGGCACACCCATGCGATGTGCGAAAGCGGGATTCACGGGATTAGCTGGTCCCGTAGGAGGCATCCGCATCTCCTGAGCCTGAGCCTGAGCCTGAGATTTGTGTGATTCTCGGATACGATGAGAAAGGCCACCCGGCCTGCCCGTCTGGGCCATATGTTGTGGTCCTGCGCGATTGTTTGGGAATGACGGATAACTAGGAGGCACGCGCCCTCCTTGATTGCGCATTGGAGCTGGGCCGTTTGCAGATGGAGTATTTGCGTTGCGAGATGCCCTGTTTTCGGCTGGGACTGGGGGGGCAACGTTGGGTTGAGGTTCTGTTGAAGTCGCTCCAGCCTCCTTCTTCTCTTTCTCCCTCGCCTCGTCGGCTTTGCGCTTTGCTACTTCCAAAGCGTCTCTGTTGGCTTTCTCCTGGATCTCACGTTGTTTTGCAGGGTCCTTGGCAATGATGCTGATGAGATCGAGGGGAACAGGAGTGGGAAGTTTGAAGCTGTCGGCGAATCTTTTGAGCTCAATTAATTTGACTTCCTTGTCCGCTTTAGCTTTGGTGTGCCGAGCCCTATCGACCACAGTACGTTCCCGTTGGGCGAAACTCTTAAAGTCTTTCAGGACGTCGCGTTCAATAGTAGCGGTTGCGTTTGGTACTAAATTTACTAAGTTTGGTGCATCTTTCGATCTAGGCGATATGGTTCGACTAGTCGTAGTTGATGGCTTTAATGAGTTAGGTGTTTGGCTTGTTGACTTTGCCTCTGCGGGCTTCTGAAGACTTTCTGCCTTTGGCTCGAGTTTAGAGTCTGGAGTCTGTGTAGGCTTAGGGGGTGGTGTAGCTTCTGCCACAGAGGCTGTCTGAACCCTATTTTCGTCTTGCTTAGGTGTGGCTTGGGGCTTCTGAGTCCGTAGCTGTGACGATATTATAGCCGGATCAACAGGAGCACCCTTCACAGTCGAAGCAGCTGTAGGCGCCCGCCGGGCTGGAGGTGTATACTTCGTCTCACGATTACCGAGAGGAGGAAAATCTTGCCGTTTCACACCACTATATCTATAAACGAGTTAGTGACATCCTACAGAACCATCTGAACATTGAGCATACTTTTCCTCTTCATCATCTCCCACATCATCACTACCGGTGGGGTTCATGTGTCGCTCCTCGGCATGATGAGCCGTAGTGGTAGCACTACTCTCAATCTCTTTTGCGGCCTTGTCCGCTTTGGCCAGTCTCTCCTTATACTGAGGATGATTTTTGTCGATAGCGGTCGTGTAAATATTCTCGTCGTATGTCGTCTTGATACCGAACTGGCGTTCATTCACAGCAAACTGATCCCATTGCTTACCACCAGTCGACTTCTCGAGGGTCATATCTACGCCTTCGGGGCCGCTGGGTCCTACCCAGGGCTGCAGAGTCCGTTCACGATTAACATGGGCTGACGAGATGGCACTATCCGTACGGAAGGCGCCTGTATATGTCACGTCAGTAAAGCATTAGCATTATTACGGATGCTTGGAGCTAACTGACCGTTGGGCTTGTTGGCGCCCTTGCCTCCATTGCCGCCAGCGGACCGGTTATCCGGCAAGCCTCTCTTCGGAAAGGACATTCTGGGCAATTCCTTGCTAGTGTTTCCGTTCGCGTTATTAAGAGAGTTCTTCTTATTCTGTACCATTCTCAGGCGACAGGTAGAAGCACTCGAGATGGTCAGGCGGCCGTCGAGCTCGATCTCGGTCTTTAGGGTATCCAACCCTTTCACACTGTTCGAGATGATAGGTAAGTATGATGTGGCTAATTGTGACAGACCGGCGACAACTTGCGGCTGGATATCAGAAGAGGTACTGGCGGTGTCGGGTGCAGCGTGGCGGGTGTGATGCGAACCTTCAATCCAAGGATTGGCCAGGAACAAAGCCGTCGTGATAGGCTAGGACGCTGAGCCGAATTATTACGCAGGAGAACTAGAATATTGCTTGCTTGTCATGCGAAGACAGGCCGTAGAAATAAACTCAGACCGGGAGTTGATCGACGTTGCCGAGGGCTGCCGATAAAGAATAGTCGGCCGACAGAGAGACGGCGGCGACTCTTCTGGTTGGTGAAGTTGCTCGAAGGCCGTGCCTGGGCGGGAAGGGGGGGCGGCAGTCAGCGCACAGGATGGAAAGACGGTGAGGGCAGAAGATAGCAACGAGTGATTGAACGAGCAGTAAAAAAAAGGCAGCAAAATCCGCAAAAACAGCAACTTCGCAAGCGAGGGAGAAAGATGATCAAGGGGGTACAAAGGGTGTAAATACGGGGAGTGGTCTAGGTAGGGGGGCTTTGTGGACGACAAGACCAGGGACAGCAGAACTCGCGGCCAACTGGAAGCTGCCAGGAAATAGGAAGCAGGTGAAGATTGAAGGCCGGAGTTGCTCTCTCTGCTCTTTTAGGGGTACCTCGCTGCTGCTGCTCACGGACACATTTCCGACATTGGTGTTGAAGAGGAAAAAAAAAGGACAGGGCGGTGCGGGCCAGCTGCTGGCTAACGGGTGCGATACCCATGTTGCCCCATTGCCCAAAATACATAGGGCAGGCAATGGATGGTAAGGTAGGGGGTGGGGGAGGGAGGAAATCATGTCTCACCTCGGGCTGTGCTGATGAGCGCTGGTATTGCTCAGCTTGGTGCAGCTTGGTGGTGGTGGTGGTGGTATTGCTGCCGCTGGTGGTATTGCTATTGCTGATGATGAGGAGGAGTACCGCTGCTCTCTCTCTCTCTCTCTCTCTCTCTTTCTATCTCAATTCTCTCGCCCGCTGACGTGCCCCCGCGTGATGGATGTACGAGAGGGCCTCGCGAGAGACGGCTATACGTTGACACTGCGAAAGTCGCTGCGATGGTGGACGCTCTGGCTAGCCGGAGGAAGGGGAAGAGTGGTGAGGGCCTGGGAAAAAAACACTGGGGTTGGCGAGATGGTCGTCTTGGGAGTTGACGAAGCTCAGGGACCGGTGTGGAGTTATGGTGGCTCTTAGGAGGTAGGTACGAAACGGGCGGAACTGTCTCGTCCTCTGCCCTCTTTACATAGGTAGAGTTGCTCCTTTACTTTAGTAGGTACCTTAGCTACACAGAGCCTACACCACTTACCCACCTACCTAAACTCACTACCTACTTAGGTACAGTACCTCCTCGTACCTACCTAGGTTTTCTAAAGATTGGCAGGTACATTCATTACCTTCCCACACTCGGGTACTTAGTGTATTGTGCGCTACAGCCCACGCTGCTTGGGAAAAGCCGTCTACTGTCCTGGTCCGTGCCCGCATCGAGGTATACTTGCCCTGAAGCTCCATGACCTGATCAAGAGGAGCTACATGTACCTCCCTTGGAACATTGAATGTAGTTGCCCTAGACTCTAGGCACCTGTATGCGGTATAGCTTGGAACTTAGCTAAGTACCTACCTGCCTGACCTTGGGGAGTGTACGAAGTACCTACATAGTAGGTACTACCACCTTTTGTGATCAATGATGAATCTTTCCAGTGACACAAAGTACAGTGCGATGTCAAGCGATAACGCATCGGGGGACTTCGAAGGTCAATGCAAGATACCGAGAGCCCGGGTACCCAGATAAGACTAGGTATCTAACCGGGACTTCGTAAGCGCCCTGATCTTTGCACTGTTTGAAGCGATTTCAGAACTCCATTCAATCCAGAGGTGGAGTCGACGGGGGTACTCTGTGCTGAAGTACCTTTCTGCGTCCAGGTATGTTCTTCAGGTTGTGATGAGGCCATCCTGGTTGATTGTTTACACTGTGTATTATATTGTCCCGTACCGCCATCGTTTCATCATGTGATACAGGTAGGGTAGAGAGAGGTCATACTACAAGTAAATCTTCCCTTGAGGCAGACTTCAACATGTTCAAATGGGATATTGATACCGTTTGCCCACGGCCCCTATTGTTGGTTTCCACTTTATCGCCTCTTTTCGTTCCATTACCTAGTTGGTTGGCCCTGGATGGTACGTTGTTCGATTATAGATGCAACGCTACGGTGGCTAGAATTCAGAATTACCTAAGATGGGGAAGCCGTGTTTGCTGAATGGGGTTTACCTTTTGGAGGGTAAGCCTTTGAAGCATTGGAAAGTTTAATACGTCGTTCACCATTGATAGACCTCGGTTGGCCATGCAGGTAATAATTCTCAGTCGAAGCGACCAAAGCACATGAGAGTCTATCTATGGTTAGAATTAGGAGCGTCGTGGTATTCCCGATGTTGGCCCGGGGGTGTATGCGATAGCGCTCTAGTGTAGGTAGATTACCTCGAACTTCGAGAGGACTCATGTTGGTGGCATTATTAGCCACCCACTTGCCTATACTTCGATTAACATCGTACATACAGTTACACATGCTGGCCGCCCTATTGGACGCAAGGCATCTTTTACACCCCAGGGTAACGTCTCTTCTAAACCTCAGCTCATGGAATCTGGAATAAGTGAAAATAACACCTTCGGTGCCGTGATCCTATTGCAACTCTGAAGTATTGTAAGTAAGCCTTGATTTTATGTGGTCATCATACGTAATCTGCGCAGGTAAGCCCGGAAGGGTATTCCGGCCGGTGTGAGTCGAATCACGAACCTATTATCCCGTAGACTGTAGTTAATCTACATACCCTACTCTATTGGCACACAAGGGTCTCATTTAACGATCCGGTAGTTGCTCTTCGGTAATAGTTGGCCAAGTAGTTCTGGTGAGAAATAAACACATCTCTGCGTCAAGAGTACAGTTCTTGCCTGCGTCGTATGGGTATGCGAGCGCTTGCGCAGCCCCGATAAGGCAGCAGGTTACTTTTAGATCAATGACTGTAGGAGGCGCGGTGCTCACGGTATCGGTAGAGGTTATTGTGCGCTTGCATAGCCGCTGATTGTGATGTATGTTATTGCAAGCCTTATGAAACTAGCAAATGGCGGGTATACTGGCCAATGATGGCGGGCGGGCTGACCCGAGTCCGAGAATGATGCCGTTCTTTTTTTTTTGGCCCTTCTCTCTTCGTCCTCACCGAAAATGCTCTGGCGGCTGTTGTCATTGGAATGGATGATGAGGGGAAGATGGTGCTAGTCTTGGCGGACCCTCCAACTCCAACATTGTGCTCCAAACATAGTGTAAGGCGGGCTCAGAATACGAAGTATCTACTGTATACACACACCTCTGTATACATTCTCATTGCGGGGACGGCCCAGCGGATTCTATGTATCTTTTGCAGTTCATGAAACGCTGGACTTAAGCGATGATCAAGTGACATGAATGAGCATATTCATCGGCATGAGTTTGTTATCGTAACTTAGTGGATATGCAAATCTAATCGGGGCGTGAAGCTTAAATTCTCTTTTCATTGTATGACTGGCTGTCAAGAGATGGTGTTCTCCATAGGCGATGTCTTCTAGAAAAGTAAGCATAAGTTACATGTACCTCTATCATAGGTAAGGTACCTATAGGGGGGAACCCCGTTTTAGGGCAGGTTGGAACTCAAGTGTTTGGCCGGGTATACTGTCCAAAAATTTGGCAGCCTGGTACATATATCGTACCAGACAGGTACTATAACTGCATGGCTAAAATACACCACTCAGCCGGAACTGCCATACTATCTACGGCTACAACTGCATTTTTTAAACAGAGTATCGAATTAACCTTCCTGTTATTGCGGCAACATTGCTGCAACATTGCGACCTACTGCAACATTGCTTTAAATCTGACAGCGTACGGTCTGAAAAGGCTGGAACTCGAGTGGCCTTCCGGTACGCTGTTGGAACAACCTTTCAGTAGGGGGATAGGCATACTGCCGCATCTCTGGGGACAGAGTGCCCTAAAACCGGGTCCCCTCCGGTAGGTAGTTACAATTGAAGTACCGGTAGCGAGGTACATAGTAAGTACTTCGTGCATCTTGTGCAGAAAAAGTATCTAATCTTAGATGGGAAACCACCGTAAAATCGATCCATTGGCAAGCCTGCGAAATCGCACATCACGGAGCCCTCCAAGTTTTTCTGCTTATTCTGCTAGGCGTTGGTCGTTGCTGCCAAAAGAAAATAAGAGGCGGCCGAAAAAGAAATACGGCAAGGGTTTCTAGTATAGCTGCCTGTGTAGTACCTACCTAGCTTGCCTGAGGGTGTTAGTCTCCCAACAGGTACGAAGTAGAAATAAGCTCTATATAAAACACATGTGCGAGTTTCCCCCGATTTCACCTACTTGCTCCCTCTTCTGTTTCGGGTTCGTTCATCCTCTATGTAGATGTTTGTATCAGAGACAATGGCAACATGCATCTAACACTCGAGGCGCCCGAACACCTGAGGCTCATCTGTGGTGTCCGATGTAGGTGCGGGCCGTTCCAACTCGGAGCTTGCCCGCTACTGACTAGCAAGTAGTCGAAGTTCATCGCAACCTCTTAGGCATTCCCGAAGCGGGGGAGGATCTGTCAAGTGGTGGTATGTATGTATGTATGTATGTAAGTATGTATGTACGGTACCTGAAGCGTTCGGCTCTTCGCCTACCGTACATGTTTCCATTTCTTCGAGACGCTATACTTAGTTGCAGATGCAAACCCTGCGCCTCTCTCGCCCACAACATGGCTGCAGACGGTCCCGTAGCATGTCCACGCAAGAGGTGAGATTCTAGTCTGGCTAAGTAGGTAGGAACTTGGGATGCTAAGTTCGGCCTTTAATCGACGAGCTTACCTTGCCTACCGTACCCGTATCATCTAAATGTAATGCGGTTATTCATGACGCCCGCGCGTCCTGTGCTTATTTCTACATACCTACAGTAGGTACGAAGATCGATCGGGCTTCGTTGCATTCGGGCGACTCTGACAGTCGAAGTTATCTTCCCAAGTCGCCCAACAATGATCAGTCCCGCTTTTTTGCCTCCCGGATCGCCCAACCCACACGAATGTATCAATCGAAACTAACCCTACAACTGGATGGAGGCCTACATTGCCGAAAGCTTGGCATCAGTATCGTGACAAATGGCGTAGGCATTGCGTAATTGTAAATTGGTCAGTCACGCCAACCAACTTGCTTCTTAATAAACAGTATTAGCCTACCTACCTAAGCGTGGAACAATTGATTTCGTACGAAAAGGCGGTTGCCGAGCCTCTTTGGCCCTCGATTGCTAACAGAACAGCCCTAGACTTAACTTATAAGATATAACAGAGGGGAAAACGATGGCAAAAACTAACTCTGTATATACGCCCACCAACACGAGAGAGTGTCCTTCTCGAGTCCATCAACGCGCCAGTTGGGCTCTCAACTCGCAATCGCCCATCCGGCACTCGAGTTGCGAGCAGCGGCTTTACGCCGTCTCGGGTCATCAACGACGGTGGTCCTGGAGGTGTACAGTAGTGTATTTCCAAAGCTTGGCGGACCCCCGCCCTAACAATCGGCGGATCTTTACGGCCGTATCGTGTGGCCGCTAAGGCCCACGCTGAAACTGCTCCACCGAGACCACTCGATACCAGTTGGCATTAGGAGCCTTCCTGGAGGCAGGTACTGTGAGACGGCAAGGGACAATGAGTTGAGAAGGGAGGATATACAGTCTCCCACGTATCTAATGTATGAGAGTCTATCTAGGATCAGTCTGGCAAACCAGATCTACGCCCTGTGGGGCGCGTAACGGTATTCCGTGCAAGGCGGCGATTGATGGAATCCTTCGAGGATGTCTTCATACATAAGCCGTATTTCTTGTCAGTGAAGCTCTTATTCCCCTGCCGACACGCCCGAGACCAGTGTAGTTGTGCGCGAGTTAGGGCCAAGTCCAGTACCTTTTCTGTGAAATACAAGACCCAATTGCCACTGTCTCGGCGGTCCTCTCGGCGGTCCAATCCTATTTCAATCCTATTGTACCTAGTAATCCAGATATCTAGGTATTTTAATACTACTACGTCGCATTATATCCCATACAACCCCCTCGTAGTCTGTATTGCACGGCTAATTGATCTGGGAATGATTCGTGGCATTGGAAATTCAGATCCTGATAGGCATTATTATCACCTCGCGTCGCAAGTCATATTTTTACTCTGAATGTGCTTATCTGACTGAGATAGGGACGAGATAGCACGCACCAGTGTGATACGATGGACGGGTTCGGATACGAGCCACGTGGACCTCAGGCATCGATCTCCCTGTAAGGACCGGCTGTCACTTCATGGTACTGCCAATACCTACTACCTTGGGAGGTTTCGATCAAACGGTGGTGGCTAACCTATCTTAGGTACTGTACCTTGAGTCATCATCCGGCTCATACTGGTTGACGTCAGTAGTATCTTAAAATAACACAAAAATGTCGTGCTGCGAAACGATGTTTTAGTGGCGGTATGTATCTCTCAGGTACATGTAGGTGTACGGAGTAAGACTTTACCAATCCTCCGGTTCGCCAATGTAGATTCTGCTGAGAACAAAGAAGACTAGACCCCGTCCGTAATTCGTGAGTGCCTACACCTAACCTTCCCGTAAGTGCGGTTGGGTACCACTACCTTACCGTAGGTACAAGCAGTTGCTCCCGTCTGATCACCTTTTTGTACCAACCTCTTCCCTCTTACCTACGTCTAGGTAGATCAGCGTCCCTGCCAAACCGCCTCCCTGTACTTCGTAGCCCAACCTTGCTAAATTAGGTAAATAGGGTAGGTGTTGAGGGTGTGCCTACGCATGTAGGTAAGCCCCCTGCTTCTGTTACGGGATGAGGCTTGACCATTCTAGGATTAGCTCCAATACCCACACGGGACTGGGGCTGGTTCTGCTTTTCAACGTCGCGCTTCCGCATAGGTTGTGGTTATCTTCCATCATCCGAGCCCTGATCCGAGGCATTAGGGCCAATATATTCATCTTATGCGACAACTGGGTTTGCTGTTCGGCATCGCATCTTATTGAACGTCTCCTGTCTTTCACTGTAACCACCGCGGGCTCGCCGTCCTCTGACACCGTCCATCGCCGTAGACATTGCCGCCCTTCCACAGCGTCTTGATTTCCTCCCATTGCAGTTCCAGTGGCTTTCCAGAATCTATCGAATACCGAACGGCCGCCGCCGCCGTCTTCATCGCTGCCCTCGTTGCCAAGCCGCCCCATTTTAGGATATATATAAGTTAGACCCAGGGGCTATCCGCGGTCATAAGAGTAGAGAAGAGAAAGAGAGGGGAGAAAGAGGGGAATACGGGAGACTATACCTATAGAAGAAGAGGAACGAGAGGGAGGCGACCAGTAACAGCCGGAAATCGGGAGAGAGCTCCAGAGGTCGACAGCGACGCCGGGTAGACGACATGCAGACGTCGAACCCTCCATTGCAGCGCGTGCTGCAGCGACGGTCCCCCGGGCCAGATGGCACCGCTCCGCCGAACATGTCTGCGCGGTCCATGTCGCCTGGGAACGTGCAGCCGCGCTCGTCGACGGCCTCGAATAGATCAGCTGGCGGGAGTGGAGGTGGTTCAAGGCGGAATGTGAGTCTCTATGCTGCAGCCACCCAGCTTTGTCCTGTTCTGTTCTGTTCTGTTGTGTTCCGTTGTGTTGTGTTTTGTTGTGTTTGGTCTCTTGCTCTGCCTTGTGAACTACTGCGTGGCACCTAAAGAATGCCCCCAGCAATGGCAGTCTGCTTCGTTGCTCGTTCTTTGACTGATTCCCTTGCCCATTATCTACCGTTTATTCCCCTTTATCCCCCTGCTATACCCCTCCCCAACTACTTCTATGCGACCTCCTCTGCTGACCAACCCACCCCCCCAGCAATCAAATGGCTCGAGCATGCCTCTCTCGCAAATAGAAAAAAGCGTTACACACCTACTCGTTGCCACCAAGCAGCTCCTAGAAACCCTTACGCAGTGGTCTCGAGGCACTGCCACCGACACCCAAGTATCCGACGTCTATGTGCGACTGGGATATGAGTTCAACATGGCTTGTCGAGCCTTCACTGCTATCAACGTGGATACAGCTGACCTCGGAAATGTGCCCGAGTCGCTGCGTCATATTCTCGAAGCCACCTTGAGCCAGGAGGCGAGCACGGAGAGCCTTGAAAAGTACCTACCCCGTATACGCGACATAATAATTAATCTACTGCACGGCCTGAAGAGGAAGCAGCAGAAGCTCAGGCAGAGGCAGTCCAAGGAGAAGGAGGGCGGCGGCCCCCCCGACGACAGCAACAGCATAGCGTCCCGCACCATGAGTACTAGCACAGTGGGAAGCAACAGCACCGGCCTTTCAACCCTGTTAAACGAGGGCATCGATGATGATTACGGTAATGCACAGCGAGAGAGTGGTGGGAGAGGACCCGCCAATGGCGCCGCCACATTTGGGATGGATTCGTCCCCGAACCGAAGATTCCAGCGTGAGCAATCTCAGGCCTCACTTGCGTCAGATATGTCTACTCTCTCCAGCACTACAATGCAGAATATTCCCGTGTTGCCTCCGTATCCTGGAGATGAAACAATTCCGGCTGGTCCATCCAAGGGTAGTATAGATATCGACTCTTTCCCCCCACCTCCACCGCCACCTAAATCACAACAAAGTGCTCTTGCTGCTCTTCAAAGAGGAAAGGACCTCGAGAGGAGGGCCTCTCGGAGATACTCAGCATATCAGATATCCAAGCACTTGGGAGCACCGACCAACGGTGTGCCCATGCTTCCCACGCAGAATACGCCGATTCCCAACCGAGGGCGCGCTGAGGTACGGGAGTCCATGCGAGCTGTACAGGGCCGCGAATCTATGCGCCACAGCCGGCAGGCGCCTAGCCAGTCTAAAAGTACGTTCGACAGTTCCCCCGTTCGAATCCCCAGTCATATATCGGAAGAAAGCTCGGTAACCGATCTTCCCCCTCCTCGAGAGGGTTCGCCAATTCAATCACCGACTGAAAAGCACCGCCCAAGCGCAACACTATCTGGACCCCTGCAAGACGCGTTTCCGATCAACGGTTCGGATTTCTCTGAAGAAACCAGGCCGAAGGTTGACTCTACAAGAGAGCCGAAACAACGGCCTGAAACACCTAGCAATAAAGAACAGAGGGTATTCACCCAGGAGCAGTCTCCACCGCTGGATAAGGACCTTACACTTTTCTTACAATATAAGTCAAAAGTGAAGAAATTTGTCTTGCCCGAAGGTTATACAGGATTAACGATTGGACGCCTGCAACTTGCATTTATCGAGAAGTTTTCTTGGAACACGGCGCTGAACGGAACTGATTTGCCTGAGATATACATCCAAGATCCCGTCTCAGGCGTGCGGCATGAGCTCGAGGACCTTTCTGATATTAAAGATCGTACGGTATTGGCTCTTAATATTGAGCCGCTCGACGAGGTGAAAAAGCATATCGATGAGGGGCTAGGTACCCTCAAGAAAACTATGGACGAGGTTCGACAGAACATCACCGATCAAGCAGCGGCTCTCCAGCAAGTGTCAGATAGACAGCTGGAGACGGCCAAAGAAATGGCGCGCATGGTAACGGCACCGCCTGTTATTGAGAGCCCTAGAGCCAGTGGCACTGGCACAGGGGCTAAGCTCAAACCCAGCGAGCTTAAGGAATTGCAGAGCCTGCGGCGTGATCTTGCTATATTGCGTCAGACGTATGCGACCTTCCAAACTGATATCCAGAGCTCCATGTCTTCACTTCGAAGCAAGGCGGCCAATGTCAAAGTTGCAGCTATCAAAGCGTCTGTGCCCCATGTCGAAGGTGACTCGGGTTATTCCTACGTTGTACAGGGCCGGAAACAGCTCAACTCAGACTCTGATCGGCTCGTGAACAAGGTCGATGATCTTCAAGACCTTATCGAAGACTTGCGGAAGGATGTCGTTAATCGCGGTGTCCGGCCGCTACCTCGCCAGCTTGAAGGTGTATCCAAGGACATCCAGGTCTTGACTAAGGAACTCAAGAAGATGGAGGATTACATGAAACGCGAGAAACCCGTCTGGACTAAGATTTGGGAGAAAGAGCTAGAAGAAGTCTGCCAGGGCCGTGACGAACTCAAATTGATGGAAGACCTCATGATTGATTTGAAAGATGATCTCGAGAAAGCAACAGAGACATTCACACTTGTTGAACAAGCAACCAAAGAGCAGATGAAAGAGAACATGCCGGCTGCGCGACAGTTTTCTCGTGGCCTACAGAACCTCGGAAATAGCGTCAATCAAACGGCTGCGAAAGAAGGCGTACTGGGCGAAGTGCGGGCACTCCAGCCAAATCACGAAGACCGCCTCGAGGCCATTGAGCGCGCGGAGAAGCTGCGGCAAAAGGAACTCGAGAGTCGAAAGGACAACCCCCTGAAGAAGGAGCTAAGCAGCTTCGTGAAAGAAGGGAAGCTGAAGAAGAGCGGTGGGTTTGAGGAGGTGGAGAGGGCGAGAAAGGCCAAAGACGATCGCATCAGAAGAGAAGTTTGGGAGCGCATGAATGGCATCTTACCGGAAAACCCGATAGGCGAAGAAGAAAGCAACGACCTTGATGCCCCCGCAGCGATGGAGGAGGATTTGGAAGAAATCGAAGAACCATGAATGAAACGACGATAATGGAGAACGAAAGGATCAACGAAGGATCGGAGTAGCTGTATACCCCCAAGATTCGTGTTTTGATAGGTCTTCATATCTCTCCATCGTCAAATTATTCCTAATACCTGTACCACGTCCCATCATGTCTATATTCCAGCCTTGTTGTTCTGTCATAGCCTCGGCGTCCTTTGCTTCCATATCATATCACCTTTGCTTGCTTCTATATCACTGATTCCAACCCGCGGTTTGTGCCTCCTAGCGGACCTTAAGAGATTACGAGACTGTATTAGGCAATTATGTCCTGCACGACAGACCCATGCGGCATAATGCTGCCTCTCTCTCTCTCTCCATGTCGCGCTGTAGCTAGCGCTCGCCCCATCTAGGTCGTACATAATATCCTAGATCTTGCGGTTAGTGGCTATATCCCATATCAAACCCCGGCATTGGAATAAGTGTTGAGCCGATTTGATGTAACGCAACGCAGTGGCACCCCGCAACACTGCGCCTCTCATATTCTTGGCGTACAGCAGCCATGCTTCCTCTATGTCTCTATTGGCTAAGGTAGTGTTTGCGCCATGACGATTCCATCGGGCATGAAGAGCACGGGATATAATCGAGACTAGAGTGCTGGCTCCATGGTCGTCTCGATGTAAGTACGCGGTTGCTCGATCATTGGCGATGATGAATTGGATTTCCTTGCCGCGGTCTTGCGCTTGTGATAAGCCCGCTGAACACAGAGATCGAAAAGAGTACTCGAGCTGGGAAGTCTACGAGGGCTAACTCCAGAGCCATTACTACATCAATCCTTATCTGGGGCATAATTACGCCGAGGGCAAACCATCTTATTATGCTACTGGTTGGTGAAACGTTCCCGTGTTTCCCTTTCCCCTCCATTTTTCTCTTATTTCTCGCGGTATGTTTGTATATATGCTTTTGATTTTTGACGACCGACTAGATAGAGTGACAGACAGATTTAGGTAGATCGACCGACCGTACCGGGCCTCGTCCGAACATGAAGTGTATATATATACATAACTACTCTCGCAGCGAGTTCCGAATTGTTTCGCGACCCGTCGCCGCCTGTCTCCCCACCCTAGTCCAGCCACGCAAACGTTCTCCGCGCAGCATATAGCATGGGAGGGGGGGGGCGATTTAGATGCCGAAGAAGGCCAGGTCCATGGTCGCGTGCACAGGGACGGTGTGGCCGACGCCGTTGGCGCTGTAGCCGACGAGCTGCGCCGTCGTCGCGGTGCCCGAGCCGTAGATGGTCATGGTGTACCCGCTCTGCGGCGTGTTGCCCGTGTTCGTGGACGTCGTGAGACCGAAGACGTTGGACCACTGCTTCATCGTCTCGGCGTCTAAGGGGGGTTTTTCGCGGTTAGTTGGTCGGTCAGTCGGTCAACGGATGAATTAATTGGTGTGTGTGTGTGTGTGTGTGTGTGCGAGGCTTGGGGAGCCGTAGACGGCCTGGATGAAGGGGGTTGGGAATCTGGACTCACAGTTGGGATAGCGGAGGGTCGAGTCCGCGGTGCCGTGCCAGCTAAAATATTCGCCGTCGTCAGCAATGATCGAGATCCATTCGCCTCTGGGGAAAAAAAGGAAGGAGGAGAAGGGAAAGGGAAAAGAAGCAGACGACTCACATCTGCATACGGGGTCGGGTGCCGTTGTAGCCGGGGTAGTAAGTCCGCACCTGGTCGCCCCACTGCTGCGCCGTCTTGGTGAGCTGGCCGTTGGCGCACTGGTTGTTCCATCCGGGGGGATCCTGCGTCGCGGTCGAGCCGGCGACGTAGAAGCAGCCGTCCGGCACGCCCGAGTAGACCGAGCCGGCCTTAAAGACGTCGGGGTAGGCGCCCACGAGCACGTTCGTCATCATGGCGCCGGAGCTGGTGCCGGTCACGAACACGCGGTTAATGTCTCCGCCGCTAGGATGGCGAATATCAGTACTCTGGTGCTTATGGCAGCTCTGTGCTGTTTCTTCTTCTCCTTTCCCCCTTTCGAAACGCAAAACCAACTTCATATAGGCGGCTACTTACTACTTGTTGACAGCATGGGTGACCATGTTCGCGATGGTCTGGCTGTCACCGCCGCCATTGTGGGTGAGAGCTAGCAGAACGATCAGAATGAATTCAAGAGCAATTCCAGTCAACTCGTTTTTGGGAAGAGGTATTTCAAGAACGAAAGTCTTCGATATAGGGCCATTGGCATGTATGTATCAACGAACGTACACGCTGTCGAGGCAACATCGAAGCAACCGCCGCCAGACTTGGAGTTGGGGAAGATGATGATGAAGCCGCGCTGGCCGGCCAGCGGCATGAGACCGGACTCTCCCGAGTACTGCTGCGCGGAGCCCTGGCAATGGTGCACCGCCACGATGATGGGGGCCGGGGTCTTCAGGTTCGGCGGCACGTAGACGTACATGCCCAGTCTCGTGGGCACGGCATTGAAGTCGTTGACCTTGGTGATCGACTGGCCGTTGCCGAGGGCCAGGAGTCCGGCGAGGACGGAGAGGGTAGACACGATCTGCATCTTTTTTATCGTTGGGTGATCCGCGAAGAAAGAATCGGGTGCTTGCGTGAGTGCGTGCGTGCTTTTGCTATGAGGATCAATCAGCCCGAGCACAATTCCCACAGGCGCGCGAGCATATATATACGGGCGCCGGCTAGATGATCGATATATCATACCCCCCCTGTCTATTAATACCAATCTTCCCGTTCCCCGGATTCTGTGCCAAGTCTCCATTGCCGCCTGACGGGTCTTCGTTTTAGCCGTTCGTCCACCTACGGCTAATGTGCGACTGCGCGGATCGAGTTGTCATCTGGTTGGAGACGAGTCAATTTGGAGCGTCCCACGACTCCGCGCCGGGTTGGGGCGAGCCGTCAATCAACATGGCCATTCGCCTGACGCTCGAGGAGCACTCGGAGCCTCAGTGGCCGAGTTTACAGCTGGTGATCTGGGCCCGGGTGATCTCATTGGCCTGGGATGATTGGAAGAGCTCATGCGTATAGGGGGAAAAAAGACCAGTGCGAATGCGGGTAGCTCGAAGCGCGACGCGTGCGGATTGGGGTATTCGTGGTCAAGGCCTGGAGACGATCGACGTGGGGTTCGCCACGCTGCTGGAAGAGGATCAAGTCATTATACGGGTAGCCCTAGCAAGCTCATCATCTGGATTATAGCTATGATCGACTTGCCACAATATGCAACAGAGACGAAGAGGCAAATTCCGTCTTAAGAAACGACAGTACATCGTGAAATTAGAGAGGAGATACCCCTGATTCGATCTATTCTTCTCTGGACTCTCATGCCGCATTAGCGCCACATAATTCAATTCCAAAGGAGCCCTCAGGGGACTAATAGCCTCAATATCATTTTGCTTTCAATGGACATGCAATTTCAATGATCGGAGTTGAATTAAACTTCGAGGGGCGATTTAACCGAGCTGACATGGCTGGGCGTCGGTGATAGCCGGGGGCATCTATCACTGGCCCACAACCTAGTACAGACAATTGAAACTGGGCGGGCATACACGTACCCTGTGGTTTACACTCAGAATAATGTTAATCCCAAGGGGTTGATTCCTCGTTGTTTTCACTGTAGCTATATCAATTCGCTCGCGCTTCGCTTTCTGGCCCATGTTGGCTTCACCGGCCCTCCGGAGTGCGGTTTATATATGAATGCTGCTATTTGTCTCGCCCGACGCTCCATTTCAGCGTGCATCTTGTACCTTAGCCGGTTCGATGCTGGTGTCTACCACTACTAGATTGACCATATCTTTCGATAAACCATCAAGTCTTATGAGCTACTCTTGTCCTCGATGGCCTTTTTGCTGATCAAGAAGTCTTTCGTACCTTTCATTAGATTTTCGACTTACCCCTTTTTATACTACGGTCATGCTTAATACACTAACTGCTTCACTTTTATTACAATTATCTCTGCTAGAGTAACTCTATGGTGCTTCGTAGCTTACTTACCTAGATAGCAATCATTACTTTAAGGATCGGATTCCACAAGGCCCTATTAATTAGAGGGAGGCCACACCTTGCTTGTTACGCTACTATATATGTAACTGCAGACATTAGCTGTCCGACTTGATAACGTTCTACTTTCGCCAGTAGTCTACCGGTATAGCACTGCAGTTCTATTCCGTGACCTTGTGTCACGGATATGTGGGGATCTGGTGGGTCTACATAGACCAGATCCTTTGGATCTAGTGACTGTACGTACGTAGCACCTAGGTGTATAAATAGGTGCTTCTTTTCCCTTTGTTATTCCTAGAAAACTAGAGAGGTAGATCATCTCAATACACCTTCAGTGATCCCACTGGTTTTGGCACTGGTCATCTTCTTCCACTTGATCTAGACTCCACTTCTACGTGAGACCTTGCTACGCTTCCACGTCTTGAAAAGGGGATAACACAAGACATATATCTACCTAGGTGTTTACAAGAGACCGCCGTAGACTGTGGAAGGCGAGAGATGGCATCATGATCAAAAACATAATATCCTAAGAGGCTGCCACACTATTCACCTCTCAAGTCTCCCTCATCTGCATTAATTGATGTTACGCGACTTACGGATGGTAATATGATATCATGGGTCGTCTATAAAACTTCGTAGCCAGCATTCAAGGAATGTGTGCATACTAGAAATTGGGTGTCAGCAATAAATCCTACCAGAGTCGTAGCTAAGTCACTTATAGTCGGTAATGACCTCGTAGAGCTACTTTCAACGTTGTTTCGCTGATTCATTTCATGATCTACAATTAAGTCATGCAAAGGGCTTTAATGCAAGGGGACGATAGGATATGGACTCGCTTAATCGACAAGGGGGCTGACTGATTGATCGACCTTCCTTTTAAGAGTGCCTGCACGGGAAGCCGGCATCGTATAAGCATGCCCCAACCATGTAGATGCAGGATGACACGGCATGCACTTACTTGGATCTGACAATGATTACTGTAGTTACTCTTCAATGGAGGGGAAAGGTCTAAGGTGTAGCCATAGCCGTCGAAATATTTAAAGCATCACGAATTCTCAATGTTCATTTGTGATGGGCGGCTTTATTAACTCTCAGTGACCGACGGAATAGCACCGACAAGATGAAGCTATTAGCAATTCCCGCCCTCGTCGCAGGAGCCGCGCAGGCATTCCAATTCTTGAACGACATCCCGGTAGACGCATACTATAACGAGGGGTCTGACTACGTGATAGAATGGAAACCTGAAGACAGAGGCGACACCTTCAGACTCGAACTGTACACATTTCTGGTCAACCCGATCTATGTTGGTCCTTCCCCGTACCCTTGGGGTGGGCCAATCTATGACTATAACGACACTACCACTGTCCTCAATGGTAAGTACTACACTGACTCATATTAGCTTGGCATTGTGTTGTATAACTAACTGTTGGAAACCATTGCCAGCCGATGCAAAGTATTCCGACGGAAACTATACATGGCACATTGATCTTATCGACGGTCGCGAGGGTTCGGACTGGTATTATCGCTTTGGGGCAATCTTAGGCACCGTTGGCGAAGTGGCTGATTATGCCCGCTCCTTCCATATCCAAGCTTCGTAGCCACATTGGACGGCTGCATCTTCGAGTTATTGGCGGAGACTGCGAAACCACAGGGGGCATTTACATAGTAACATCTGGGTTAGGCCATACTCCCGACCTAGGTGGCAACACGAATAGTACTGATGAGGGTAGCCCTGCTGTAGTAAAATATATATACCATAGTTTGGATTCTTGTATTGTGACCTGTGAGGCTCAAATGCCTTCTAGGTATTTGTTTAGAGTAAAGTGAAGTGTATAATGTTACCTATTCTCTCTCGAAGTGTGCACATAAGTAAATGTCGCGAAACTGGCTGGAAATGTTGTTGGTTACTCCAGAATGAACTTATTGTTATTACACAAAACGATAAATTTATATAGTTACAGCTTTTATTATGGTTGTCGTGGTGTTCCTCCGCTACTTAAGCAATGACACCGATCATTGTAAGCATACGGTACGGAGGAGGAAAAAGTGAAAAAGAAAAACTGTAGGTATAGGAGGAATTTAACCTCCGCAGATGGACTCGCGGGGAATCGAACCCCGGACCACTCCCATGCTAAGGGAGTATTATACCACTAAACCACAAGCCCAGTGTGGGGAGGAAACTATGCAAGTGGATCCTCAGTGGCGTCGGACTCCTCAATTGGAGTTGATATCTCACGTAGCGAATTGGTTAAACCTATGTGAAATTCCACCCACAAGTTAACTTTTCTAATACAATATCTCCTTCCCGTATTCTTTCCTATTTTTGTGTTCTCTCACCTAACGCTCGAAATCTGGCTTGCGCTCGCAACACCCGGGTGATATGGTGGGTACACTGGATTAATCGTAAAAGTTCGTTCATACAGCGCTAACTTCAACCAAGCCCGAGTGAGAGCTTCAACGATCACGATTTAACGAAGTATAGCACGGTTATCGAGTTTGTCACGATTGTATCGCTTCCCAACTTTCTTGTCGGCAGTGATACACGTATTCTATTCTGGTAGCAGGTCTCGGATTCATTTCTAGGGTTATGTGGCGAATGTTTCTATAACAATTGAAAGCACACATAGTACAACCATTGAAGAGATATAGCGATAGTCTGTATTTATCTCGATAACCACACCTAAAAAAACGACGAAATATCCCCAGCCCATCATATTGATCCAACCATCCCGTACTTGAGTCTTGAGCTTCCAGCCCTGTCGTCCTCTCATCGGTTTTCCGACGCTTGGCCGGGAGCAGCATTTTTGAATGGGATAGACTTTTGCTTCGTTGGCGGGTGGCAGGGGGCACGGCCACATGCCCAGTATTTCTGCCCCGAG
Source organism: Nemania sp. NC0429 (assembly GCA_022578495.1). Classification (NCBI taxonomy): domain Eukaryota; kingdom Fungi; phylum Ascomycota; class Sordariomycetes; order Xylariales; family Xylariaceae; genus Nemania; species Nemania sp. NC0429. The sequence continues at coordinate 361,529 of MU392173.1, read as the reverse complement.
CAGTATGGGCTGTTCATGTGAGCCTCATATTCTTCCCTTGAGTTGTAGACTTCCTTGCGGTTGCTGCATGATGGGCATTTTGCATTAAACGGTCCACTGCCTAATGGTTGATAAATATGGTCATCTGCCAGCGCCTTGGCGAGCCCTTTATCGTCCGCCGGTTCGAAGATCAAGCCACATGGCAGGCATCTGAATTCTAGACCACCTGCCTCCGCTTTGGCGGCCGTATTTGGAAGGTTTGGGTGTTGGTTGCTTCCCGTGTTTACAGGAGTATCCACCGGATTGGATCCAGACATCTTGAGGTGAGGGTAGGTTGGTGCCTGGTGATGTCTATTGAGTTGTGATATAGATTGGTACGATTATTGACAGTTTTGTCGCTGGATTTAAAGTTGAGACTGGGGTGAAGTGAGTATAACGGGATGAATTGATTTCAAGAACATCTCATCCTTCAAGAACCACAGGTATATATATGCGTGTATCTTGCATGGAAAGCTTGCTATATCACTATCCCTAGGCAAACTGTAGCAGGCAACCTAACACAAAGCCTGACATCATCGCAACGACAACAAGGGGCTGTGCGTTATAATTGCTGCTGAGAAGGGAGTGGATTGCAAGGGACTGAGACAATGTAATTATAATACGTGTCACTTTTAGGGCGCTACGCCTATTAGGATCAGTACCGAGTACTAATCTTCGAAGGGAATGTTTTGTACAGTCTAACGAAGATAGCGGAAGTGAGCACGCACGACCGCTATTCTACCAAGAGGGACAAGCTTCTTGACTCACGAAGTGGAAAAAGAGCCACATATTTTACGCCACGGCTATCAGTGCTATTAAATTTCTCGAAGTTTTTGTGTGGTGTGGTGTTGTGCTTGCCACTGTAGCAGAAGCTGCCACCCAACACCTCGGGAAAACAGAGAGTGGGAGCTGGCACGGAAATAAGGGCCAAATCGCAACGGATATTACCTGTATGCATTTCTTGGAGCACATATCATACATCGACCGCCTGTTTTCGTTTTGAAAACAAGGCGTCCCCTGTCATTCTAGGCGTGAAAGGTCACCCATTAAATACAGTCTCGTGAGTATTGCTATAGCTCCAAAGCGCTAATTTCTAGCATTCAATAGGCTGACCGCATAGGTATGCGTGAATTGTAATTAATTTTGGCCACTGGTTTAGCAGGAGGATTAGTGCGCCCCTTGCGCCAGGGTCAAGAACAACAACAACAAACAATAGTCGCGGAATCATCAGTAGTTTGGCAATCTGCTACTCTGATTGGGCATTAGTTGGGATTTGTCTTAGCGAACCCTGTTACCCAAGCTTAGAAAGAAGGGGGAATTCGGACGCCCTTCAACAGCCCTTAACCGGCCCAGCCGCGAAGGGAGAGAACTGGCCATTATGTCCGCGACACCAATACTGGGGGAACGGTTTATTACGTTTAGGGACCAGCGCTGATTAGCATGTTACCAATGCCAGGGTGCTATCCATAATCCCCAGTAACGTTATATTATCCACTATCCCTTAGGGCAATTCGTTCATTTTCTATTCTGGATATTTGGTTCCTACTTCTCTTCATTTTAGTCCCAAGTGGTCCAAAATTAGGAAGGCATTCCTAAGCATCTCCTAGTTCTGTCATATTTCCCTGTTCTATTTCGTCAATCCAATCCAACACCATACCCGGCCCAAACCCGGCACTACATTGCAAGATCGAATCGTAGAAATCGACTCTGAAGTCGTAGTCCCCCCGCATAGGCCACTCTGGCCAGAGTTGTTTCAACTTCGTCCGATAAACATCGCGAAGCTGAGTCGCTTCGTACTCCATTAGGTGTTCCCAGTAGAGCGGATTCTTTCCCTCATTATCTAATCTGTCGGGATCGCCCGTATCCGCCGCCGCCGCGGCCTCGGAAGGTGTCTCGTCTCCGTAATCCTCCCGCACTGGCTCCTCTAGACGATCGTCCTCTTCAAGGAAGTGAGGCACGTTCAAAGTCATCCAAATCGGCAGTGCTGATACACACTCCCAGTCCACAATAGCCGTAATTTTGCCCTCGTCATCTACTAAGATGTTACGCAAATTCAGATCGGGATGATAGAGGACCGTAGGCTCCGCGTATCCCTCTTCGGCTGGGGGGAAGTACTTAGGAAGGATAGAGAGCAGGCGCTGCGTTGGGATTAGAATATCTTGTTCGTCTTCCACATCGTCATCGTCTTTGGCCTCCTCGATAATGGCGGTTTTCTCAAGTATGATAACTTTAATTATCGATTCGAGCCAGGCGCCACTTGACTGGAATGGACCCCGAGGAAAGTCAAACTGCAGGCGGTTATCTAGAAAGAACTCGTGACATACAAGCTCGCCGGGAACTGGAGCTGTTGAGGCTTCACCGTCAATATTCCCGTGATTCCAGTGCAGTGTCCCTATGTTTTTGAATTTATCGTTCTCACTGCCGCAGCGAAATAGCTCTGCTTGGATTTCAGCAATGCGTTCTGTGAGGGCGACTTTTTGCTCCTTGGTCATAGTCCGCCATTTCCTGCGGGCTTGGCATCCGGGCATGAACTCTATCAGAATCCACTCGAAACCAATTTCATTGCTTCTGCTATCGTCAAAAGCGATGATCTTTGGTACAGGAATGGTGGTTTTGTGCCGCAACCAGTTCAGAGTCGTCACTTCTCCGTGCGTTTTGTGGTAAGGATAGACAGGTAGAGTAACTCTCATTATGAACGTCTGGGCGAGACATTCGACCCGATAAAGCCTGTTGAATGCGCCGACCGCGTAGAAAGATATTTGGCAGGGGTCTTTGGGCTGAATCTTCAGTTGCTGGCGACACACGTTTTCAATGGAGGAGACTGAAGGTTGTCGCGTCCAGTGTGGCACGGTATTCCAAAGCTGGCGGGACCATCTTAAGCCATCCTGGCTATACCTAGGTGTCTGTATCATTGCTGGTGATGAGCGCCTTGCGAAGGGTTGGGTGTAGTGCTCAGAGTGCAGAGTTTGAGATGGAGAAGGAGAAAAGTGTACAGTCTGGTACTAACGTACGGAGTACGAGCACTGGGCTGATTTCATAGCATCATACGTTTGCTGTACCATCCGATATGTCGTGTTACCCGTATACTGGTATTGTTTGTTATCCAAGGTCTAGGTGAGTCAAAAATAGCGAATACGTCAATTTGCTTTTTATTCGATTAGGAATAATGTTAAGTTCTCCGTTGTCGTATACAATTTAATTTGGCTACTAGAATATTATGAAACTGATAGAGTAGGTCGAATTCATTCATGTCAGAAGGGAAAAAATCACACCACACCCCCCTCGATCCTTCAGGATCGCACTCTATCACGTGCCCGGTCTCACCCGGTTCTACTTGTGTTATATTGTACCAGAATGGAGCTGCAGTCAAATCCGCTACAATATGTGACTCTTATGATCTAATGCCTCCTCTCTTGTGCTATGGAAGAACTGAAGGCATGTGCAGAGCTGTCTCTTGGTTTGTTTTGCATGATTTAAGAGAGGCAAGCTATCTTTTGCTCATGAAACGAGTATGCAAGTCAAGAAGACTGCGGCAAAAAGCTCGCCATGGGGAAATCAGTGAACAAACTTCTGGAATTCATCTACGATATTCCAAACATCAAGCTTATACAGCTACCCTCTTCGGGAACAGTCCATTCAAATCAGCACTACAGGTTAGATGTGCAAGGTGTAAGCTACTAAAAGAAATTGGTTAGTAGTGTAGCTAACAATGTATTTAGATGACAAGCGGAACACCCCAATGCTATAATCTCCAGATCCAAGCCAATAAAGAAACAAATTTGACGACTTTGAGAAATTTAAAAAAGAAAAAAATTGAAACACAGGCGCTGGCGGACAGTTGCCGGACCTGTGCTCGTCGCAACGGACAGCACACCGAGTCCTGATCAGATAAAGCGGGAATTTTCCGAGATGATTGATTTACCATAGGCTTGGACCAGCTTGGTGGGACGAACGCCCACTGTTGAAACATAACTTGAGCATTACAAATCGCAAGTGCGGCCTCAGCTCATGACAACCAAAGGCCTCTGTCACAAAACTGGCTGGGAGTGTTGCTGGCAACTTTGGGATAGGCTTATCGTTATTACATAAGGAGGAAGTCCTATCTACCAGCCTTTGATTCTGTCGGTCGGCTTGTCCAGCCCAGCCAGGTTGGCTCCATGTAGTATCTTTAGTACCGTGACAGTCCCGGGTCGCTCCTATGTGCTAAGCTAGATACCAGAAAATGAATAGTTCGGGCAGGGGTCATTCGATACAGCTCATCTACCGCGACTAGCCCGATACGGTGTGTCTTGCTGGAGCTCATTTGCTATATAGGGTAGTCTGAGATTCCCGAGATAGCATATTCACACTTCGGTTGTTACCGACGACCTATAGCCTGCTACATCGGCAACTTCAATCACTCCTTAAGTGGAAGCTCAACATTAAAGCATGTAGATCCTACACAGTAACCGCTCGCTGCGGCTGTGCGTCGGAAATCTCCGGTGCAAGCAGTCCCGCTAGCGGCCGTATCTGTGGAGATCGCCAAGGCCGTGGCGCACGGTAGAGGACCGGGGATGGCCCGAGCCGTAAAGTTCCAGGCAGGCTTTCTGCGCCAAGGCCCAAGAGGTTACCTGGAGCATTTCATTTATGCAAGCCTATCTATCGTGTTTGCGGGGTAGCGTAAAATTGAACGCTGTAGTGACCTGTGTTTGCTACGGGATACTCTTGTGCTCATCCTTGATTCTCATTGTCGTATCTGGTTTGTTCGTCACATCATATCCCGATGCGTCCAACCCTTTGTGATGGGACATAGACATACCGCCCTAAAGGGTGGCTATATCAGCGATGTGGTTATATAGGTGTGTGTGTCCTTGAAAGCTCTTGGTGCTTAACAGATTCAGGAATCATTGGGTTACTTCTCCTCTACTCAATGACCTTGCCGATCTCTGACTATTGAAGCCTGTAACCTCTTTTTCTGATAACTACGACCGTTCCATTCAGTGACCAGCTCCTCGAATACTCTTACACTCACAATGGCGCCGTTGGCCTTCCGAACTGCCTTTGTCGGCCTCAGCGCCATCGGCCTCTCTCTTCTCTGGGGCACTATGGCGCTCAACGGTACTCTCTTTAAGTTGCTGGAAGTGAGCGGATCCGGGATTTACCCTGACGGTCGTGTAATGGAATTGAGCTACACGAGGCTGCCGCTAGTCGACAGGCTTATCTGCATCCTGGTCGCGTTCTTCGACGTGCTGAGCAACCTGGTGGATGTCGCCCCGTATTTGATGCTCCTGGATCTCGTCGGCACCATCATGGTTATCAATCTGATGACGCTTGTGGAGAATCGCCGATCGCCCAGGCTAGGACTTTCGTAAGGAACATGACCCCCGAACTTTAAACCAACCCGATGTGCTAATTCGCCGATCGCAGCCCTACGCTATGGCAATATTCGTGGAACTGCGGAGGTGTCGCCGTGTTCCTTCCACTATACGCGCGGAACTACGTCCAGGAGAAGCCGAAGAAGACGTATCCTCTTCCCAGATCGGAGGCTCAGGCCATACCGTTTACTACGCTGTGGAGTGTGATACTTGCCTTACCGCTCTTTGTGCCGGCCCTTGTCACCGCCTCGCCTGTCCGGATCCAGCAGGGGGTGGTTGCTTTTTTCTTCGCAATCCCCGCGTTTTCAGCCTTTCAGGCCGTAGCGCGACGAGCAATCGCCAAAACTGGATACGTCGGCAGTACCAAGCCCATTCAGCTTGCCTATTTGATAGCCGGCGGGCTTAGTGCCTTGGTTCACGTCGGTGTCATTTTCTACATCGCGAGAAGCAGCACAGACGGCCTCTCGCTGAGTCGGGTTTTCGTTCCACATCCCGGCAGAGTACAGCTTGGTCAGCCCCACGTACTGACCGAAACTTCATTGCTCTTCATCCAATATGATTACCTTGTCATCTACGCTGTGGTGGCTTTGCTCGCGTTCTACGCCGCATATTACGGCCCTACACGAAAGGAAGTGGGAGGTTTGACAGGATTACTGGCTGCAACGGTGATTACTGTGACATTGGGTGCGGGTGCCGGTTTGGCTTTCGTGCTCTGTGGTCTGGAAGGACGAGAAGACCTGCCAAAGAGAGCCGTGTCCAAGACGTAACATATCTACACTGTATTCTTTGTGCGGCCAACATGAGCTCAGACGGATCCAGAAGCTCAACATGCTAGCGAAAACGCCCCCTGAACAAAGATAGCTCGACACTTGGGGCCTCTTCCAAGAATCGGAAGGCTTATACAACTATAATTTCCGGTACTTTAGCTATTGCAAAGTTCGGCCAGATTGTACTATTGACGTCAGAAATGGAAGCTTGCTTGGAATCTATCAAAATCGCGGAGGTTTGGACGTGTGTCTTTCGTCCACTCTTCAGGAATAAAACCCGTTTGTCGCTCGTTGAGTCTGAGACACTCACGGGAAAGGCAATGCTACATAGACTCTAATCGCTGGCTGGTAAGACCATTTGACGTCACCGCCTGGTGTGAAAGAGAATCAAATGTGACAGAATATATAAGTACATGGTAATTTGTATTCAAGGTTGAAAGAAAAGGCAACGTAGTTACAGAATGGTTACAAGCCCCGCCATACTACCCCCATTTGGCGCTATGGAATTAGCTATGAGTTGCAGACCACAAGCTCAGGGGATAGGCTAAACAACAGGTCCCATTGCCCCCCTTTCCCCCTATTCATAAGTACTTAATTACTCAACAGTCTAGATGTGCAAGTCAGGATAGGACACCAATTTCAGGCTTGTACGAACTAATATGCAATTCAGGTCGGCCACAGGGGCTGTATTGAGTGGTGTATAAAGTATGTATATCATTCGTAGATAATATTAACGTACACCACATACCCCTAATCAAGCAACGCCTCATTTCGAAATCGTTCTCTCTCCCGGGAGAAATTCCTTCTCTTTGTATGTCGGTAGGTAGTGGAGTGTCACAAATACTCGTGTTTTGAAGCTACGCATTCGACACACAACCCTTGTTACCCCCCCATCCTCTGCTCTAAAGGAGCCAAAAATTCACAGTAGCAGCAAGTCAAGGGGGCAAAAAGATCTCGCAGACATACAAATCATCCCCACACACGAAGATAAGCACATCGGACTTACTTAATGTAGCAGATAAGTAGATTCAACGCCGCGCGCACAATACAATACAACGCCCACTAGACAGCGGGTCGCGAAGTCCCTAAATCACTTACTCACTCGCTCACTCGCTCACTCGGCAGTCAGCTCGCCGATCCGCCTCTCAATCTCGGGCACCTGTCGCAGCAGGACCTCGAGGTCCTCCTTCTCGTCCTCGAGCTTGAGCCTCTTCTCGGCGTCGAGCCTCGTGAAGACGTAGTTCCCCTGCCCGTCGAACTGCAGGATGCGGCTGTGGTACTTCCAGAGGCTCCGCCGGTGGCTCACCGTCATGAGCGTGATGCCCAGCGCCTTGGCGTTGTCGTACATGACCTTCTCCGTCTCGAGCGTCACGCTGCTCGTGCACTCGTCGAGGATCGCGTACCGCGGCTTGTGGTAGAACAGGCGGGCCATGGCCACGCGCTGCTGCAGTCCTCCCGAGAGGACGTCGCGCCATTCGGCCTCGGCGTCCCAGCCTTCCGGGTACAGATCTACCAGATGCTCCAATGATAAGAGAGTGAGGATCTCGAGCAGCTGGGCGTCGGTGACGCCGCGTGCCCGTACTGCGCGTAGACTATCTGGGTATGTGATCTGCTGGCGCAGGCTGCCCCGAGATAGATAAGGTCGCTGGGGGATGTAGAAGATGTCTGTGAAAGGGGGCTTGTACACGGTACCGCCATAGACGGGCCACAGGCCCCCCAGAATACGGAATAGACTTGATTTGCCGCAGCCGTTCGGCCCGACAACAAGAAGATGATCGCCCTGCTTTAGAGAGAACGACAGTGCTTTCACGAGCACGTCGCCATTGGGAGAGATGATGGGCACGTCGATGAACTTGATGTCCTTGCTTTCGACGACTTTTCCCCGGCCTTTCAAGACAGCCTCGTGCTCTTCAATTCCGGAGCTAGAGACGAGCTTCTTTTCAAAATGACCCGCTTGTATATCCTCCATTACGTCCAGCAGAGATGCGACACGAGATGTGTACCCTGCCAGTTCCATAATTTCGCGGTACGAAAACATGATCCGGCCAAACGCATCCGATGCGCTCAGCAGCATGCGACGATTGGTAACGAAGCTCTCTGTCCTGTCGCCCATGCTTATAGAATCGCTCAGCTGGCCGGGGAGTTTGAAGAATACGGGAACACTGCACAGCATGAGGCCCAGCGCTCCCCAGAAATATTTGATAACGAAATCCTCCATAATGCCGTGGTAAAACCGCCGACGGAGGATGTAATTCACATGCTTGATGAGTGTGAAGTATCCCTTGTCGAGTGTGTCTTTCTCCGCCTCATGGCCGTGGTAAAGGGCTACCTCTTCGGAATAATCGATGAGTCTGGAATGTTGGAATCGGAATTCGCCCTCGAGCCGCGCTTCGTCAGCTACATATTTGCCGAACGGTGGAGTAAGGGCTCGCATGACGGCAGCCGAGAGCTGGACGAGCAGAGACATGAATACAACGCCTTCGCCACCAACGCTCTTCGAGAGCGACCATGTGTATATCGTCTGCGACCGTATTAGCTTCTTGAAGGGTGAGTTGTGGGGCCTGCGATGCATACCATATCTAAGATTGGCTTGGCCAAATTGCTATACAGCTCAGCCAAACTATTTGAAAACTTGGCCACATCTACGGATATGACCTGGTCTGGGTTTTTTATCCTATCGTCCAGGGCAGATATGCCGTAGAAAGTGAGTTTGGAGAGGTATTTGTCGTGAATGTGCTGGGTCATTCGGGTTCGGTATTTGAGCGAGAGCTCAGCTTGGTGGAAGGATAACTGGAACGGGAAATGCATCATTAGCAACCTTGCCAATCCATATTCGAGAAATCCAATCCGGGAACGCGAAGACTATTATACTAACCATTGAGTTTGTGAAGGTCGCAGGCACGGCGATCAACATCCACCACACTATCCTCTTCAGAAATTCCTTGCCGCTTCCTTTGACGAGGGCCTTGACGATGGCGCCATCCATTTCGGCCACTTTTAAGCTTATGAGAGTTCGTACAACAAGGAAGAAGCTGTGGCTCAGAAGAAGCCTGGCCTCCTTGCTACGGGCGCCGGGTATGACGATATGCAACAGCTTCAGCAGAGATCGGAAGAACTCGCGATTCAGCTCGACCTTCTTCTTGCTCGCCGAGTCTTGCGTGTCGCTCGATGTGGTGCCCGAGTGCCTCTTGGCGGCTTCGCGGGCCGAGGCGGCCTTCTGCTCGGAGATGGCATGGCGGATGCGGTTCACGAGGGCGAGGAACAGGGCGAGGTAGACGGCGCGGGAGATGCGCGTGCGGTTCGAGACATAGAGTTCGATCAATCGCGCGACAGCGCTCTTCATCGACCGGTCGGGCAGGGCTAGTTTCGAGAGCACGGCCATGACGACGAGCTGGCGGGGGCCGAAATGCGTTCCCTGTGCGCCTCCTCGTCGCGTTTATGTGCAGAAGGCCGTACCAAACCGTCTCGGGGGGCAATTGGTGACGTTGGATTCAACCCATGAAGAAGTGAGAGGGGATGATGCGCAAATAGTTCTATGTCGGAGGGTCTCTATGTACTGTTACATGATGAACAAAAAGGTCGATGTTGGAAGACGAGCACCGCGTTCGTGGGCAGGTGATGCGATAGCTAGGATGGGAAAAGGGAAGTCCGGCGACTCGTCGCAGTTGTACGAAGTACGAAGTAGATGGATGGGTACCTTGGTTATTGTTCCTCGGCGATAGCATGCATGAACTAGTCCATTCTTGGCATTCCCCATGGGCCAGGGTGACGTCTATTGTGTACTTCCTACTTCGAAGCTCGCATGTGATTTCTCCGCTGCACAGATACACTCGGTATATCGGTAGCGTGGGGCCAGATGCCAATATACGAAAAACCGCCACTCTCAGTATCCATATAGGCATCACTGCCGCGGGGTCTTCTTCCTCAAGAATATCGCGTAGAGTGGCGTTGACCGGTCCTCGATTTTCATCACCTTCACCACTCTCGATCGCCTACGTCCAACACTTCTCGTAACAGCGCATCTTTACGCGCCGTCTGTTCTCTTGATCAAGATGGCCGACGAAGAGGAAATCGCAGTCTACGACGAGGTCGAAATCGAGGACATGACCTTCGACGAGACGCTCCAGATCTTCCACTACCCTTGTCCTTGTGGCGACCGCTTCGAGATTGCGCTTGTGGATCTGCAAGACGAGTCAACCGATATAGCCGTATGTCCTAGCTGTAGTTTGATGATACGAGTCATCTTTGATCAGGTTCGTTCATAGGGGCACAGTAAAACTTAGCAGGCTGGGCGAAAGTCGAGCTCACCATCTATGACTAGGATAACCTCCCCAGGCCTCCAGAGGACCCTCCGTCAGAGCCTGTCGAAGAGACGCAGCAGGTTCTCGTCGCGGCGTGAAAATCTCTTCGAAAATTTGGTTCGCCGCCAATGTAAGAAGAGTGTTAAGGCATACGAAATGCCGCGCCGCCCACCGAGGCAAAAATGGGCTACAGACCGAAACGCACTCTAGCGTCGCAAAAGACAAGCATAAACTTTAATGAGCGCAAACTTCGGCCGCGAACCTTCTGGCCACCCAACTGCGCATCGCCGCATTCCACACACAATATGCAGCTTCGAGGTAGTCGTTCTGGCTGCGCGATGCCCATGATCATGCAGGAGCATCGAAGTTCGGGTGGATATGTCACGGAGTATATATACCGTCAATACCGGCAAGGTATTAACGGCGTCGTTTTTACCGCAGCAGGATATATACAGAAAAACGTGCTCGTCGTCCTCAACTGATGTCTCTAGCGATACTCGCGATAGGGCAATAACGCGCATCAAGTCGCATTCTCAGCGCAGGATCAATACATGGGTCGGACGAACAAAGGTAGTATTGAAAATGCAGCATCGACTATCTCGCTAGTCACTGCCATGAAACTGGGGGGTATATAAAAGCAACCAATACAATCCAGAACGCCATTGCTCCAGAAACCATTCATCACACTCGGTATCGTCGTTTCGCATCCAGTCATGCCACTACCTTGCCACGGCTATCCGCCAACTCCTTTGAAATGCGCAAAAGAAATCGTATTATACGGCCTTGTCATAACAAGACGAGCCCCGCGGCCGAGAAGACTATGAGCCCCATGATAGACGCCTCGACTGCCGGCTTGTCTGCCACGTCTGTCTTGAGGGGGGGTGGCGCCTTGGTCATGGTCCCGGTGATGTTGCTTATGTCTATGTATGCTTGTGAGCTACGTGCTCGCAGTAATGACGTCCCCAGACCGAGGGTTGTAGATATTATCATACCTGAGTTTTGCGTCGTGATTTCAACGGCGCCGGGGGAGTGCACGACTACGCGTTGATGCAGTGCTGCTGCTGCGCTTGAAATAATGGCGCCGAGGACAACACCGCTTAATCTCATCCTAGCCACTTGCCAACTAGGTCCGATTCAGTGACGCCCGTTTCCTAGAGCAAGATGCTCGGCTAAGTGCCCCTGTGTGCCGGATGCATGCAATGCTCGACAGTGTGTGTCGATAGGATTTCGATGATTGGTGAATTGGGCGAGCGCAGCAATTGAGAAAACTGATTTATCGGTGAGCAGAGTAGCGTTGTTCAGGGATGCGTTGATGCGAGTTGGGTACAGATTAAGATTAATGATAAATAAAAGAGAGGGGAATCACAGTTGGACGAGATGGTTGCCAGGTCAAGGTATTATGCATAAACTTGTTGCTCATGTTTTCTTGCATGACATCCCCGCGTCATATCTTATACTTTGTTAGGAGCGACTAAATACCAGGTAGATAAACCAGGCTAGTCTAGACGAGAAAGAGAAAAAAAAAACCATCGGGATGGGACGAGAAAGCTCTTAAAAGCCTGGCAGCTCAGTCAATATGTGACCCCACAAGCTCTCATACGGGAAGTCAAAACAAGCAAGAGAGCTGGGCAACGGATCCATCCATCCATCCACCCTATCTACATGTAACTTCGTACCAGTACCTGTAACTTATAAGCATTACCTACTGCACTACCAGGTACCGAACACCAGAGAGAACTTAAACGATAAGGCAGGATGACAGGAGACAGACAGCCGTTGGTGTGGATCGTATTCCGCGCCGCGCCACGCTCGTTTTGGGTTGTCTGCTAACGGGAGTTCCAAGGCACGGAGTCGTGATAGGCACGTTGTTTCGCTATCAACTTCCCGGTTCTGCCAAGAATTTAATGGCCGCACGTCACGTCGCATGTCGCATCTTTCCTCCCCCTCCAGGAGGGGAGGGCTGGACCGGCCCTACTACACTAACAAATAAATGTATTACGCCACTCCCTAACCTAGTGCCGTCAGCCCAAACGGTTGCGAAAAGGCGACCGAGATAGGCATAGACGAGCAAGACTAGGCCGGATGCAGATATCTAGACGACGTAATGCAGGTTTTTTTCTTTCTGCGACGGAGGAACATTCTTGAAAAATGCATCGATCGCCTTACGCTAGCCCATCTACTACACTCCATGGCAGTGTTGCATGTTGCAGCGAGTGGGTAAGTAAGTAAGTATGTCCCAAGTAGGTAGATAGCGTGTCGGCCCCTCTCGATGGATTTGATGGATGGGTTGATTGATTGATTCATTCCATCTGATTCTCCAGGAACTAAATGACCTGTGTTGCGCCTCGCTGCGCAAATGCAGAGAATACCTACGTAATCAATACTTGATCATGCCGCATTCAGGTACAAGTAGAGGGAAGGGATGGCCGAGACGCAGAGCTGACGAAACGATGCGCTGCAGTGCGCTGCGATGCAATGCGATGCTACTTGAAAGATGCCAGGTTACGTCGGTTAAGGTACCTAACCTATGCCAGGGACATGATATGCTCCTATGCTAGGTACGTTGTGCCATCAGAAGACGAGACGGAACAGCCTTCCTGCACCTCGGGACGAACCCTTGTTCGGATGGTGTAGGCGCTTGCGTCAGTTCTCAGCTAACTAAGTACACATCAGTACCTTAGGTAGCCGGGTGAGACAGTGTGATGAAGACGTGTATAAAACTCTTCAGCCGCTCCCTCTCCCCCCGTCCTGTCAGGTAGTGTAGAAGAGCTTCCGACAAGTGTTGAGGCGCAAAGCTTCGCGATAACTGGTAACATTCCAACTACATAGCGTGCAGCACTTGCTTAGACCGCGGTGGCTTTTTCAGCTTTTCTAGCTTGGTCATGCAGGTTGTGCATGTCTAAGCCAACAGCTAACATCCATACGACACGATACGAATAGGTTGGTTACTCTCTAGGCGGGGGGCTTGGTGACTTTGCGAAATGGAGAAACTCGGCGCTATTTTTGGAGAGAGCCGGCCCTATCTATCTTTATCGTTTTGTCTTTCCCAAATCGGCTGTTCCCATCTGACACTACCCTAAAACGGCAAAGTCCAACAGTAGATAGCCGGGCCCCGCCGAGGTCGGTTAGTGTAGGCACAACCGCTTCCGAGGTTTCGTGTAGGTAGAGAATTGACGGGGAAAAAGATGTTGTTGTTGTATTCGTTCTAGTAGACCAGTCCAGTGCAGGAAGCAGCTAAATACTGTAGCAGTCCTGTATACCTCCTTCCCAGCCAACTGCAGGCTACGCCTGCCCCACTGGTAGTAGTATTTCTTCTGACGTCATCCTGGCCCTTCCAGACAGGCTTCTTAGTTTGGAACACCCAATCCGTCGAAATTTGCATTCGCGTCCAGCTGTCAGTCAGGTCTTATTCATACATAGCTATACTCAAGTCTATGAAACCTTGGCCATGGCCGACGGTTTTCTCCATCGGCCCGGCCCCTCCGCACTGTTTTAAAGGGACTGCTATTTAAATGTCCAAATTTTTACACCCAGTTGTCACGGTACTATATATGCAACTGCAGACAATCAAGTGTCCGACTTGATTACGTTCTACTTTTGGTAGTGTGCCGGTTATAGAGCTGCAGTTCTATGCCGTGACACCAGTGGAGTTCCAAGAATTCTGCTCCGGATAACAAAGTTAAGATGGGATCCCAATTCCAAGTCCCCGGTTTCCCATTCTAAATCCCCATGGATAAGATTCCCTTAAGTCTTACGTTGGTATATGGAAGGGTTTCTGGTCCGATCGTCACACGCCGTAACTCCAGGTTTCTTAGCTGACTAAAATTTATATTATGGCAGTGTCCGTAGGTCAAGGGACCAGACCTGATTGAGCTAGACGTGATCACCTTCTTGCTGGAAAGAGCAACTGAATTCACTTGAATATCTCCCATATATCTTAAGAAAGGCGCCTTTCAGTTCTGAGTTTGTATAAAAATATTATTGGGAGCTGGGAGGATTGTCTCACTTAACGTTTAACGATCGCGGATGGTCTAAAGCACTGGTCGACTATTATTCTCACTAGATCTCTCCGCCACACCTGAATCAGATTAGATTATAAACGAGGTTAGTACATACGACCCCCTATTCAGGACAATCCAGTGTCTTTTCCACTCTACCCTTCAAGAGCCAAGAAGCCTGCATTATATAGTTAAGTCTGTGCGATGCTTAAAACTAACTACTGAATCTCTAAACGCGAGCTCAGAGTAGTAAATAAAACATGCTTAGATAACTGTTAAGCTTTTTCGTGAACATTTTCATAATTAATGGGAACTAGAGCTCGAGGTTCGATCCCGGGCCCCAAGAACTTTTTACTTAATTAAACACGATCTTTTTCTTTTTCTTTTTTCAGGTGCATATAAAGCAAGCGAGGGATGTTTATTATTTGCTAAGATATTTATGTTAGATTTATTCCTCGAGTTCTGTCATAGTGAAGTATGTCTTGTAAGCGAGAACCTCACTCGTTGCGACCAGTCCTTTACATCTTTTTTATTAATATGTATACTAGGTTAACTAGCAACGTTACTGCGTTAAAATTCTGCGATCGGATGTGAGTATTCTCTATGTTCCTGTTTACCTACATCTACAGCTACTAAGTCGCGCCCCGTCGCAAATGCCGCCATACCAATCTGAAGATAAATAGCCGCGGATCCCGGGTTTTACTAAAACATAGAAAATGTACACTCGCCATGTCCAGCAAAGTTTTAAATTATATATATTGGAGGTTTTTATGTGTTAAAGATAAAGGTGCCAGGTATAATATCGTCTCGTCGCATGCTGTGGGTTAAAGACGAACTTCCCTCTAGCAATCGACTCTTGTCTATGATAGTTCTATGGGAGTCGGCTACGATTACATACCTACCATACTAGTCGTGTATCTTATAAGATGCTACTCATACTTATATAGATAGTAGAACGGATATCTGTGTCATATCGTGATCATGTGACGGAATACAACTACGGCGCTATACCGAGCTGCTATAGTTTCGAACTGCTAAAGAAAAAAAGTTAACAAGTCGGACATCTAACTATCTCTAGTGGCTTATAATAGAGATAGTACCATTACAGTTGTTTTATATCACTGAATAATGCTAGCATCCTTTGCGATTTCATTCACGCCACCCATTAAGACTATTACCTATAATTAACTTGTAAGCTCACGTATAGTAACAGGCTTAAGGGAGCTCACTGGGGCCTCCCTTAACGTGCCGAGCAAGTATTGAAACCTACGCTCAGCCACTTAGATCGGCTGCCACAAAACAGAATTGTATCACTTGCAATCGCGATCCCAGCGACAAACTCACAAGACAACCAGCCGATACGGTTCTAGTCGCCAAATATTTTCGCTTCTTGGTTCACTAGGACACAACATAAAAGGGATCGCCTAAAAAGCAATTCGCTACTGAGATATCAATGATAAATTTGAAATATAGTTAAAATATGGCAGCATTAATAGCTCGATCACTTGCTTCGCTATCAAAAGAGGCGCCAAGGATTAGGAAAAAAAACGAATAGACCTAGCGAGTCGTTAAAGTGCTTACGTGCGCGGGGAAAGCGAAATATGTAGTATATCTTTACGCGAGATGGTTTCATAGCTGAAGTAGATTGAGAACTTGCAATTGAAATGTAATGAATGCGGAAAATAAAAGCAACTTGAAGCTGATGACATGAAGATACTTCTCTCAGATGTGCACGATACCTGAATCTAATTATAAACATGCAACTACCCGTATGGTTTATTCCCGATACATGCATTTATAGTATAATGGAGACGGGGAGAAATTACCGAATTCTATTTTAATGTGATATAATTGCTATATGTATAAAGGTAGTGAAATGGCTAGCTGTGCTAGTTAAAAAGTAGCTGTTGTTTATTATTGAAAATGATTCAGCTCGGCCGTGTAGCTGGAATACAGCCTCGACGCTGACGCAAGTGCCGTGAATCAAATGGAGGTACTACTTCAACTACAAGTATCACCTGATCATTTAACAGTTACTTATCGGAATGATTCAACTTGGATTTTACGAGCGTGACCTCTGTAAGGGCCTAGGTAGTTCAAGTATTTATTTATTTACCTATTTATTTATCTATTTATTTATCTACGTGTCTTCGTGGCAATGCATTATTCAGTTTGTTGCCTGACTGAGTGGCGTCACCTCTTCGATGCTGGTAGGTACCTGTTTTATCCCGCCCTGTAGGTACCTAACCGCCTAAACATTGAATGGGGTACCTACAAGTCGTACAGCATCAGCCCCTGTTTTTCTTATCCACGTCTTCTTATATTTACACTCTTATCGAAGCCCAAACCTACATTTCCGTCCGCCGTGACTTGATCACAGGTTTTGCAGCGTGCCGAGAAATACTTATATAACTCCGACCAAGGGCTACGGGACGTTGCTCGTTCTCGTCTTCTTTACGCGGCCACTTCATCAGAAAAGAGGAACCTCTTAACGCTGATCACGTCATCCCAAACGAAGGGAGTCAACAGCTATCGTGGGGACGGCCCCCCATACTCTCTGGCCATGAGCGAGTATGTTGAGGCACGGTCTCTGGCCGCCTTGAACCAGCTTGCCACGAATCCGCCGCGATACCCAACGAAGCCGAATGAAGCAAAACAGTCTCCTCTCACACTTTACATTTCCAGAGTGCCAGGCACAAGAGGTATGTGAGCAAAGCCGTGCGATGGCCGTATCTTGACCTGACTGGTTTCATAGACATAATACTATCAACCTTAAAACCGCAGATTAAAAATGTAACAGCAGAGGATGTCGCCAGCTCGCTGTACTACATCCATTTCCAGACGCCCGAGGACGAGCCTTTGGTACCTCTGAATCGGCCTGGATATGCCTCTTCTCTTGGGTCGGGGGGAGAGGAGCCAATGCCTCGAATCCACCGAAAGCCTGTCCCAAGCACGCCGGGTCAGCCAACACTGACACCCGCCGCGCTTACGACTCGTTCGGGGAGAGAGGACCAAGGGACAACTGGCTACCGCGTGCCTCTCAGTTCTAGGTCGCCTCTGGCGGATACACGCGACCTGGGTGCTCCGCCATTGCCCAATGTGCCTCGTCCCCCTTTACATGAATGGCCTCACGGCAGCTACCAACTCTCAGTCGCTCCTAACCTTCCAGGAGACGGGCATTTCCCCCCTAATCCTCCCACTGCACCTTATTTAAACCCTGATTCTGCTGCGGATGCGCAACCTTCGTCGCCTACGAAGAAACGGCCGTTCTCCCCATTCTCCTTGACCCTCATCCGGAGAGACCCCAGCTCAGGGCAGCAGTGGAACGTTGGGAAAATGGCTTCTTTCCAACTAGAACATCCCGATCTTGTCGATGACGACAAACACTACCAGGCCTCTCCCTCTATTCAGATCCACCTCGAAACATCTGGATATGCCAAGTTTCGCGGCATGCCCGTGGGATCTGAAACAGGTCTGCGGGGAAGCCTCGATTTACGGCCGGGCAGCGCCTCCTCGATAGCGAAGCAATTCGCCAATGTGCCAACCGGCATGCCCGCCTCGGGCGCATTCGAGCGCCAGGTCAAGATGTCGTACTCACCGTCATTCACCGCTAGCCTTCGACAACATTTTCGGAGCCGAAGCTCAGTAGACGAGGGCCAGCGGCCTATCTCTCCCATCCACCGCCCGGGCCACGGCCGTAGTGGCAGCCAGGCATCTATAGGATCGTTTGGGGGAGAATTTGACGGCGGCGAGGCCCCCGTCATCACACGACCCGCTCCCGGACTAAAGCCGCGGGGCTACGTATTCTACAGCCCTTGGAACGGGCGCTGCGAGTTCGTGACGGGGAAAGGGGGGCGGAGTCTGCAATGTAGGCACGTGCTGCCATCGTACGGCGGCGGAGTCTACAACCCGCTCGTAGAGGGATCCGATCACGAGCACGGAGACGAGAGGGCGGACAACAATATACGGCCCATCAGCGAGCTGCGGTTCAACCTGCCCAGCAGCGATCTCGTGACGGAGAAGAAATCTACTGAGGGCGGCGCGAGAGCGCGGGACCATATACAGAGCCAATTTAACAAGATGGTGGCGAAGGCACAGGGACTCGAGGACAGCGACGACGACCTTCACCTGGACCTCAGTCTCGGTCGGGAAAAAGCGGGCGGGGGGAACAGGGGCAAGCGGGCTAAGATGGGAAAGCTCATTATCTTTGACGAAGGGCTGAAAATGCTTGATCTCGCGGTCGCCGCGAACGTGGGCGTATGGTGGACTACGTGGGAGCGGACATACTGACGGGCCCGGGACGAAAGAGGATAGGGCTATCAATCAATGCGTGAGGCCAGAATAAGAACGACGTGACTCGACGCAGGTCGAGAGCCGCAGCCTACCTGCGTGCCTGAGTGCTTGCGCGGTATGATGTAGTTAATGGTAATGGAAGCGAAGATCGTCGAATCTAGATACCTTTGAGAGACCAATGTCGAATCGCTCGACCTTCTTCTGTTGATCTGCGCGATTCATTTATTTCATCTCACATTCGTCTTATCTCACACAAGCTGTCTAATGCGAAATCCCCCCCTCTCCTTTCCCTCCTTTCTCCCCCTTTTTTCTTTTCTCTCTCTTCGTTTTTCTTCTCTCTGCATTATTAATTCTGAACTCGCAGTATCCTACCCAATTTAGAAGGTGGATGTTGTGTGGCGCCGTTTTTGCGTTGGTTGAAGGCGGACTGTAGGTAAAGTCGACCAGTCTGACTAACAAAGATCGGAAATGGCCTCTCTGATTGATCTACGGAGATAAGATAAATGGGGCCCTGACTCAGTCTGCTGCATGTCAGCGAATATGCCTCTAGAAGATGATTTGCTTTTGATGCATATCTTGTTTAATAGGATACCTAGCATACTAAAGAGTATATGTGTATAACGGGCTGATAAGTGGACCTTATGTACATATACTTACCTAAACCCATATAGGTAAGTCAAGCCACAGCATGTCTCAAGCACCCTCGCCCTCGGCAAGCTCACGTCCTCGAGTCGAGTCGTATAAAACCGACCCCGTCGCGGCCGAGACGAGACCTCGAACCAACAAAGCCGCCCCGCGGTAACCGGCAACAAAAAAACCCAATGTTTTCCACCGTTGCCCGCCGAGCGGGCTCTCTACTCAGTCGGTCCACGGCGCCGAAGCTCCGCCGCTCTGCGGCCGCAGCCCCCGACGTCTACACCCGGTACAAGCTGAAGAAGGTGTGGCCGCCGGACTTCTCGCGGCTATCTGAGAAGGACAAGTTCCGCTTCGAGAAGCGGTACAAGCGCCGCATCAAGCTGGCCACGGCGCGGCCGCGCTGGAACCGATACGTCCAGCTGGCGCAGCTCGGGATCATTACGTGTGAGTTTTTGAAAACTGGGAAGGTCTGGGCTGGGCTGGGCTGGGCTGGGGAAGGGGGGCATTATTGGGATTTACATCTAGCTTAGCCTAGCCTAGCCTTGCCTGGGTAGGGGGACGAGGCGACAATTTGGGGGCAGGAATGCTGACGCTGTCTGGTTCTTGCTTAGCTGTGATCATCTACTCCGTACTGTTCATGCAATGGGAGACGGAGAGGCAGCCTTTTGAGGGGGTACGCTACTTCAATCCCTTGTGCTTCCCCCGGCGTCTGAGGGAGGGAGGCTAACTCGCAATTTAGTTACGGAGACAGTTCTGGGGCGTCTTCGGTGCCTCTCCCCCGGAACAACGACACGAGCCGCAGCAGCCTGTCTCGACTGCAGCGGGTCGGAATTGAGAGGTTTTCAGCATTGCAAATCACTTATATAACAAATCGCATTGGGTGGCGTTACGGACTTGACGAGATACCATGTTGTGTTATAGCATGTAAGAATATGTATGTATGTATACCTACCAAAGCGCCGAGGTGAATGCTCCCCTGCTCCCATGATGCGTCTGTCCGCCCGGCTCCAATGCCAGAGAATCCCAGCCCCTAGAAACGCCGCCGAACGCCGCGAATGCACATCCCATACCGTGTCAATGATGCGTGTATGCAAATCATCTGCCCGGCCAAACGAAATTGCTGCCCATGCCCAAACCCGCGCCGAGCCCCGTGCTCCTCGATTCATTGATGGGCCGCTTGGCAACGGTGCCCTGGGCCTTGACGCCGGCGACGATGCGGTCGAGGCTCGTCTCGATGACGATGCCGCCGACGATCATCTCGCTCAGGGTGGCGTGCAGGGTCTCGAAGTTGAAGATGAGGTCCAGCTCGCAGACATTCTCGAACAGCTTGTCCAGGGCCTCGACGTAGACTTGGATGAGGTCCAGCAGGGCCAGGGGCGACTCGGTGGACGTAGATATGACGATGAAGTAGAGGGTCGCGTAGTTGCGGTAGGTCACGAGCGAGGGGACGTCGTTGTGTGGTTCGGACGAGGACTGCGACGTGCCCGAGGCCGCGAGCAGAGGGGGCAGCGGGAGGAAGTTGCACGCGCCGCTCGGTCTGTTCGACACGAGCGTGAAGATCTCGGAGAGCAGACGCTGCTGGATGCTCGTCTCCTAGGCGGTGTGGCGGGGATGTCAGAACATGGCATCGAGAGACGACATGGACATAGCCAGATACATAGCTGGCTTGCCAACTAGCCAACCACGTAACTCTATGGAGCGTATTGTTGGGATATATCGAATAAGCCCGAGGTCACGTACCAGCTGGGTGTAGAACTTAGTCAGACGAGGCTGACCTTGGCCGTTGAAGACCAAGACCGCGTTGATCATGACGAGATCTTCTTTTCCTCGGACATCGGTGGACTGTGCTGTGTCGGGTTGGGATGGGATGTGAAGGTCGATTCGTGTCGTAAATGTGCAAATGGATCGCCGGTCGCAAACTCCTGCCGCTCTGCTGCTCTGCTGCGGACCGGGAATGAGGCTTTGGGGCTTTGCTGTGAGACGGGATGCGGGGCCGGCAGATTGGAAGATTGGATGTACCGGGTACCTGGCTCACACCCCACCTGTTGCTGTGGACAGCTGCTTCAAGAGGTATCCAGATACTTCAGTTAGGTGGTACTTTAGCGCTACATGTTGTGTTGGCAGGTACCACTTGAGATACCATGGCTGTGGCTGTGCCTGCCGCTGTGGGTCGTGCACGGATCACTCGAGCAGTTGCCGAGACTATTACTGTATCCGATAATCGAACATTTACAAAGTACTTCGTACTACTACCCAATATGCGACGGGCTGTATGGCTAAAAGCACCGCCGTCTGCCCCCCCTTCCACCTTTCTCTCTTCCTTCTTCAACCACCTTTTGGGAATCAACCCAACACCCCCATCATCTCCGCCGTTCGAGAAAAAGGGCGGCGCGACTGAACAATCACCCTCACCTGTTCCGATAGTTTCCACCCGGCCTCAACAGGAGGCCATCTTACCATATCATCATGGCTTCAATCTCCGCATTCTCAGCGTATACACCATCCCAGGCCATCTTCGCGTTCTGTCCACCGTGTCAGTACAGCGTCGCCGCCCAGCCAACCTAGTCGCTTGGACTGGCAGAGTTCCGTCCCGTTTGAGCCTACTGCGGAACTCTTCCAGTCCTTCGGGGGCGACCCTTCGTCTCTTGCACCCCCGACAAATGATTGGCTCTATGGATACGGCCTCGGTGAAGGCAACTCGAGTGGAGGAGAGGGCGACGGCACTCTGGACGCTGGAGGATTGGACTTGGCTATAGACTGGTCACTTACCGACCTGGGTTCGTCACACGAGACGACACCCGTCCTTGGGACCGCCGTGTCACCCGCAAGCCTTGAGGGTGAGTCATCTGACCGTCATCTGTTTATTGGTTGATGCCTATTGATTCATCGATTCACTCATCTACACTGATACCCTGTCCCGAATAAATGACTTACTTAAGTCACCCCCTGTCACCCTCAACTCGTCACCCCGGTCGGCTCTCCAATTCATACTTGAACTAATACATGCCCAGACCTTCTTCTGCCTGTCGACGACTCAACTTTTCTCTTCAACTCACTACCTGTCTCAAATGTCTCATCGGCAACAGCAATGAATCCAACCCAACCAGATCCTTTTTCTATGTCACCACAAACCCCATATTATGACCAAGCTCAACAACAGTCCACATCGGGGAAACGACGTTCGCCCCCCGTTGACCACGCCACTGCACTCAAGCGCCAACGCAACAACGTCGCCGCTCGCAAGTATCGACAAAAGCGGATCGACCGTATCAACGAACTTGAACTGGAGCTTGATGAGGTCAAACAGGAAAGGGATGACTTGAAGCTTCGGCTCGCACGTCAGGAAGCCGAGGCTGCTGCTCTTAGGTCCATGTTGCAGATGAAATCTAGCGGAGTTGGGAAAAGTTAGCCAGCTAGTTCGGAAATAAGGTTCCAAGAATTTCGGGTAGCCATAAAATTGAAACGGTCTTTGCTTTTTTCAGACGATGTCGGCTCGTTGTTTATTCTCATTGTGATAATAATATTGTTCGTTGTCGATTTAGGGAACGACTTGTCATCATAGTGTCTTGACCTCCACGATCGGCCTGGACCTGAACTTAGAATGAAAAAACAGGAGACTTACCGCACGCCTTCACCTCAATCTGTTGATGGCCGCCTCACGATATCGCTTTGCGCTCTGATTACTTAGAAACAAGAACATTTGCTCTCATTCCCCTTACGTTGACTATATACTCGAGATTCTCATTATTCACGATGGCTCATTTCGCATCATGAATGAGCACAGATGATTTCATACTTATCAACCCCCATTCAAGTTTCAGGCTTCATTTAAACAGTAAGGTATGGACTATATCATGCGATACTACCTATTAACTGTACCTACGACTTCAAGTTACTCGAAATAGCTAGCGCAAGTCCGTCTGCGTTGCGCCTGGTGAGCAGACCATGATATATGTACCAATCCAGCAGGTATTCCAGACACCAAACCCTAAACAGCTTTTCCCTTGCGCCCAAAAAGCGCCCGAAGAAGCGGGATGCGGCATCGGGATTGCAGCGTGGTGGAGTCAGACCGCCGGGGGGAGGAAGGGTTGGTGCAGGTGGGGCGCTTGCACCGAGTCGGGGACGACGCTGATTGGCTGCGCTGCGCCCGAAAGCACACTACAACCGCACTACGAATAATGAATAAATATGATTCAGAATGAGACCGCGATGACGGGGTGTGAGGATTTTTGTAAGGTACGGATGGGGAATGTTTTACTGTAATGCTTGCTTTGGTCTTGCCGCCAAATTTCGGGATAGACTGCTCAGTTCTCTTTGTCCCTTTTTAGTAAACGTAGATAGGGGCTTTGAGCCATTATGAATCATTTCTTGGTATTCTTCTTGGGGGGACCTTTTTCTTTTTTTCCCTCTCTCTCGTCTCGAATCTGAGTAAGACAAGGTAAGGAGAAAACGATTCGAGGTTGAGATTGTTTGCCATGGCCATCTTTTTGTTCTATCTCTCTTTGTCCTTTTTCTTCCTCTGAAAAATAGGAGAGGTTGTGATGGGAACTAAAGTGCAGTGCAGTTTAGAGGGAACTAGTAGTATACTTTGTCATTACTTAGGTAACAGACACGGCGTATTTGGCTGTTTGAGAATAATGAGTCTCGAGGACTGGCTGTTGCAGGAAAAAAGGAAAAAGATTACAGACGGATAATTTTGATTCCCTAGGTAGCTTGGTAGAACGACATTCACTGAATTGTTTCCGTTACTTGAGGCGGTTGTAATTTGAGTAAATTTGGCACATAAGCGCCTGACATCCACCCAGCCAGCTTACCGTAGCTTTGGACCGCTGTCTACCCAGACGCTTGATAAATAAGCAGCGAAGCATCCTCCGCACTTACTACAGACGCGAGGATTTTGATCATCATATTAAATTATGGCGGAAAAATAACGCTGTCTGTTTATCTATCGCCGGATCCACGGTATGTATGTGTTCCAAGGCACCCGCGACGAAGGATGGCTCGCTCGAGCGATCGAACGATCTACCTGCCTAGAGCTGTCCCTTTCCCCAACCCCTTAGCACCCATAACATCTCGAGGGACTTCCACCTGCCCGTTCTCGACCTCTAATCCGCGTAAGTGTCAGCCGGTAATAGCTAATTTAGTCGGGAGTTCGCTTCGCTGGGCATAGATCGGCTCATCCATACGGCTGCGTTCTCGTGACAACTGTCGCTTAATTGGTGGAGAGGGAAGGGGGGGAAAGGGAGTAGTAATGCGCGGAGTGGGCTCTTCGTGATCCCGCGGTAATGCGAACCTCCAACCTGTCGCTGTTGCTGTGACCTTGGGTGTTAACTGATAAGGGGTCATGTGTGACGCGGAGGCTTCCGTTTTCAGATCGCGGAACTTCTGGTCTTGGATGAAGGCTTTCGATAATTATCCCGACTCTTATATTTTTCTATGCAATATGAATGTCTTTGTATGGTAGCTCCTAGCAGAGCTCTCTGCTGAAGGCTCTACGTATCAAACCGTATTTGTTGGAATATTTCTAGTTTGTCATTCCCTGCCGTTTTATACCATTCATCCCCATAAATCTTTTTATATGACGAGAGTTGTTGTCGGAATTTCTCATCTTCGCTGAGCTTCTTGGCTGGGATTGGTGGGGGGGCTCGCAATTTGTGCTTTACAACAGTCTTTTCCGGGCTCCAGTCTCTAGGGACGTTGTACCAGATTGCGTAGTGATCAGGATCCGCAAGCCACGTCAAGCTAGGACAATCAGGATCTCTATGCCACAATCTGACTCTGAGCTTAAAGACACACTCGGGACATGGTCGGACCATGGAACCATTGCCTATACAAAGGTGGCATTCCACTATCCAAGCACGGTTTTCGGTGAGGGGCTGCTTCATATTACACCAGTTTTCGACAAGATAGTCGTACAGTCGAGTTCTGTATTCGAGTACGCGAGGTTTGCATGACCTGAAGATCTGCGTCCTTTTTTCTTCCCAGTATGCCTTATCCGTAGGGCGATACCGGAGGCAACCGCAACAAGGGGCGTCCGAACTGAAAAACTTGCCGGAAGGGTAAACCTGCTGCACGAGAGATTGTACTTCAAAGGGATTATCGCAAAATGGCCAAAGAGACCCACTCCTCCACTTTCGATGGCCCGCGGCGCTAGGAATATACAGAGGCATCATCGCAGAGACCACAAGCAGCCGTTTGCATGTAAACGCTAGCTTGATCTGTGTGTCGAATTTTCCGTCGTCGAAAATTGCGGCGCGGAAAATTGCGAGCAATAATTCGTTCGGAAGTTTGAAAATGGGAGGGGCATATGGTGGTAGCGGTGGCATGGCGCGAAGCTGGCTTACTAGTTAGAAAAAAAAAGGCCGATCGTTGATGAAAACCAGGGCATAATTAGAGGTAACTTGCCATCTCTGGAAGTTTGAGGGGCTCTCGCCCGCCGAAGCAGTGATCCCTGCATTTCCTCAAAGCCGCGTCTTTCAAGCGTTGCCCCTCTGACTGGTGATAACGCTGCCAGTACTCTGAGCTCATGTCGCAGTGGTGGTAGAGTGTAGTAACGGTGTTAACTGGGCAGATGATATGGAAGGAAGCAGCCTCTTGGGGGTTATACTACAGTGGGAAACTACTATTATTTTACAATAGTGAGAGCTGGAGGGCTTCTTATACAGAAATGCAAGGCGTGCCACTCCGCTACTAATGCCTCATAACAAAATCTCGATCAGATATCCCTTCGTTAATTTATCTCCCGAGTGATAGGCACTAGAACGTGATGATGTTTGCTTTTGGCTTCCTAGCCAGCTACTAAGTGACTGGATTAGACAGGGCGTAGGTACTAGGACACAAGGGATAATTTTACGAATTGGGGCTCCTTTGAGTAATCACAGTGGTGATATGACAGCTCCCTCACTATAGAGACACAGAAGCCAGTAGGGCCGTTGTGCTACTATGATTAGCTACTAGATCCTGGAGAGCAGTGACAGGCTTCCGTGCCGAGAGTCCCTCTCCGAGGTTATAGAGGCAATAGCGACAAACTGTTTTAAACTACATCTACACAGCTATTGTAGACGAGAAAGAGGAAGATTTTACCCCTTGATTGGGGTTAGATGTACTTCGAAGTATTGTTATGTACCAGGGGGTGACCCCTGTGACCCCAGGCCTCGAGCTAGCACCGTTTTAAGTCAAATCGCCTCAACGGCAATAGGAGGGCCAGCAGGACGATTCTACCCAATGGAGGGAGCCTTGGTTAGGTCAGTCAAAGATTTTCAGCATATCATTTTATATAGTTGCAACATCTTACAAGGGTACAAATAGGTGAGAGACTGGGGTGGAATGAAGTATCTTTTAATCCGTTGAATTTATTGGTCCATCGCATACTTAGCAAGTCACGGTGCCGAATCGCAATTCAAAGGGATAGAACATGAACGGCATACGATCTAAGCCACAATAGGCTTGTGTAAGGTACCAAGGTGCACATGTGGAGGATAGGTTACCACATTCCCTTGCCATCAGCACAACGGCCAGACTAGGCCAGGCCACAGATAACAGGCCGTCTTGGAAGCCGATAAATCAAGTTTAGCATATAGCTAGATCTTGGTTCAGGAAATTATATATATCAAGACGGCCCGTTAACGATTGTATAGGCAAATTATCTTGAGTTCTAGCTTTAAGGCCGTGATTTTTGTCATCAGAGCCTACCTACCTACCTACCTACCTATAGGTACAACTGCCTAAGTATCTTATTTAGTTGCAATCGCAACGTTGGCCACGAACCCAAGCTTCGCGCGGCCACCCGGGAGCAGCTCGAAACCTTCCGTCTTCTTGATCTCCCTCTTGATGATCTCGATGGCAGCGTCCCAGTTCTCCTCGTCCGACTTGAGCCATCCGGCTGCTGACGTGCCACCAATGAAGCTCCAGAGCATGTTGGCCCAGTGGTCTAGCTCGGAACTGGTCGTGACCGCGACGGGACTCGCTTGCATGGTGATCTTGTGCTTCTCAAAGCCGCCCTTGGCGACGACGCCCAGGAGAAACTCGGGGTCGTTCCACTTCTCGAAACCCTGGCGGGGTAGCGGAGTCCCTTCGGGCCGTGTCTCCCTGGCAGCGGTTTGGATAGGGTAGACGTTGGGCACGTACTTCGAGCAGTTGAAGATGGCCGTGCCGCCTGGCTTGAGGGTGCGGTAGACCTCCTTGACGGCGTCAACGCCGTCGTTGGGGAGCACGAAGAGCAGGGCGTTGCCGAAGGACAGATCAAACGTATCATCGGCGAACTGAAGTGCCTTGGCGTCCATGTTGAGAACCTCGGCGGGCCAGTGGCCTGCCGCTGCCCTCTCGCGGTAGATGGAGAGTGCGCCTTCATTGATGTGGGTGGCCTTGATAGAGACGCTTAGCCCATTGATGGCAGATACGATGGCGGAGGTGGCCGCGCCGGTTCCGCAGCCGTCATCGTGGATCAAGGCACCTTCGCTAATGGGCGAGATGAAGGTAAGCGAGACCTTGGCCAGGTTCTCCATGCTGTCGGCCACGAGCTCATCGTAGAGCTCGGGGGTCGGTGCAATGTTCTATCGTCTCCTCTCGTCATCCAACAGTCATCAGATCTGACCTCGCATTGAGTCTAGTGTGGCATACTTGGAGATTCGCATGGCTTTATGCTTGCTGCTTTGCTGTTTTGATATGGAGCTTTCCACGAGAAGCACGGCATGGTCTGAAAGGCAGAAATACGATATATTTTTAATATGAAATTTTATTTTTTAAATAAATAATAATGTTTAATTTAAATAAAAAGATTCTTTTTTATTATAAAATTTATGATAAAATTCTTTTTTTAAAATAAAAAAGACCTTTGTTTTACTTTAGTCATACCTTTTCCCGTTTAAAACAAAAGCATTATGCACTTGTAAACAAGTAAAATTCAAAGCAGCCGAGTCCCCGAGTCGCCAACTAGTTTCTGAATAGCTTCACATGCTGTGGTAGCTTTGTTACGGAAAAAACAACGTTGCTAATCCACAGTCTGGACTAACGTATTTATACTCTGTGATAAGCTTTTAGTGGCGCTAGGTACTGAGTACCTAACCTAAGTTGTCGCTTTAGTGGGCTTAGTAGGCCCACAAGGTCAGTATCTAGCAAATAGAATGGTAGTAGCCTGTGCAGTACTTTGTAGAAGTACTTAGCGATTTGATGTGTACCTAGGTACCTAAGTACATGGTACCTCGCCTGATGGGAACCACAGTGAATAGGTACCAGTCTGATACACTGTCCCTTCGTCCCTGCCAACACCCCGGATAATAAAGTGGCTAAGTTAGATGCTGGTAGTGGTAGGCATTGGGAATAAAAACACTCTAACCTAGAATCGCCTATTGTGTCTGGTCGCAACGTCTCGTCCCTTCCTTTGTACTTCCGTTTGTGCCTGCCTTAGTGACGTAGGAAAGCTTTTGTACCGACGAAGGTCCGGGCCAGAATTGATGACTGGGTTTAGTATGGTCCACAGAGCCAAAATCCACTCATCAATTCTGGCCCGTGCCTTCAGTTAATGTAAATGCTAAGTACCTTACATAGGAGGCAGTAGCGCAACCAACCATATCAGACTTCCACAACCACTTGTTGCCTCAGAGGAAAATAAATAAATGCAACCTCCTTTCGACCAGTCGCTTATTGACTGTCTCGGTACTTTCCAGGAAAGAGGCCAGACCTTAATCACAGTCAGGAGCAAATAATTATCCATTGGCGAGTGGCGGATTGTGTGTTACGGCATAATTACCGTAATACATGACTTTCAGTAAGTATCATGTTGTGGCCTGCGACAAGAAGCATGGGATTGTCAGAACCACTGACGTGTCGAATTACAAGACAGGACTCCAAGAAAGAGATAAAGAAAAGCCAGTAGCTCAAAAAAACTGTGCAACAACCTGGTGGTATCTCCTCGCTTCTTCGCTCACTTAAAAGTCGAGTGGCACTGCGAGCTCGTGGCGACTCAATCTCCCCAACTTGACGGTTCAAACAAATGAATTTCTTTTCCATTGCTCTGTGGATAGCAGCGCTCTTCCATCCGCCCATCATGACGGACAATACGGACCACGGTGAATTTATCGCTGTGTTACGAGAATTCTACACTCTACTCTCGCGTCTCGGCGTCGTCCCGTTCGAGATGTTGCAGCTCCCAGACCCGAACACGGGCGTACACCCGGAGGGCGCAATCAACACTGAGGCTGCCAGCGCCGGCGGCTTCGCCCCTGAGACCGTCCGGCTCATGACTATGCTGCCTTACCTAGCCGTCGGCCAGCATGATTGGTCTCTCCAACTGCTGCCGAGCACCCATCCTATCACATATCTCGGTGCCGACTTGGAGGAGGGGGACTTCCGCTCTCAACGTGAATTGCTGCACGACGTCGAGATGCCGCCCTCGGCGATTCGATTGACATGGAGCGACAATTACGGGACTGAGTTTATATACGATACCGCGACGAGTAGGTTATCCGATCTTACTTACCATTTGGAATTATCGTGTTTCGTTGTTTTACGATCTTCTCCTTTGCTTGTTCGCTTATTACTGACTTAAGTACTTACTCACACCAATCTATGCAGAACTCATGGTAGCGTGGGAGCCATTTCAAAACCCAGACGAAGTGTACGACTACGCTCACGTTGCCGGTGCATCGCCACGAGAGGTTTTGGCTCCGGTCATCGAAGATTACAAAAGACTCAGGCACATTGCAATTCCGGATCGCGTTGAATTCTCATCATCTTTTTTCGCCGACTCCGGAGGCGTGCCGCCGCGAGAGTGGAGCGCCAGAGAGCAGCGGAGCTGGAAGCGCGCGTATGATATTTGGGAGGCGATGCAGAAGTTGAGAGACTTTTACCTCGAGTGTGGATGGGATATGGATGGTGACGTTGACCAGAAGGACTTCCGCTTGGATGAGTTCCTCGCGAAACGGGAGGCTTATATGAGAGACGTTTTGGGACCGTTGATAGAAGCTGAATAGTGGTATATCATCTCTCAAGGCTTTGTCTTGATCTCATGTCAAACCCAGTGAGTTGTCCGACAGATCAGAGCAATAAAGAGTTCGTATCAATATAAATTCTTGCGTTCATTTGCCTTCCATTTGAAAGTTAAAGATGGCACGGTGTAGTGGATACAACAAAGGTCTAAGTTCTTCCTATTAGAGAGGGGTCACTTTATTAGCTAAATAAAAGCCTGTAGGGTAGTTTAGAGCTTCTAAATATCTATAAGAAGGGCCTCTGGGCTTCTAGCCCTCTGCATTGTGAATAGATTCCTAAAAGTAGGCTTATCTGAATTATTTATTTATAATGCTCTTAAATCGTCCGACCACTGGCTAATCACCTATTCCTACCAGATTTCCCCACGCCTCCGTCAGAAAAGAGAAGTGTCTGCGTGGATTTCCAGGCCCTAATTCTACCTCTCCTTACTACCTTCAACTCCAGTGGGCTGGCTTGCATACGCTGCCGGCGCAGGTCTACTCTCAGCCGTCATGACCTCAGCCACTCCTGTCGGCGTCGCTGTTACAACTGCCTTGACCACTGGCTGCTGCAAACTGGGGAGTATCGTTGGCATGTTGGCTTGAGCCTGCTGCTGGCGTAAGATTTCCAGTTCTTCTTCACAATTTCCCGATTTGCAGCGTGTATATCCCAGGTCCATCTCGATCTCCTCATCTGTCGCCAAGCGCGTCGAGTTCCCCTCATCCACGACCATTGCACCTTTCACGAAGTCAAAGTACTTTTCAGTTCTTTTCCAAGTCGGCTGCGATACCCCTTTCGTCCTAGCTCCGGGATCGCTGTTATAGTCGCTTATCCGTATGTTTCCGTACCACGGATCTTCTGTCTGTAGTGCGAAGCCCACGTCGGCTGTGAGCACCGAGGGCCGGCATACATTGGCCGTCAGTCCGTAGGGGTCGCCGGCTGGCGGATTCACGTTCTTCCATGTGTAGCTCATCACGTTGAGCGTGATGATGGTGCTGATATAGCTGGTGAGGAGATAGTAGGCACCTAAGTCGGTAATACTGCCCCCTTGTCCCTGGACCTGGCTGCTAGGGGGGAATTTGCAGAAGCCTTTCCATCCGCCCTCATTGACATTGGCCGCTGCCCCATTCTGATCTCTGGGAACTACAATGAGTTAGCGTACCACTATGTTTCTTGTTGGGCGTCACATCAGGGCTTGCAGATACAGCAGATGCGTTGACATCAACAAACGGCAAGGATATAGCCGCCTTTTTAGGAAGCTATCGCGTTCAAAGAGATAATAACTTACGCAGTCGAACCCAGCCGTCCTTACGTCCCTGTTGAAAGTGAGCGGGTGGCCACTGGAAATATGCAAATGGTTAGTAATTTCATCTCTTGATTTCGTAATACGAAAGGGCAATATCCAGAAAGGAGATTCTCACCTCATCACGTTGACATGCAGTGTCTTTACGTTTATTTCTAGGGTTGATGTAGGATTTGGCGATGTAAGATTTTGACCACACCGTGTTCTGGTGTCCCTTGTCGTAGAGTGCAGGTATGGGCCGCGCCGGGTCAGACCTATCCTGATTAGAGCATGTTGCTCGAGAATAGGTACTCCTCTGAGCCACAGAGCTGTAATGAAAGCAAGCTTGCGGATGGATCGCGCCGTCGCATGTGCGGGTGGCCGTAGAGTAAGAAGTGCTTGTTGTATGGACAGTGCTTGTTTTCGTAGATTTTCCACTTCTCGAGCTAGTTTTGGGCTGTGCAGCCTGTAGGCTATAGTACGTGGTGTAAACACCGACCCAGCGGCTTGCGATAGCTGGAATTTCAAGCGGGATATCTCCAAGAGGGAGGATGTGGAAGCCGCACCCATCTCCGCCATAAATGCTGCGCTTTCTATTTTGCTTACGATGAGCCAGACGAGCCTTAACCTCCCTGAAGGCGAGAATCTTTTCGTTCGTGGCCGACTCTTCGTTATCTTCAAAATCGAAGTCCATAATGCCGTCTTGGTCCGCTCGAATGGAGAGGCCCCCTGATAACAGATGACTGGCGAAGCTGCTTGGACACGTACGGGAATTTTGCGACACGACAACGCTGAGCCCACAAAGTGGTGCGTATTTTCCACTTTTGCAGCCAACCCTTTGACCCGTAATGTGCGAATTCTTCGTCAGTGTCACCCAGCCTCTTGGACACTTGCTATTGCATGCTTTAGAGGCAGAACCAGGTCCCCATTGAAGACTGTCGAAGTGGATGTTTGAAGCAGCACATAAGGCTCGTTGGAATCCACCGACACCACCTCCTATGAATAACGCAGTATTGTTAGCCTTCATAGTTCC
Organism: Nemania sp. NC0429; assembly: GCA_022578495.1. Lineage (NCBI taxonomy): Eukaryota > Fungi > Ascomycota > Sordariomycetes > Xylariales > Xylariaceae > Nemania > Nemania sp. NC0429. The sequence continues at coordinate 328,882 of MU392173.1, read as the reverse complement.
TTTTACGTTATCGAAATTTCGTTGGAGCTTGCTTACCGTGACATCCCTCGCCGGTATTGAACGAACGATCGGCATCGAATACTTTGCCATGACCCCAAGCAACAGGTCGATAACCTTTCGGACATGGTTCCGTAGTCTCCTTTGTAAGACATGGGGTCCAGAAGAGCCCCAGAGCAAGCGAATTGGTCTTGATGGTAGCCTGTCTTAGGTCCACAGACTTGCTCACGCCACCAGATGTAAACAGGTTGTCGATCGATCTATCCGTGCCAACGGCGTCTAGATCAAGGGCCCAAACCATGGTGCCGGCCAGACAGAGACTATTTGCATAGTCTAACTTCATCCTGAAGGTCTCGTCGTCGTCGTAACTGACCCACTGATCATTGTCCCATGACATGTACTTCACTGCGGCTTCCTTGTCGAGCACCGGCGTGATGGCCTTCGATGAGATTATATCTTGAATCTCCGCGGCCGAGAGGATGCCTGATGTATCGGTACATGGCCCAGGCTTGGCGCCACCATTGGTCTTGCCTCCACGAAATGGGCAACCTGGAGTCTGGCAACTTGGATCTTGCAAAGTGAACGACCTGCCGTAGAAGCCAAGGCCCATAACAACCTTGTTAGAAGGGATCTTGTTCCTCCATAGGAGATCCATGGCTTGATCGATCCCGGTCAGGTTCGTATGGGCTTGAACGACGGCAGAAGTATATGGGTTACTTCCATCCCATGTTCCATGTATATCATACGCTAGATACAGGTTAGCGAAGTAATGCACGTTGGAAGATATGCAGACTTGACTTACTCATCAGGTTGAACCAATCCAAGTACGGCTCCATCTTGGAAATATCAAAATGTTGCATATACCAATAGGATGATGGAAGTGTGGCAGTGATACCGTAGCTTGAGCCTAGCGTTGAGCGCAATTCCGACAGGAAAGTCACGTAGTTTTCAGAATCAGCCACATTGCCTTCTCGGTCGTCGGCAACAGGATACTCCCAATCAAGGTCGACTCCGTCGAAGCCATACGTTTTCATGAAGAGGACGAGGGACCTGATGAATGCAGCGCGATTGGCCGAGGTCGAAACCATGTCTGAAAAGACTTTACCACCAGCATCCCATCCGCCGATACTGATGAAGACACTCAGGGGCGGACTCAGCCTTTTCAAATCGGTAAGCTCAGTGTACAAACCTACGTCGTAGCTGTTCGCCTGGGCGACGCCGAATGTTTTCGGGTCAATGAGGGCGAATGCAAAGTTGAGATGAGTCCATTTGGTCGGATCAATATCGGAAGGGGACCAAGAGCCGCACTTCCGGGTAGTAGACCAAGATTCATAATAGCCAATTCTCTTGGTGGCGGAACCGCCTGCGGAAGAGCAAGATGGCTTTGAAGGCGTGTCACAGCCGCTCTGACAATCTTTATCACAAAAGAGCGCGGTGGTGCCGCAGAATCTTGAAATGAGAGGGTCAGCATGGGTTTGGGCGCATATATGTAAAGGTATAGTAGAGGATTCTTAACGTACCCGTACTGTGAACAACAAACGTTCAGGGGGCATGTCGCCCCTGGGACTTTGGCGTACTTTCCGCACTCTGCCACAGCATCGCAGCTAGAGATACAAGTCGAGCCACAGAAGTCGGGACCAAATCCACAGAAGCCGCTCGATGAGCAGCACCCTGAAATACAAGGCGAAGTGGGTGAGCAGGCTCCTGCACCTTGAGCAATAGCAAAGGAGATGAATAGACCCAGAATAACTGAGACTAGAAATGCGCGACTGAACGGTGCATCCGTTCTGGAGAGACCAAACATGTTGGCAGTATGGAAAGATGCCGCAGTATGGGAAGACGAGGCAGAATGAGAGGATGCCGCAGTATGGGAAGACGAGGCAGAATGAGAAGACAAGGCAGAATGAGTTGCAAAACGGACTGACTTTGACTTGAAGCTGGCGGGGGCGACGATTCAGACAAGTAAAGGATTACTTTGCTGGTTATATAAGTAATACGACAATTAAAGCTGATTCAGAATCCCAAGAGGCGTGATAAAATTCAATGAGACTCTAGAACAGTCCATCTGCACTACCATAGTGGGCCGGGGGTTTTCTGAAAGTGTAGCCGAAATAGTGGCAGGTAGCATCGCTAGCCGGCAAACATGGTACAGTGAATGTACGAGTACCCTTGCAGCTCAAATGATTATGATAATAAATTACATACTGCTACACTAATAGAAATACCCCTTTAATAACATTGTCATGTGTATATGTTGAGTTAATATTATTTTTCTTCATTTAAGGCTATCATGGCTGTTTTTTTCTTCATATTATTATTCAAATCTACTTTGACCACAAAATTTGCAATGGAATAATATGTGGACAAAGGGGAAGGTGCCGGACAATGGTCACTGTAAGAAGGGCCGAGTGAATGGTGTGAAGAATGTGAACAATGTGGATAGTGTGATCGAGTCACCGTTGTCATTGGGATGCTATTGGCCCACCAAAGGGATTGCAGTTACCACAGCCACAATGCAGTTTGAATAGGAAAGAAAGGCACCTGAATCGAACGATCGGAGTAGTGAATGTGACCAACTGTTGGCTGTCTGCCCCTGTGATCATGAGTACCGTAAATTGTATAGGGGTTTGTATGGCGACTGTGGTAATCTGGATTTCAACACTGAATTCTGGTTTGGCGTACAAGGTATGACAACACGAAGATTAAGGGACTCAATGTTGTATTCTCCGGCAGTGTTCTGGAATAGAACTGCCGCGCTACACCGGTACACTACTAGCAAAAATAGAACACTATCAAGTCGGACACTTAGCTATCTATAGTTGCTCATACAGAGGTACTGTAACAGGTGGGACAATGTTGCGGGGAAATGGTAGAGTCATTTTCTCTACGAGGGAACACAGGGTAACGTAGGGTCTGGAATTGACAAAGTCTGAAGGACAGCAAGCTACACCTAGGGCTACAGACAGTCGATTTGGAAGTTGTAGGGAAGGTTAAGAAGGGATGGAGAACCGAAACGGCAGCAAAATGTCCGGGTGATTGTTCTATAATTTGGTCTTTGTGGTTTTGTCAGATAAACAGTGGCCTTGTATGCGTCTGTTTGGAAAGCAAGAGAGCCCTTCCGCTAGGGAAGTAGCACAAATTCAAGTTGTATGGTGATTTGTATACAAGTGCACTAAAGAGGTACTACTACAGACAGATGGCGGGGAGACAGAGGCTCCTTTAGGATGATTTCTTCAAAAGAAGTAACTACAAACGGGATGTCACTATTGAGAAAGGCCGGTGGCCGCCGAGATGATCGTCACTGCATAGCTGCATAGCACATATTATTGCTAGACTAATAGCATTATTTCACCTGGTTAACCAGTCAGTACACAACTCTGCGCATTGACTCACCAGACTCACTTTCACAGCATAACACTATCAGGTAATGTTATCAGAAGCCATTAATCACGCCAAACTGGTCAGAGGGAATGTAAATCTAGCTACTGATACAGATGCCGCGTTGACACAATCGCATTCAACTCTTGCTTGCAGAAGTACCAAACTGCATAATCTTAGAAAAAACAGTGGCACATCATACGTTGGCCACTCCTGTTTTCCTATCTCTGAAAATGTTTGCCTCTGCATTGGGTGCAGATTTAGCTGTGGTCTAGCACTAGGCACACGCGGGAAAATAGGGGTAAATGGGGGTAAATGAGGGCCTGCGAAGAGAATTGTTACAATGTCTTGTTGCGGAAAAAGGACTCCGTTAATCTATGGTCTGGACTAACGGTATATATCCTCTGTGACATGTCTTGCAATCTTTGATTGCAGATTTGCAAAGTACAAACAGCCATCCCAAAATCACAACGACTTCACTTTGCAATTTTTGTGATTACTCTCCGGTATAGCATCCTCAGTTTTACTCACATCCCCCTATTGTCATTTTGACTACCCGACATCATGGCCGCTGTTACCCTATTCAACGGCGCCCATCAGGCTATCTTGGGAGATGCCTCCATCAGTTGTCTAACAGCTTTCAATAGCACTTTGAATTGCGATCCTGTGGTTCAGATGCTATCGTACGATCTGGATCGCCTAGCGTTCACGGAAGCATCTTTAACATCCCTCTGCAAACCCGCATGTCTGTCGAGCTTGTTAACTCTAGAGAGTGCTGTTACTTCGGCGTGTGGAGATTACGATGTCGAGTTCAACGGCGGGTTCCTATCAGCAACTGAAATTGTCGACTTCTTCCTCTACAAGTACAACACGAGCTGCCTGGCTGACTCGAAGGGCTCCTTTTGTCTCCTGGTAGAGGAGACCTGGGATGTCAGCTCGCTGAATTCAAGTGGAACTGCTACATGGCCAACTTTCACAAATAAAACATACCCCGACTTCACTAATAACCCTGACGGCTCTCCAGGCGAAGACGGAGACGGGAACCCGATCGATGATTCCGACGAATCGCCTGTGTTTCAAAGCTATCCCCTTGAACTCGATCAGACCGGACAAGACTACTACCAGGATGGCATTCCGCTGAACTGGACTGGCCATGGTTGGCTGGCGGCCCTTGAATACGACGAATACCCCCTTGAAATACAATGTTCTGAGTGTTTTCTAGCCCAGTATCGGTTCGGAATTGAATCGCGATGGGGAGAAGTATTTGAGTAAGAGACTTTTCCCATCACATTTCTAGGCCGTCCGTGATATGAGTGCTAACCGTAACGCCTGCACAGTGAGGTCTCTGATCAAGTGTGGAATAATATCCAGGCGAATTGCAATCTGAATTGGGAGCTATCCCCAGCCAACAATCTCAGCACCTGGGCTACTAAGTGAGCTCCTACTTTTACCACGAGTTGAATGGAAAAGGGTCACTTGCTGACTTAATATCCAGTGTAGGCACCGCCCTTGCTTGGTCCCACAATCCTACGTGCGGCCAGACAGTCATCCACGCACCTGGTTCCGACACTGGCTACATAACAGCTAACGACCTTGCCTTCACGAACAACGTCTCCACCGCTGCGCTCATCGCCTTGAACTCGATTTCATGGAACTCAGTCTCCCCTGGCAGTTACTGTGCTCCCGAGCCGTGCCAAGTCGCCGTCGTAAACCACACCACGAGCGCGCAAAATTACGTGGCACTGAACTCCGGCATCAGCGAGACCCAGTTCTGGGCGTGGAATAACTACATGGACTCGAATAACCTCATTACTGGAGAGATAGTTTGCGTCGGGTGAGTGGATTCTGAAGGTCAACCGCGATTGACGATGGAATAATTACTGATATTCTATTGTGCTACATACTTACAGTCCTCCTGGCGGCGCCTATTCACCCATCGTATTTCCACCCGCAGCTAAGGATACCCTTGTTCCTGCTCTTACTCAGACGGTAGATGGCACTGCAAGCTAGGCTACAAGTGGTGCGTTGTCAAAGCGGGAAACAGCTTGTAAAGAGTAAAACGTTATCAAGTCGGACACTTGATGTCTGCAGTTGCATATACGATACCGTGATATTGAACGTTTATAAACTGAATACTAAATAAGCTCGACTCTATAAATCTGATGTTATGAAAGAAAGCTAAATTGGGTCGTAAATGTCACTTAATCTGTCCGAACTCCTATCACTGACCCGTCACCCACCCACAATCACTTTGTTCCCAAATCCAAGATGGTCACCACGACCTCAACCGCGCGAGCAAAGGCCCTGCCGACCTCCCCCACATAGGCCGGCTTTCCAGAGATCGCGAACTGCGCATGCGTCCCCAGCACGTTACAATCGACATAGATGCCGCGATCACGATGGACTAGAAACCCGGCCTCGCCTCTACGCATCGTGACACTACTACTACTACTACCCTCATCCTCATCTCCGTCGTGTCCAACGCGCATGAAACCGATCTTGAGGTCCTGTCCCAGTCAACCGCGTCGCGTGGCGTCCCACGCCGGGGTGCAGAATATATCTGGCAGCCGCCCTCCCTATCCGCCATTTCCCCTCTGTCCCCGGGCGGCAGCGCAGAGAGCGTATAGAGCTCCCACCGGCTCGTGGCCGCGACTTGCTGCTGAAATATCGCGCGAGTGTACAGAAGTCGCTTCGGCAAAGTGCATACGAAGTTCCGTTTGGTCTTTCCAGGCTGGGCTAGAGGAAGAGTGGAATGCAGAGGTAGCTATGATGAAGTCGCGCGCTGCTGGTGACATGGTCTGAACCCAATCCACGCGGCCACGAGCGAATGTTCCCAGAGTCACCTTTTCCCGCGCTGCTGAGTGTCCCCGTCCACGAGGTAGATGATCAGCAGCACGGCGAGATGTGCCGTAGCGTTGGGCGGCGAGCGGGTGCCTCGAAGAGATTCGAGACCTAGGCTGGGAACTTTGAGGGTTTGGTAGTCCAGCGGACCGTATGACTAGTACAACGTCCAAATGTGTTTGAGGCGGGCAATGGCTGTGGGAGGGGGGCTCCAACAGTATTTCTGCATTGCATATGGGGTTTGGGATGAGTTGCTTATTTCCTGCCTTACTGAGTGAGCAAGGATAGCTGGCAGAGATGAGCGTGCAGAAACTAAAACCCAGCCGCAGACCAGCAGGCGCTCGCCCGTGTGTATCGCAACAGGCAGAAAAAGAACTGCTTCGCATATCGCCTCATCGCAACGGGGACAATCGAAAAGAACAGCTTCCAGCAGCAGTCGCACAAGCAGTCGCTGTCAAGCTACGTCGTAGACTCGGCCGAGGACGTTGAGCGGCACTTCTCGCTCGACAGCCTACGCAAGCTTTTCCAGTAATTACCGCCCCGGCACCCGGTCCGACACGCACAACACAGCAGGGTAGAACAGCATATATGTGCATGCTCGGACGGCTGGTAGCACGCCAAGCTGGGGATGATCTGGGTCTGCACTGCAACACTTTATTTACTACGGGAGGATCTTGGTGTCAGTCTCGGCACTAGCTCTATACTCAGCCAACGGCAACGCAATGAGGCCCGAGTACCCAACATCGCCCTGGGCGCGTTCGAGCTTGCGCATGATGTTGCCGATGATCTTCGCGATCCAGCGATCGTTGGCGACGACGTTGATGCTGTTTATGCCCGCTTTACGCCACCCATCCATCATCTTGAGATTCATGTCCTTGAAGGTCTGGTTCATCCGCCCGGCTCGAGAGACTGGGACGGATATAGCCGAATTGGGAGCTGATCGTTCCGAGTTCACGGCCGACCGATTGGACTCGTCGCTCTTTCCGCTACTTGTGCTGTCCTCGTCCCCTGCGACGGTTTCAACCACGATGGTCTCAGATGATAAAGGTTCGTCACGCATCGATGCTGTCGCCGCCCGCTTGAGCAGGACTGCTTCGTGGTCTTTTTCTAGTTCGATGACCTTCGTTGCCTTGACGAGTGCGGCAGCAAAGTTCAGCAATTGCTGATCAAAGATGGCCGGTAGATGCCCGTGAGCAGAAATCTTCATAGCCGCCTCATCTCGTTGCCGTCGTCCTAGTTCCTGCTGAAGCTGTACCGCTTTCGGTGTTCCCTTCGCTTCCTCTATCTCCTGCTGCAAGTTCATCTCTTCAAAGTCGGTGATTTTCGACGGCATGATATGTTCGTGATGAGGTAGCAGGTATGAGGGGAGCGTGAATGTGCAGTCGGCACCGCCAAGATGGATAACCTGACTCAGCTCGACAGCCTCGGGTAGGATTCGATGAGCCTTGAGGTCTGCAATCTGGAACTTGCATTCGATGTCGAACTCTGTGTCCATGGGGACATGGCCAGTGCAGTACACATCACTCAGCCCGACCGCAAAATTGGCATCGGCTAACCACGTCGAAATGCGCGTTTGCAACCGACGGACCTCGGCGCCAGACGAGGAGTAGTGCTTGAAGAAGTACTTCTTCATCAAGGCATTAAACCACTCGCCGGAGCCAGTGGAAGTTATGGATGTGACGAATATCGGATGAAAGTAGCTGACCGGGTTCAGGAGAAGTCGGTACAAGAACGGTAGTCGATGAAGAAAACGCTTGATCTTGGGATGGTTGTTATGTATAAGTGTGGTAAGCCGTATCGATCTTTGAGGAGGATGTGCTATCGTTGGTTCTGTATGGATATGGGCTGATATGGCGGCCCGTAGGTTGAGCGCATTGTCTAGCTGATCGCTTGTCTCACGATCTTTCGCCAGCCTTTGCAAGTCGCATTTCGCCAGGTGGTTCGTACTGGTCTCGGTGATATGCCTAATTACAGCGTCGTAGTCGGCCCGAACTGCCTTATCGTCCGGTGACATTCGTGTTGTACGCTGCGCATTCACCCTGGCAAATGGCGCTTCCTCAGACGAGCCTCCCACCGCGGACGATGCACCCCTTCGCGATGAGGCCATGGCACTTTTCAGTATGGGCGTTCCAGAGACGATGAATTGATCCCGAGTCATGTCTCGAGGATTTGGCCACGGCTTGATGTCAGCGAAACACATCTCATCGCTGCCTTTGATGTTTGCATAGACGTCACCAATCCTGATGCTTCGAAAAAGCTTGATGACGACCTTGTCGGTCTGAATAGCCAGTTCCATCTCGTCTGAGAGCTTGATGCCGACTTCAATGCCGTACACCGTTGCTGTCAAGGTAGAAAGTGAGAAGGTCAAGCCACGTATGACGAACAAACCTGTAGTATCGGAGTCGATCTCGAGCGCAGGCAGATCAAACAGACCGACGGTGTCTTTGACGAACAAGACATCTTGCAGAAGTTTCCTGGCAGAGGCCCTGGCCAAACGTGCAGCAAACCCGAATTGGAAAAGGCAGGAGAGAATAGTGGCGGAATAGCATATAGCTATGTATGGCCACATGAGAAGCCATGAGGCGAGCGCAGCAACGTATGCGAAGTTAAGGGCAATGAAGACAGTCCAGAGAGGTGCCCACGGCACAACGCGACGTTGATGCCATTCCCCACCGACCAACGATAAGAGCAACAAAGGGGTGCCTGAAATGAGCCATCGCCAACTGAACACCAGCGTCCCGAGTAGTGTACCGGCAAAGTAGGCCAGGAGGGCAGCCGAACGCACAGGATGCCTCGAAGATGCGACTGCTGATGTAGTGGGTGGCGCGCTCGAACGTACGGGCACTGGCTTTCTAGGTATCGCCCTGGGGGTGTTTGGGGCCTTGGACTCCATTATGGCAATGCGTTGGGAGGACTCCCATAGCGCAAAATGGAAAGCATGTTGGAAATGAGCGATATGTAGGGCGGTGGTTGAACCTGCACTCCGAGACTTGGGTGGTGATGTCAAGTAAAGCTGGGGTGGTAGGGTCTAGACTCACGAACTAAGGTCTAGCGGAATGACGTAAGGCAACGGGTCGCGGCACGTGGTTTAAGTTGCATATCCCAAGCCCCGGTACAGTGTCACTTATCCCGACTCGTTGTCTCAACTCACCCGAATGTCCCAATTCACTGTCCTGTGATATGTCATGATTTGGGGTTCGAAGTTCAAGCTCGTAAGATAGCCGTATAGCATGTATACTATATACAACAATTTTATACCTATTGCATAGCGGGTATAAGAACGAATGACAGTAAAAGCGTCTAAGCCACTAGCCCCCCAATTACAAGAACTGTCTATTATGCTTTTATACCAGACAAAGCTATAACGGATGTCTACGAAGTATATCCCTCCCGCTACCTGTATTTATGGGCGGATCTACCCGCAATGACGTACCTAGGTACCTGATATAATTGGCTCGTATGAAGAGGTACTTGATAAGTACTTCTGGTGTCGCCGTTGACTTCAATTTGCTGAGTACTAGGATTGATTGTCGTCTTTCTCTACGGTTCATGACCCGGGCGGCGGCGGAGATGCGTCGTGTAACGCCTATTTTTTAAAGCCTGATGTTTGCCTAAATACCTACCCTCTGTTCCTATGTGCTTGGTATCGACTTTGCAAGCTATAAGAAGGGATGCCAGTCTATATCAGACATACACTTTTGCGGCCCCAACCTTTTCCTGTCGTCAACCCACCTACCTTCTCGAGAGAAACATGCTTGATGACCTAATTTCAGTATGTACTATTTTCGAGCTGCTACAATACTTATGACCTAAGCCGATCGTATTTGTACAGTCGTCTACCTAGTTCTAACTTGTTAGGTTACCTGTCGAATGTACAAAACCACTCCGCTCTCGAATTATCTCCAAACAAACAGCACAAGCATTATTAAGAACCCTATATTCAAACAAATTGCAATGAAACTTCTCTTCTTCCTCTGTCTATTATCTTATCTTCGTAGCCACAATAGAAAAGGTTAAGACGAGAGCAATTGCTAGCTATCGAGTGCGCTGTGAGAAACTGGGCTCAAACCACAAAATCAGCGACTTCGTCAGTCTCAGGTCCATCATCCATATATGCCTCCCATTTAGCTGTCACAGGCCTGTTGTATCTTAGTCGTATTACCTCGTTTGCTACTCGACAGACACCTATTTCGCTGAGAATATGACATCACTGTGCTACCTACATGTAGGTACATACCTACTTACTTAATGCTTGGTAACCTACATATAGATATCTCAAACGACGACTGCCGTTGAGGTCGTCTATTCTCTCCGCCCTCACACACTTCACTTTTCAACAAGCTTGGAACTCATCCAACTGAAAGTTCCTACCCAACACATCATGGCCACGGAAACGGCCGTTCTCTCGGCTCTGGCCTCGTACCGCGAGCACATTGCCGGCGTCAATCACCACGCCATGTCCGCGCTCATACCGCAAATCGAGACGGTCACCCTGGACGACCCAGACCTCATCGAGTCGCCCGAGGAGGAGACCGAGGCCCGCCTCAAGTATACGCTTCGCCTCGTCGGCGCCGATCAAGCCAACACCTCGCCACCCATTGAGCGCCCGTCCGACGTGCTGCGTCACTGGGCCGTCATCGCGCCCCAGGTCGGGCTTGACGGCGCGTCAGCGCATCCCGACCCGGCGTGGCGCGCCGAGATGCGCGACGCCTACACCGCCGCCTTGCTGCGCGGTCTCGAACGTATTCAGTGTCCCACCAGCACGTGGACGCTGCCCGCAGACTTCGGCGTCGCGATGCGCCATGTGGACTCCCTCGAAGGTCCGGGCTGGCGGCTGCTGCGCGACATGTCGGAGCGCCTCATCTTCTGGGAAGGGTGGGGCGTGCCGTGGTTCTTTGAAGCTGACCAGGTGGAGCAGAGCGCGAGGACCGGAGACGCCATCATCAACGAGACGGTTGGGATTGACGTCGAGTATGAAGTAGCGGGAGGTTGGGCTTGCGGGGACGGCAACGAGGCGACTTGTTTTGTCATGTCCAGTCGACGCAAAGAGACAGACGCAGATTGGTCATGGCGCTACGTGGCGTCATTGGGCCAATTTGGCACCAAGGTCTTCGATGATCTTGCCGCCCTCTTGGAATGGTACAAGACGTACGGCGAGCCGATCGAGAGGGATTTTAATGTTATTGCGGATGAAGTTTTCCAAGCTTGAACAGGATTAATCACGTGTCGCGGATATAGGAGCCGTTACTGTAGAACACAGTAACGGCGCGTCGTTTTACTGTGACATTACGCGCGTGAGACATGGCTGTGCGTTCTGTCGTCATAGTTGCATTCGTCCTACACCTATCCTCATCGCACACGGGGTGCGCAACGCCCCCGATATCCAATAACACGTCCTGCAATCCACGGAGCCCAACCACCAACACAACCTCTGTTCTATGCGGCCTTGCATGTGCTAGTATGCCGTATATTAACACATGAAGCGAACACAGCAAGGCCACGAAAAAGGACCCTAACGAACTCTTGGTCACCCCTTTTTGTCCTGTCCGTTGATTGATGGAAATATGAATAATCAGTGTCAAAAGGACAGTCGCCGCCCGGACGGCTTACCGACCGACCTGAGTACAGCACATATATGCCAACAAATAGCATGCGTTACTAAACGGATTGAGCTCCATTTGGCTTCACAATCCAAGTTCCAAACAGAGGCGACGTATCTGTAACGGAGGTGAGAGGGAGATCTTGTGAAGCAATGTCAGCAGCAGTACTTGAGCAGCTATTTAAGTCTGAGATTGCATATGATGCCTGTTGAAGGCTCGGTCATGGGGGTATCTTGGGACTCAACAAGAGACTATGTAATGGCTGCAAAACTTTAATCCGACTCTTCAGGAGTACCAAACTCTCCTGTCAGGTTCCCGATCTCCTGAGACATGGTATAGAGCGCTTTCGGGCCAGCGCGGCGACTGCTACGGCTGGCATATCTCGGTTCGTCCTCATCAACATCATCATTGCCTTCGTTGTCGTTACGATCTCCAGTAAGGACAGCTTGGTCTGAGGCCGACATTCCATGTACACTAGTCATATACTGAAGGTCTCAAAGTCAGTTTGGCGTCAGAAAGTCTGTGAAAGAGAAAGCCACATTACCTTATCGAAGTCATTTGACATTCTAGACACTGTCTCGATGTGGTCGGGGGTCAAAATGGGGTTGTCTCCTTGACGCTTCGCATCATATTCAGCAAGAGCCACCGCACTCTGGACTGCATTTTGAATGTCACGCCCATTCATTCGACGACCCATTGACGGGCGCCACTCCCGCCTCACGAATTTCATGATCTGGCTTGTTTTGATGGTTATGTTCTTTTGGTTCTTCACGCGCTGCAAGGCGATCTCCCATATCTTCATGTACTGTTCTCGATCCAGCTGGGGGAAATAGAGCACGACGTGTATGCGCGACTTGAATGCTTCGTCGATTGTGCCCACTCTGTTCGTGGTCATGATAAGGATTCCGGTATAATACTCCAAGGCCCGGAGGAATACTTTGACACTGTCAGATATGAAGCGAAAAACGGTCAAGAAGCAGTGCCATTACCGGAGACAAGGGCGTTTCTTTCGAAGTCGGATCGATCGCGAGCTTGCAGAACGATGTCGGCCTCGTCGAATAGGAGAATACAGCCCCACCTCTGAGACAGCCCGAAAATTGTGTGAAGACTGCTCTCAACTTCTTGGGGGGTGATACCAATGGTGGCTAAGACGTCGATCAGTGTCAACGAGTGTCAAGGGGTCAATATTTGAAGTCAAGCATACCTGCCGTAATAGGGAACAGTGGCTTTTTAGCGTAGGCTGCCAGGCATTCTAGGAAGAAGAAGTTCGTCAGAAACATACCAAATCAATAGGCAACGCTCATGCTCACCGGCTGTGGAAGTTTTCCCCACCCCGGGCGGGCCATGATACAACATAATGAGGCCTTTCCCTGCAGCTCAGAATGGCGACGTTAGCGCAAGACACGGGGCGTTATATTCTCTCGAGTGATTGAAACTCCTTCTCGCTTATTACTGAGTACTCACCCTTCCCGATGACAAGATCACTATCGGGTCGATTGCTCTGCATTGATTTGGGAGATTGGTGCACAGAGATGAGACTGGACAGTATTGCCTTGCTGTAAACGATAACGAGTTAGTACTTATCATTCATGGTAAAGCCAGTAGCTTATTCGTAGGGCGCTTTGGGGGTATGGATGAGTTCATCGAGTGTGAGAAGAAGGAATAAAACAACTCGAAATGCTCACTGCCCGGCCGGTAAGACGAGATAATCAAAAGCATCATAAGGATATATGACATCGTATACCATATTGACGTCGAGCGCATCTGTGACATGTCATGTTAATTGCTCTTCCGATTCCAAAGGGCTCTTACAGAACACTTACGCCACTTTTGTCCTCGAAGATAGAATGCCCAGACAAGATTTGGCATGAGCATAAGTCGCTCCTTATCATTAAATTGCCTATCTTTATCCCGGTGGTAACTAAACGTTCTCAATAATTCCTCGTTCCTTTCCAGGAACCTTTCACTGAGATGGTTTTCGAGCTTTCGATCGTCGTCAATTATGCTTGCCTGTATTATTCTGTAAGCAGTATCCCTGAGTAATAGGGGGGTTCTTCTAGGCTACCGTACCTCCTCATCAACGCCAATCACGCCAAAGCTTGGCGAAATCATGTCTGGGTGGTCACGATAATAGAGTTCAATGTCTACCATGACCTCGCCATCAATCTGGGGTGCGACGGTCAGCGCACTCTGCATATAGGGGGAAACAATACCGACCTCCGTAGGAAGTTCGTCAATGGTCATGCCGGCATACGTTTGATGACGTGGCGTGCTAAAAGAGCGAAACTTTGATCCCCTCCTGATCAACAAGTCGTGAATGCCGTCCTGCTTCAGGTGCTCGATTGGTATGATTGGCAAGGAGGTCACTGACCTCCTCCCATGGAAGTGCCCTATTGTAAATGACTTGGTGACAGGGCCGAAGGTTTTGCCATTATACCCAATATAAAAACAGCTTATTGAGAGCATACTGATCATGCGCTGCAGCCCCTCCGCTGTATCATGACTGCTTTTAGCCATTTCGTGTACATTCAACACACGATAAGCTTGTGCGGATCCTCCCCTTCCTTCTACAATAGTATCGCCAGGTTGGAAGAGGTACCAGAGGTGTGCAAACGTGACAAGCTCATCCGAGCGCCGTCGCATGGATGAGTACACTGCGTAGTCGACTGCTAGGTCATGAAGAAAAGATTGAAGCAGAATATCAAGGTGTTGATGCGTTACCCTCTTGTTGTCTGAGTTGACTAATTTGCTCGACGCAACAGACTCAGTCGTGGCCTCAGGATAGTCAGAGCTGTCGTGGAATGCTTGATCCTCCAATTCTCGCTCAAGCTCGGCTCTTTTTTTCTCGAGTTGATATTCGAAACTCAGTATCGCTTTGAATGGCCGAGCTATGACCATGCTGCGTAACGAATCTGGGACAAGATCTGTTCCCATCACATCCTGAAGTATTCGCAGTAGTTGTTCTGACCGTATACGAATCTTCGTTACTGCGCCATTGTCATCGACAAGTATCTCAACGGCATACACGGATTCTTCTTTCTGATCCGGACCCTCAAAATCATCTCTGTTCAGCCTTATTATGTCTGCCACCGCTGACATACTTGAAGTCTGACGACTTGGGCGGTAAGTGGTTGTCGCCCTCTCGCTATGCTGTATAGTCGAACCGCTTAGCTTTGCCACTTGGAGTTCGAGCGATTTCATGCGTTCTTCCATGGCACGGAAGTATTGAACTATCGTCTCGAGATTTGGAACTCCATCATCGTGTTTTATCGGAGTCGGGGAGAAAGATTGCGATGGAGGTGGCCGTTTTAGTACAGGAGGCTCAGGCCTCCATAGCTGAGGCTTATAGGGAGTTGCAAATGGCTCTGCCATCGAAAATGGATTTCGCGTATAGCGTAACTCACGGTAATAGGTTCCGTACTGCCTTGTATGACCCTAAAACCACTTTTCTTTTCAAGGTGAAGAAAATAGCAGGGGGCGGGGATTTGACCCTATGTGTCAAAACTGGCTACTTGCCTAAGGGTCACCGCACATGCAGGCTGGGAATTATTATCACAGTTCATGATACATCATAGATGAGATTCCCCATCAACCCCGCATGGTTGTTGTATCCCCGCCCTTTTGTGTAGGATTGTGTTTTGCCCACACACACCCTTGCACACTGCATCACTAGCCCCTGCTATGCGTTCTCGAATGCCAATCAATCCACTCAAGATGTTCAGCTTTGCCTCTACACATATTTATCGGCGATGAAGAAGTCCCGCCCTGTTGGGGGCCATAAATAAGGTCGTAATCTCATTCGACGATCCTCCGTTATGTGGCTAGTGATTGATTACCCCTCCTCGCTAAATAGGTCAGATCTTGACAAAGTCCTCAATTGGACCGTATTGGTTGTCCCTTCGCCTTTTTTTCTACATGTCTTCTTCCTCCTGTCTTCTCCGACATAGAGCGTGTGGCCTCAGTCTCGCAAGTTTTTAAACGCTAAGATGCCTGAGCCCGAGTCGAAGAAAAGGGGCTTATTTAGGAAAGTTTTTGGGTCGAAGGACAATGGAGATCACGATAAGAACAGCAACAACAAAGTATGTACCCTATGAAGGAATATCACTCGCCTGGCACTTAGTAGTTCCAAATGCCCGTATAAACAACGTACAAACAATCGCTGAAACGATACGTTAGAATGGCAACGACGCTCCGCAACCACCTATTCAAGCCCCTATCAATTATCATCCATATGGCTTGAAATGCGTGGCGGAAGGGACAAATCCCACCATCGAGTGAGTGAACAAAATGAGCTACCAATATGGCAGGGCTTATGCATTGTGTAGTATTGTTGCCGTCCACGGGCTGAACGGTCACCGCGAAAATACTTGTAAGCAAGTCAAAGTCGGCGGGCAATATGCTGATACGCACCGAGGGGAGAAGATCTCGACTTCTTAGACGGCTTGAGGATTCTATACAGCCCATCAGCTAAGTGCTAATAACTGTTCCCAGGGAAAGCAGAAAACGGCGTCAGCTGGTTGGAGGATAAAAACATGCTCCCGAAGCGAATCCCCAACGCGCGCATCTTCGTATGGGGCTATGATGCAAGAACCCACGGCAATGACTACTTGAGTCAAGCCTACCTTCACCAGCATGGAACTCAGCTCGTCGGAGAATTGGCAGATGAGCGGCGCCTGGATGGCACCAGCAAGCGCCCTATCATATTTATAGGCCACAGCCTCGGTGGTATCGTCATCAAGAGTGTCAGTTTGCCTTCGGAGTGCTTTGTGCGTTTCTAATCAACTTCAGGCTCTCATACACTCCAACTCAACGAATGATGGGCATTTGGCTCACCATAAGCCTATTAAAGTGTCGACCTATGGCATCTTATTCATGGGCACTCCTCATTCAGGAAAGTGCTTGATTATTCATTTCATATTTATCCTTCCACCTATTTTCTTCTTTTCCCTATCCACCTTCTCTTTTATTTTTCCCCTCACTCACTCATCCTTATTATCTTACTTTGTGGCCTGCTATACTAATTTTTGTACTAATTGCAGGTGGGAAAGGTGTGACAATGGGGCAGATAGCTCAGAGTGTTGCATCTATTTTTGTTCATACCAACGACAATGTTCTCCAGCATCTTCAACAACAGTCTGAATGGCTCACTAAACAGAAGGATGACTACGCATCGATAATGAGAGATTTTGTCACGAAGTTTGGGTGGGAAGTGTACCCAACTCCTCTTCTTAGCGGGCTTAGTAGCATAGTGGTGAGTGTTCATATGAATCACTAAGCTTTTTTTGCAGCAAACTGACGTTTCCCAGGTGGTTCCACAATGGTCGGCCATTGGGTGGCAAGATAATGCGGAACCAGTCCAGATTATGGCGAACCATATCACCATGGTGAAGTTTCGCGGCGAAGATGACCCGGAGTACAACAAGGTGTGGAAGAAGTTAGCCATCATGGCACAAGAAGCCGAAGAAAAGATAAAGAAGAACTGGGTCATAGAGGAAGGAAGACAAGCTGGTGCGGCCAATCCCGACAATCTTTAGGTGATCTTCTTATCTTGTAGCAGAGCTGGCTGACTAGATAGCGGTTAGTTGTTGACGCGGTACTGAATAAATATGATTCCAAAGCGATGTTGGTGGAAGTGATTGCGCGTCTGACGGAAAGACCCGCTGATGTGAGCAATAAGCCTGACGACAATAACTATCTTACGACGGGCACCCCAGACGTGTTTTATGACCAAAACAACGACGCCTATGAGGCGAAAATGGAGAATAACCTAGTCGAGGGAGGATGTATTGAGGAGACGGACCATATGCGAAATCATCAGATCGAACTAGTAACAGCCGTGGAACAATATGAGGCGGAGGTCGGGAGCAAAGACATCAGAATATCTACCGGGATTAGCCTCACGTCCCAACATAGCTGGGTTGACGTGGTGAGCGAGGCAGAGGTGGTCCGTGAGAAATACCGCCCGCGAGAAGGGTCGAACTCAATATCTACGTTAGAGGACGGCCTCAGCACATATGATTTTGCCTCGACAAAGGTTGAACGGTGGCTATCGCTGCTACCGAGCACAGCACCTTGCGCCTCAAGACTGTGCGGGGGGCTTAGGATGGTCTTTGCCGTAAGTTTTGTGCCTCACTTCGAGGGGATATGACTGATTTCACATGCAAGATTGTTTGGCGATCCGGAATACTCTCTCCTGAAACGCACGACGCGCTGAGCGACATACCGTTAGTCATTGCCGATGCACAGGATATAATGACTGGATTTGACCAGTCAACCCTTGCAGAACATGTCGAACAATTGTACTGCGCAGTGATTGATATGTTACGTCATATCCTTTTGGGATACTGCAGAGTTTCTACCCAACGTCCTCATGTCCACTTCTCTCTCGGCTTTGAGCTCATGGATCGTTACAAGAAGTCTATAGAGTCTGAGAGAATAGTGGCAATAAATCAACGTGTGCGAGTTGAGACACTCAACTCTTTAAAGTCGATGCGAAACGAACTATGGAGCCGTATTTTCACTGGTGAGCTTCATCCCCCCTATTCAAGAAGATCCAAGACGACTAGCGCTTACTTCCGATAGTTCTTAATGAGCAATTGACAAAAACACATGAAGATCAAGAGCTGGAGGTCGTGTATGAAGACATGCAAAAGAGTAAGCTCACAATCCCAGTGCTTCTCTTTGAATGGAAAATTGACTGGCAGCATCGTTCTAGTTCGAGAAACGAGCGTAAACGCCGGCTTGTATAAGGCTCTTAAGTACGATCACTTACTCTGCCATCTAGATATTAGAGTGACGATGCGACACGGATTCCACTTTTCCTCAACAGAAAAGTCGAGGACGTCATGGCTTATAGAAAATAAATCCCTCCGCGGTTGGATTACATCCCCTACCTCCGATATTTTTCTCATTAACGGCAACGAAACGCGGCACGAGGCCACATCACCTGTGTCAGTATACTGTGGTATGCTCACCCGAGCCCTTCTGTCTGAGCCACCACGAATTGTCCTCTATTGGTACTGCGGTCTCCATGTTCGCGAAACCATCGCCGGCATGCTCCGAAACTTGATAGGACAGCTCTTGCGACATATGGAGTCAAACAAGGCCTCTCCAAACTCGGAACGAAAGGTCTGGTATGCCGGCCTCATACGTGACGACCCGGATAGCCTCTTTCCGCTCTTCCAGATGATTCTCAAACACCAGCTAAAATCGGTCTCGGTATTCTTTATCCTAGATGGGATATCGTTCTATGAGGTAGGCCACAGGGGTAAGGAGCTGGGTGACCTGATCGCGGCACTCAAGGAACTCATAAGCGAATGTCAGGGGTCAAAGAAGATCTTCAAAGTTCTCTTTACGAGCCCTACCCTGTCAAGAATAATCCACGAGAAGAAAAACCCAAAACTCAACTCCATCGAGGTCCTCCGTATGCCGCGCTTCATCACGATGGACAGAAGGGGCCGGAGGGATCTTGAGAACCTCCGCACCATAAGCAGAAGAAGTTCCATAAGCAGTATAAGTAGCATCGACTCTGTGTATTACGACGCATCGGAAAACCTTGGGGACTAAACATCACTAAGCGAAAGAGAACGTTGGAGTGCTCCAATGACAGCGTCGTCAAAACCTGCCGAGAGATGTTACCAAACGGACTTATGGTCTACTTCTCTGCAAATAATATTCGAGTGAGAATCGGTCATCTTTTCCTACAGATTTTAGATCGAAAATAGAGCCCGTTATATAACGCTGAGAAAGGATACATATCTTCCTGCATGAGTCATGCTGAAATGAACGAAACCCACTGGAAGCCGGGACGCCGATACAATGCGCGCACTTATCTTAGCTCGGGACCCTCCACTTAGGCGCAGTGCCGCGCTAGATGACGGTGTTGCGGCCGTTAAGAATTCGCTTCTCACCCGAGCCGAGTGTCAGCTCCTCCTCGCCCTCGATGACGGTGGCGAAGCTGAGGCTAATGATACGGTGCAGGGGGTGCATCTATCCATGAGACGTTCGCGCCTCTACCAGGACGAACGAGAGGAGGCATGTTCTGCAGATAACCGCCGTACGTGGTGATATCGCTGCCCTAGAGTGCCCGAGGTGGCGTCTTCAACGTATAGGCCAGAAAGAACAGACGCCCGCCGATGTTCTACGCAACGGGGAGGGCGGAACCAAAAGCAGCGTTTCCACTGCAAGAATATAGACATAGATGAACGGCCCAGGTGATGAAGCAAAGCGGACTGGTAGGTCGGGCAGCTGCTTTCTTTACATCTTTAAAATGTGGGCAATTTTGTATAAGAGCTTGTGCGGACTGATGATCATGCGGGCCGTAGTAGTACGGCGGCCCGAAAATTCTGCTAATTATCCCACCTCACTGGTCCCGACACAATAATTTTCTTATCATGCGTTCCGGATTGTTCTTCTCGTGGAACAAAGTTCAACACACTCGAATGGTGTCGTGCGAGGCGTGGCTTGATTATCATGATATTCTTCTCCTAATAGATAATAGGAGAAGCTGGCGAAAACACCCTGGGAAAGACTAACAAGCTACCGATGGCTTATACACTAGGTATTCTGTGATAGTGTTAGCCAATATATAATTAGCTACGCTATAAGGCGATCTCTGTTTTATAGAAAGCAAGGGGTGAAGCTATATATAGAAATATCATGGCAAAACCAAGACATGTCCCTAGCTATTATTCATCCCTTTATAAGCTACAAGCTTGTTCGTTTGTCCTATCATAGTTTATGACTGATGGGCCAGTCGATGAAGCAATGAAAATATTCTGATTGTAACATTGTCTAAGTGCGCCCGTCGTGACAGCCTTGTTCTGTCTTGGCTTAGACTCTTCCGATGAGAGACTGTCTAAAGCCAAGAATGGCCTGGAGGCTTTTTCATGACTCAGACGGGATTCAAACACTCGCCAAATCAGAACGGACCAGGCATGTATTCGCGACTGCCAAGCCAGCCTCACGATACCTATTATGGATATCAATCCCAAGAGGTGGACCATGGGAGGGTCCCGACATCACCTAAAATATTAATATCTCTTTAGTCTTGACAGTAGGTATCATGATAGAAGACATTAGCCCGAAGAAGGGAAGATTCTACTCCAACATAGCTACTAGAACCGATAAATCCGTTATATCTCCTCGGCTAAACTCTTTGCTAGTGTAACACTAATCGCTACTAGTCATTGTGTCGAAAACGACCGGCGTAAAGCGGCGGCAATAAACCCTAATTAGATTAGATGAACGACGTAGGTTTTATACAGTACACCTATCAGCGACAGCATGGTATACTGACTAGCCTTTACTCTACCTAGATTATATTGTTAGAAAGTTATACTGTGTGCTGCAGGCAAGGAGAACTGATGGAAGAAAGGGGCGGGATGACCAACACTGCATGCGTCTTCAATATCTTTTCGATTCTATAACTAAGCCTGTCGCTATTGATGTAACCAATGCATCTGCAACATTGTTGCTACCGTTAGCTTAGCAGCCCAACAGCAAGTCTGGGTTAGTATAAGGCTAATATCCACCTAGATATTCCCCTTACCCTCATGCCAACTCGATGTGACTATCAGCCCTGAATAACTGGGCTAAAAAGCTAAGATGGACAGCTGCCATCGGCCACACGAGCGATACACTGAACAAACAAGTACTGAAATGATGCTAAGCTAAGCTGCCTACATATGCTGACAGACGGAATCTGGAGATCTGAGGAGATCCGGAGATGTGATAACAACACCGTCGCCTCCGGCGCCCCGCCTCTCATCTCCATCGAGACTACGGCAGCCAGCCATTTGCATGGGCGGTATCCTCGGTCTAGGTAGTCTCGGTAGGTAGTGTACATTAGAAAGATGAGCGCACACCGTGCGACCACGATCGGGTCATGATCACGATCGGATCAAGATAGTCACAGGAGGAGATCATCTCGTTAGGACTGTTTAATCACCGAACAACTATCTAGGAGCGGGATTCAAGGGGGCTACAGTTGCTTCAAATCTGCGAGTATCAGTAAACGCCACCGGTTCCCACGTGGCCAGTATTAACGGAGAATCAATGACCTCCCGAACACAATGTTCCCCTTTAGCTTTCTACTCGACTCGCGCCACGTAGGCCCCTTTCACTAATACTGAGTCCATGGCAAGGCTACGAACGATAGTGCTTATAGCTATTCTAGGTGCCTTTACACCGCCCCTCACGGCAGTTTCTTTATTTACCTATTAATAAGCCGTCATCTCCGCAACAAGGACACCCCGACCAGCGCAGCTTCACAGTCATATATCCGCGATACCTTCTTGCCTGCCAGCGCAGTCACAGCTCTAGGATCACCACAACTCCATTAAGCGGTCTCTGAATCTTAAAAAGTCTTGAACGATGGCCGCTCAAAAGACTGTTCTCATCACAGGCTGCAGCGACGGCGGCATAGGCTCAGCCCTAGCCGCCACGTTCCAGCAGAATGACTTTCACGTCTTCGCCACGGCCCGCGACCCCTCCAAGATGCGTGACCTCGAGGGGCTGCCGAACGTGACGTTCTTGACGCTCGACGTCGTCAAGTCCGACGATATCAAGGCCGCCGTCGCGGCGGTCGCCAAGCACACGGGCGGCACCTTGGACTACCTGGTCAGCAATGCAGGACGCAATCACTTTATGCCAGTACTAGACGAGGATCTCGACACAGTGAGGAGATTGTTCGAGATCAACTTCTTTGGCCCGATTGCCCTGACTCAGGCATTTGCCCCACTGCTCCGCGAGGCCAAGGGCATGGCCGTTTTTATCGCCTCGACATCCGGATATCTCAATATCCCGTATATGGGTACGTGGCGATGACATCTAATCCTGTACTCTCTCTGTATTTATTAACATTTGGCTTGCAGGAACATATGCGGCGTCTAAGAGGTCCATCGAGATTGTCGCTGACACCGTGCGACTCGAGCTGGCCCCCTTTGGCGTCGGCGTGCTTGAAGTTGTCACAGGTGCAGTCAAGTCCCGGGGCCAAACATATTTCGGCGACTTCAAACTTCCCGAACAATCGGTACGTACAGTTAAAATGATTGCTGAGTCGTGAACTTTGGATTGTTCGAGAAATGCCCGAATATGAGTGCTAATTCTTCTTAGTAAGTTAATTCAAGCCTCGTATTTTCGGTCAGGGTGTTTGCCGTATCTACGAGGTAGGTTTTGCGAGCCAGATGGGGATGCTAATAAACTATAGGCTATACAAGAGCATTGAGCCCACTATTGCCAGCAGGGCACAGGGCAACGACGGCGTGCCCCGTATGGACACAAAGGAGTATGCCAAGGCGGTTCTTGATGATGTTCTGCAACGAACCACAGGCCGCGTTTGGCATGGCGGTTTTGCTGATCAAGTGAAAATGGGTACAACCGCAGTTGGAGTGCCACAGTCTGCTATGGTATGTCAAGGACAGCCCTTTCGTATGCTAGAAGATCAGTACTGACTGGAAGCAGGACGCGGGGGCTCTTATGGGAACCGGGCTCGACTCGATCAGCGCGTAGATACTGGAAATTGCCAGGCTCCTAGATACTTGCAGTTGAGTTTGCAGTTGGTTCGATATATAATATGTCCCGCGCTATATGCACAACATGATTTCAACATATAATTTCGCATGTAGTGTCATGGGTGCTGCAGTTGTCACGGCATAGAACTGCAGCGCTATAACCGGTACACTACCAAAAGTAGAACGTAATTGAGTCGGACACTTGATTGTCTGCAGTTGCATATATAGTACTGTAACAGCAGTCCCGCTCTGTGAGCAGTCATTCCCGGGACGTGAATGAACATGGAGTCCCGTTGACTAGAATTGAATGTGAGGAAATAGTAAGAAGCGAAGCCTATTTCCAATTGAAGAATGAGAGAAAAACGAGGTAAGCTGGCGTCTATGATTCCTCGGTTGATAGAAAACCTCATTGCTGTTACTCTCGATGAAACATGAGATATCTGCATTTCGTAGTTTAAGAGAGGTTATAAATTCATTTACATAGTCTAATAAGTCACATCTAGAGATACATAGCTTGTATTCGGCGGAGGTATGGCCAATTCCTCTCAAAGACTGTGAATAGGGGTCATTTAGTCTATAGCCCCTATTCTGGCGAGCCCCTATGTCGCATATTTCAACCTCATCCTAAAACCTCCCAGACTCTAGCAGGCACTCCAGTCGAAATCTAGCACATACGAGACTATAAGGCGACTCTCCTTGTATATACTTGGCCATTTCGGTAAATCATCTCTGTTTACATTCATTCTACGTCTATCGCATGTCACACTAGCAAGGCTAGACAACGGGGGGGGGATGTAAACTACTCGGCTTAGGCAGGTATTGATCCATCTGAGCAGCGTGTCTCATTTCCGGTGTCTAAACTCTCCGAAAACGCCACTGATAGATTGTTAGACGGTCGAAAACCCATGAACAGTGTCTCACCACCCGCGTCCTCGATCAACGCGATATACCGACCCAGCCTCAAGTCCCAGGAACCAACCTGACACGGATTTATATCGGGAGAACCTATTCATCCTCTCCCAACCCATCATCGCATATCAAGACTCTCTCTAAAAGATAGGCACGTACTTCCCCCATCTACATCTACTCGACAGCAACGCTGAGCGCCATAGCGCTATACCCAACCGCGGCGCCCCTCCCGGCCTCCTCGGCGAACGTCCGCACGGCATCGAGCGCCTTATCGGAGAGCATGTCCTCGTCGGCACCCAGCACGCAATCCAGGTCGACGGGCCCGCCCCGGCAGCCCTCGAGCTGGTACAGCCGTCCGCTGCGGGCCTTGACGAACGCCATGTACGCGAAGGGCGGCTCGATGGTGGCGTCCTCCGGCGCGGCCGTGTCGCCGCGCGAGGCGATGGACGCGTGCGCCGCCTCGAGCAGCTCGTCGGATTCCAGGGCTTCGATGCGGCCGGCGCGGTCGAGGGGTTCGCAACGCTCGATCAGGGCGGAGATGTGTGTGTTGGGCTCTGATTTTAGGGGAGGGTGGGGAACACCCGTCAGTTATTCCGTGTGTACGGAGGTAAGTAGGGGTGTGACGGGGAGGACACAGTGACGGGGCCCCTATTTCCCGTGACACAAGCTTGCTTGTCGCTGCCTGCCCGTCCGGCGGGGGGGCCAACACAAGGTATCACGAGGATCGACATTCCTACTCTAGGTATGTAGGTACCCATGTAGTCTTCCTTCTTCACGCGCAACGACGAAGAATAGGGAAACGAAGAAAAAGGAAAGGAAAGGAAAAGAAAGACGAAGAGGATAAGGAGGAGGTGGAGGAGGAAGAGAAAGAAGAATCACTCACCCATAAAACCCCTCGCCTCACCATTACAAACAGCATGCAGCGTAGCGTAAAGACCACAGGCATTCCCGATCGTCTGCCGGAAGAACACAACATCATCATCTCCCTCCCTAATCCCAACCCGAGCCGCAACTCCACCAGAAGGATCCCGCGCATCAGCAGTCCCGACATCCCCCTCTCTCCCCCTCTCCCTCTCCTCCTGCTCCTCAGCCTGGAGCCTCGCAGCATACCCCGCAGGCGCCGGCACGACGACGACGAGCGCGAGCGCGGGCCGCGGCACGAACGCCAGCAGCGCCGCGTCGTCGGGCGAGGAGGCAGACAGCGTCAGCACGTCGTGGAACGCCAGCCGCCTCGACATGCCGAGCGCGTGGATCAGCTCCGTGAACAGCGCCGGGTTCGACTCGAGGGGGATGAAGTGCTTCTTGTCGCCTGGTGCCATCGTGATTTATTGTCTTCTTCTTTTTATCTATCTTCTTGCTTTTAAGCCCTTCGTACTTGACTTTTGATTTCCTGATGGTGAAATGAGCGATTGATAGATCAATGGTTGGCGTATGGAATTATGTGCGACTCACGACTTCGTACTTCGTACGTTGGTGTCTATATGTTCTCTGCTTCGGTCGATGATAATTTCGGAATGGTCTTGGAACATGAAACTTGTTACTTGTACCCGAAGATCGTCAATGCATTGATGGAAGGGAGGAAGGCAGGAGCTGGTTACGCATTCAGGTAGGTGCCTGGAGTGGACTGGTGCGGACGGCACTGGCCTTGGCACTGTGCGACGTGCCCCTGAATGCCCGAATAAGTGTACCTGCATCATGTGTACGGCAGGCAAGTAAATACCTAGTACATACCGGTATAGGAACATAAGAGGCAAGCATAGATCATAAGCTGCAATTGAAGTTCCTTTTTTCTACAATGCTACATCTACTTACAGGAAGATGACTTAGGGGGTTAATATATACAAAAAACAACAAATACAGCACCATACAAACCTGACCCTCTATATTTCCTATTACTTTTTGGGTTGCTGCTTTGGCGGGCAAGCGGAAGATGGGCACATAGACAGACGGATTGCGCTGAGAGATCAATTTGGACATCATCATACCCATTCCTTGGGGTCTTTCAGGACGTCGACGAGGCGCTGCTCGCGACTCCGCGGTTCAGGTTCGTACATGTACCGCCACGAGGCCGTCAGGGGCAGGCTCATGAGGATGCTCTCGACCCTCGAGCCCGGGACGTTGAGGCCGAAGGAGGTACCGCGGTCGTGCACGAGGTTGAACTCGACGTACCGCCCCCTGCGCACCTGTTGCCACTCCTTCTCCCTCTCGGTGAACGGCATGTCCTTCCTCTTCTCGATGATGGGGAGATAGCCTGGCAGGAAGCTCTTGAGGCAGTCCTGGATGAAGGCGAACGTGTTCTCCGAGTCGGCCACCGTCTCGTCCAGGTCGTCGAAGAATATGCCGCCGATGCCGCGGGCCTCGCCGCGATGCTTGTTGGAGAAGTACTCGTCGCACCACTTCTTGAAGCGGGGGTAGTAGTCCTTGTCGTGCTTGTCGCAGGCCTCCTTGAGCGTCCTGTGGAAGTGGACGGCGTCCTCGTCGAACAGATAGCTCGGCGTCAGATCGCTGCCTCCGCCAAACCACCAGGCCTGCGACGTCCCATCCGGCCGCATTGTCTCGAAATATCTGTAGTTGAGGTGTACCGTCGGGGCCATGGGGTTCCGCGGGTGGAGGACCATGCTCAGACCGAGGGCGTAGAAGTCGAGATTGTCCACCTCCGAGGCCACGCTCTTGTGGTTTTCCCGCATCTTGGCGATGGCGGGCTTCGGCAGGGTTCCGTATACGACGCTGATGTTCACGCCGGCCTTCTCAAACACGTTGCCCTCTTGGAGAACGCAGGACAGACCACCGCCGCCGTTGGGGCGCGTCCAGGTGTCCTCGCGGAAGCTCTTGCCATCGACCTGCTCCAGCGCAAAGACGATCTCCTTCTGCTGCTCGCGTATGAACTTCTCCATGCGCAGGCGCATTGGCGACTCGTTGGTGATCTCGTGCTCCCGTTTGGCGCGTTCGTCGAGCTCGGCGAGGGAGCGGGCATCGAACTTGGCGGGCTTCTGAATGGCCTGGACGACGGGATCGAGTCAATTGGGTTGAATGGACTGCCCATGACCGCGGTCTAGCGTGACAGTCTAGGCAGGGCCTGGAGAGGGCTGGGGCTATACCATACCATGGTGTAGGCTGCCCCTGCTACGCAAACGGTTGCTATAGCGGCGGTGAAAAGGATCTGACTTCGCGCTCGACTTGGGCTTTCGTTGTTCGAGTGAGAGGTAAACGGACGTCGCAGGTATGGTGAGGCGGGGGACGATCGTGGTCGCGTGAATGCGAGACGGGATATCTGTCTCCTGGACATGGCTATGTATTTATGTAATGTATGGCGGGAGAGGCCGAAGTTTCAATTGGCAAGGCGGGATACGACTAGGGACGCGAATAACGACCGAAAGAACAAAAAAAATCGAAAAGATCGAAAGATGCCCCATCGATGGTCAGATTGAATAGGTAGGTATCGTAAGATGGATGAGGCGATCACGAAGCTAGCAAAGCTTAGCTCCTCGGCTTCTAGCTGAGCGAAAGTCGGACCCGTAGGGATGTTCTTCTTGTCGGGCCAAAACTGCCCCTCTTCAGCTGTCAGAGCTGTCAGGCGCGAGAAGATGACGTAACCATAGCCAAGTTAGACAAGTCAGTCATCTCCAGGAAGAAGCTGTGGTGCGGCGCTAGCCGCTTTAGACTTTTTAGGTGACTGTAAGTACCTACACCACCTATCCCTTTGAATGCCTTTTCCGCACCGTTTATGTCACGGTGCTGAAGCACTTGTACAAAAAGAAGAAGCCGAAAAAGAGGTGTATTAGGTAGGCTAAGTTGTTCTATTCTCGGTAGGCCCAGCGAGAGTAGGTGGCCTGGGCTACTAAAAAGCCTAAGGCGAATAACGCGCCTCTTGTCCACCCCGGAGGCCTCGAGCCGACTCCTGATAACCAATGCCGGCAGAACCTAGTCTATCCCGGACCCCAACAACGCCCGTAATTAACAGCAACCGAATATGAATAAACCTAGCAAAGTATGCGTACAGCAATTGAACGTGGATAGACCCTTCGGCAAAGTGTGTGTATGATGATGACGGGTTTCCAACGGAACGCACATTGAGACAATCTTCCCTTTGCTCTGACCTAGTATTACACAATTGCTTGTTATCTATTCTGCTCCCTAATCTACTCTCGTCGTCAAGACAATCTTCTGATTGTTCGTATGACTGAACCAAACCCTACCGGAGGCTTCAAGGTCACGTCCCTTGAATTTCTCATTAGTGCTTGTTCCAGTTACCCAAAAACCTCCGTGGTGAATTGGGGTTGCTCTCTCTGGTGAGAGATCCGCACAGTTCGAGCCAGGTGTGGGTAATCAGAAGGCGTCTCCTCGGAACTCGGCGTCATTTAGAATCTGTGGCATCAGTGTCGCGAACTAGAGTAGGGAAGGGACTTCAGCAGCTTCTCGGCAGCTATCATTGAGCTTCTAAAGCATTCCGCTTGTAATTACATCGGGGATAAACTTGGCTGGGGCCTCGGGCGGCACGGGCTCCTGTTACTCCTTTATCCAAATGTTATTTTATTAAAATAATTACTAAACGGGCATTTATAATTGATTATCCAGGCAGTTATGGTTGGTTTTCCAGCGTTATAAGAGCACTTATAATTGGTTATCCAGGCATTATGGTTGGTGTTCTAGCACTGATGGAGGCACTTATGGTTGGTTATCCTGTTGTTTGACTAATTCAAATCTTCGCTGTTGTGACTGCACCTATCATACACATACAGTACAAACTTCCCAGACTCTCTAATGTGACCGACCTATTAGGCATTGCTTGGTACCCTCCGGGGCTCCAATCTGTCACTAGGTGGGCCCCGGGCAGTAGAAGAGAAACCCCTATCCGGCACGGTGCCCGACACTTAAGTGTCACCCGAGCAGTGGACGCCCGACGGCCCTCCAGCGCTGGCAATAGCATGGGCCACGCAGCCCGCCTTGCCAATCAGAAGATGTCCACCAGCAGTCCACTCCCTGCCATCGTCGCCCAAGCCGTAGTTGAAGTTCCAGCCCGTGAGGCCGTCACAGCCCTTCAACTGCTGCAACAGACCGTTGTGGCCGAAGTCCGAGGTCGCGTAACCATTGCCCCAGATCTTGAACTCGTCGTAGATAAACTTGTATCTGACGTCGCAGGAGCCACCGGGCGTGTTGGGAAGCGGCTGGCGGGGAGCCTTGGGCTTAACGTTGTAGTAAACCTTGAGGTCCGGGTTGGTAGACGTGATGGTTGTGGTTCCGCCGGCTTTCCAGTCCATGGGGTTGGCGGGGTCGTTGCCGTCGCAGCCGTCCGACGTGGCTATGAGCTGCTTGTTGCACTCGGCTTCGTCGAAAGGGATCTTGACTCCCGAAGGCCAGTCCACGGAGATGTCCACCTCGTCGAGAGTCTGGGTTGCTTGTTAGTGCTAGATCGTGTAGCGCGAGCATAGGAGCGTAGGAAAAGAAGAACATAAGAGCTTAAAGGCATAAAAGCATAAGAGCTTAAGAGCATAAGAGCATAAAAGCATAAAAGCATAAAAGCTTAAAAGCTTAAAAGCATAAGAGCTTAAGAGCATAAGAGCATAAGAGCATAAAAAAATAAGAGTTTAAGAAAATAGAGAATAAGAGATTAAACTTACGCCAGGGTTGTAGTTGCGGGAGATAGCGCCGGTGTCCTTGTCCTGGACGCCTTGGGCTACAGCGGTTTTGCAAAAGGCCTTGATGTTGCCTGCGAGAGTATCGGCGGACATATACTTCTTCGACTCAAGACCGTTGCAATGCAAGTCATTCGTAGGTTTGGAATCTGGTGCTCCAGTTGGCGTAGGCGTTGGCACTTCTGGCGCCAGGTCGGCCCATTCATTCATTAGCCGGATATAGTCGCTAGGGTACTGGTCGTCGCTGGTCCATTCCAGATCTGTCAAGGGCTCAAGAGTGTCCTCATCACTGAGACTAATAGCATCACCGTCCTCGCTAACCGTGAAGGTCAAATCGTCGCCGTCTCTCAAGCTGTTTTCATAGTTTGTACCAAACAACCCCCAATCAGAACCGTTGGTGATGACTAATTGACTGGTCCTTGGAAGGATTTCTCCTATAGCTTTGCCGTTTGCTATTGGTAGCCACGGATATGCGCCAATCTGGCTTTGCACATACTTAGCAAGAACATATTGTGCATAGTTGTCGGCTGTGTTATATTAGCACATCTCCACAAGAAGAACTGATTAATTAACCAACCATTCAGTGTAATATCTGTTGCAATCTTTTTCCTGTTGGTACGGGCAAGAACTTTTGAGTTTTCCGGGCCATATGCGTCAGCATTAACCAGTCTTCTCTTATAAAATCGATCTCCTTTGTTCTGTTCATATTTGTAGACAGTCATCTTCAGGTCAACGATCTGGCGGTTCCCATTTGGTTCGTATGCAATTCTGTTTGCATGCATCATCTCGTGTAGAATTACATAAGCTGGAAAAACAGTCAGTTCACAGGTAGGAGCATTAAAAGCGTGTTTGAATGTAAAACTTACCTCTGTTGGAATAGTACTTCATGTTGTACTTGTGCTCATAGTTTGGGTCATTTTTGAACGCGTTGATCTGCTTTGCAAGGGTTTCGTGGCCAAAGAAGCTGTTACACAAGTACATGTTCATAGTTGCACTTTTGTCGTTGTAA
Organism: Nemania sp. NC0429; assembly: GCA_022578495.1. Classification (NCBI taxonomy): domain Eukaryota; kingdom Fungi; phylum Ascomycota; class Sordariomycetes; order Xylariales; family Xylariaceae; genus Nemania; species Nemania sp. NC0429. The sequence continues at coordinate 298,002 of MU392173.1, read as the reverse complement.
CGTTTAGGTCCGCTCCCATCAACATTCTTGGTGTTCCAAGTGTAAGCTTTCAAGCCTGGCTCTATCTCTTTACAGTGCGAGTCCAGTTCTCTCTCAGTGTTTTCACCGCAGTCAACGTTGACCACAACCTTGAAAGGCGTGGGAGTGATTTTCCATCCTTGTCCAAAGGTTTTAGCGTTGTCAAAAACCTTTTGAATTCCGGATTGGTATTTCTCTAAACAGAAGTTAGTATGGTTTGTACCTAAATTTGGAGATTGCTTACTGTTTAGTGCTGGTGGTCCAAAATAGTCAATTGCGGCCACATCATTGAAATCAACTTTTGGGAGGCTTGTTAGAAGTTTAATAGCGTCATCCCATGCCGCTTCGATCTCGCTGCGTCTTTTGCACTGGTCTTTGAACTTCAGATTTACAGATTGGATGCCAACATCTTGTCTGGCCTGGTGGGAAGGAAGACCAGCTGCTTGGTTCAGGAGCATAAATACCAGCAGTGCGGACAGATAAAAAGAGCTAGTAATAAGTCTCATGGTGAAGGAATAAAAGGCAGAATAAATGAAAGGATAAAAGGAAGGATAAGTGAAAGTATAAGTAAACAATAAAAAAGCAGAGAGAGTGGAGGAAGCAGGCAAGCAAGAAAAAGCAAAGCTTTTCTTATAAGTTTATGAAAACTGGGAAATTATCAAGGAATTGCCAAGTTGGAACTCCAAATCCTGTGCCTAAGTGTTGCTGAAAAAAAAGAAGCACATTTTAAGCTGATGTGCTGCCTGTTTATATAAGTCAGTATAATGAAGTATAAGGGTCGATATAATGGAGTAGAGCTTACCAAAACCTAAAGACTACGTTTCAAACATTACCGCCGCACCTTGAAAGGATACCCGGCACAATTTGCCAACGATATTCGGAGATAATCATCGCTGGGGGAAAGGAGTATATAAATGTTAGATCCATGGGGTTGGGGCATCAACTGTGCCGTCTGCTCTGCTTTGCGGCGAGGCGGCGAGGCGCGGCCAATAGGAGTCATGGAAATGGACATCTCCTAAAATTGCAGTACTGAGCTTCAGTACTGGGCTTCGATTGGTAGTGCAAGTGTTCCACACAAGCAAAACAAAGCAAGCAACGGCCCCTATTTCGTTTTGGCCGATTTGGCACTTAAAAACAGCCTGTTTGACTTGTTTGCTCTCAATATTTGATTAAACAATTCAATATGAATGGGGCTTGGAGGTTTCATACTGTTTGACATTGCATGTATAGCGATTTGGATGGGACATTGATGTTGTAGGAGGGAAGATGTTTGGTACATAAAATACCTACAAAGCATTCAACCGTGATAGGTCATGGGTGGCCCATACCCAAAGTATACACTGTTCCGTCGTACCTGCCACATATGGTGTATTCAAGGTCAAGCAAACTTAACTGTTTGTTTGTGGCTGTGCACCCAACATGACGGGACGTCCCTCCAATCTGCCACGTCCTCTGGAATTACTCACAAACCTCCAACTTCCGCCGGGCATACTTCTTCTTCTTTCTGCTTCTTTCAATACAACCTCAATATTTAGATTGGAGATTACATCCAAAACCACAACAGCTCATTTCGATCACTTTCATCGCGGTACACAATCATGGCTTCCTCCGATGAGAAATCTACCAAAGCCGAAATGCCTGCGCCTACCGTCGACGCCAAATCCAGTCGGATGCGCACCAAAACTTTTTTCGCCATCCTTACTGTCCTGTCCCTCGCCGCTGTTGTCTTCTACCTCTCCCATTACGATAACCCGCTTTACCCAGTACACACCTTTGCTGCCGATTGGAACGATGGCTCTCAATGGCCCGAAGACCCCCTATTATCTAAGCCATTCGAGCCTCTCAAGCGCTACAGCCTCGGCTACGGCGGGGTCGCTTGCTGGCAGGATGACGGGGTGTGGATCGCGCATCTTACGTCGGTAGAGCTGTCTTTTCTAGGTATCGATCGCTTCAAAGACACGGACCGCGCGCTCGACCAGGCGGACGAGGACGCATTTTGCGCGCGCCTGCGCATGCACGGTGCAAGCTTCTGGGAGCTGCCGCCCCAATGGCCCTATCCCACCGTCTGGTGCGAGGACATCGAGTGTGTGAAGCCAGCGAAGGAAAAGAGCTTTAAGGTGGGCTTTCCGTCGAGCGGCGGTGTATGGACGCTCAATACGACTGGTGGATGGGATGGGCTGTACCCGCGGAGTCTGGGCCTGGGAAATTCGCTTACGATGGACGAGAGGTGCGAAGTTCTTAGGGATCTAGGCGCCCATTTCTGCGAAGACATCCAGGATTGCCCGGAGATGGCTGCTTTAATGGCATCGTAGAGGGTGTGCGGGGGGCGTTGCTTGAGATGCTCTCTCATCTTACAGTACCTACTATAGTAGCAGGTGTATAACAATACTACAACTTGAGTTGGCCTACAGCGCACTCCTTTTATTACACCACCTGGAAGGCTTCTAGTAGCTCTGTCTAATGCCGCGTTTGATGCCTTCCTCGCCCGCCGACTCCTTCTGCGGATAAGGCAACAGGGGTGGCCTCTTAGAGTCTGACACTTCACGCCCTTGTTTCTAAGCAGTCGCCAGGCTCAAATCAATAAACATAAAATACACTTCATTCTCACACCTATATCGAAGGTTTAACCAGTCAGGCGGACAAGGAACGATTCATTATACCAATTCCCCCCCGGGCCTCGTAAATAATATGCAGATGATGTCTTACCATCCATCCGCTCACGGCGCGCCCTTGCTCAGCAACCCCACCACCTCCTCCGTGTTCCGCACGACGCAGAACTCGCCGTGCAGAGTCGCCAGGTGGAGCCGGTGCAGCGTGTCGCCGCGGATGTGCTCCCCCTCGTACTCGTGGTCATACATGGCCGTGGCGTCGGACACGACGACGATCTCGCCCCGGGCGTCGTGCCCGGCGGCGACGCCTCCGTGCGGGTGGTCGACGACGCGCAGGTTCGACGCCATGCGCGCGGTCGTGCTGACGCAGTGGCCGGTCGTCAGGCCCGCGATGACGAGCCGCTCGACGCCGAGGTCGCGGATCAGCTGCTCCACGCCCGTGCCGACGAGCGCCGAGTTCACGTCCTTGGTCCGCACCACCTCGCCCGGCCGCGGCGCCGCGTACGCCGAGACCCGCACGCCCGGCCGCGACGGGTGCAGCGTGGACGCCTCGGTGCGCGAGTGGTGGTGCACGTGGATCACGTGGGCGTTCTCCCCCGCGGCGCGGAACGCGGCCAGCAGCCGCGTGACGTTGGCCTCGAAGTCGGGCGTCGACCAGCCCGTGAACGGCGGCTCCCTGAAGCCCTCCTGCACGTCGATGAGGAGGAGCGCGGTGACGGGGGATGATGCGGGCGCCATCTTTGATGCCAGGTCACTTTTCAACGACGACGACGACGGTGATTATTTAGGTGTGTTATGTAATTAGATGTTGCCGGTGGTGAGGACGGGTGGGAAACCCCGACGCGCGCGGCGTTTCTTCGTCTTTAATTATATGGCGGGGGCGGTCTTGGCGCCGTCTCGGCCGTCTTCTTATGGCTGCGTTATCGGCGCCTATGTAACAGTCACACTCTGCACTTGCTGCGTATGCCGTAGTCATGGGGAGGGTATTTTATAGTCATGTTCTTGAACGCTATGTCCGGACAGGGCCGGAGGTTGTTGAGCTTGGGCAGCTCGATGGGTTTATAGTTGCGTAAGAGAGGGTTGGTGAGGTCCGAAATGGCGACAGTGCCTGTTGAATAAAAGACATCTCATAAATATTTATAAAACATCTCATGTATATTACCAATCATAAGCGTCCGCTTATTAATTATCTGTTTATCTCGGTACCTGCCACACTGCTGATAACCCGATCTTTATAACCGAAGACTCGAAAGAACTACGGCTATTGCAGTTGGTTATAGCTGTTGTAGTATAACGTCAACGCACCCAGTGTTCGTCCACATCAAACTCCGCGATTATCTTGCTGGCGTCTACAATATCTATCTCGGCCTATCTAGCGGGCTGTTTGTTGTGAATTTCAAGTGCCACTATATCGAAGATGTGTTCGATATCCACGTTTGTGTGGCCAGCGAATTACCATCAAGTGTCGAGCATGTCGAGCCTGTACCAGGAAGTCCGATTGCCGTATACAAGGTAAAGGTCTTTCTCTTCCGGGGAAATAGTAATATACCATTTAGGGAAGAGAAGAAATGTAACATCGTTTACCTCAGAGATTATGCGATTAATAATATAATCGGCGATTCCCTGTTTGGTATCGGCCAACGCGTTGCCTGTCAACTTGCCCATATTAAATTTTGATCCCCTTCCACATCGTGTGAGGTTTAGAAGGTCCTTTAGCACGACCTCCTCGTCATATGATTCTGGCAAAGGTTCTGGGTGTGGCTGTACGAGTCTCACCAGTCCCTTCGCCTCGTTGGCCCTGCTGAGTGTGCAGGGCGTGATAAGTTGAAATCGAATTAACTGCTGACATCTTGTCTAGCCTGGTTGGAGGGAATAGAGGCTATACCGCGGAATAGAACTGCAGCGATAATTATAATTACCGGTACTCTACTGGCAAACTAGAAGATAGTCAAGTCGGACACTTGATGCCTGCAGTTGCATATATAATACCGTGACATAAAAAAAAAACAGCAAAAAAAAGCTCAGGCCCAGAATCGAAATCCTGACCTTACGAAAAACCACACCGTCGGTGATGCCTAGTTGTCAAGTACGGGTGCCGCCACTTCCCGCTCCAATTCGGACAAACACCTTTGCGGTTGTTTCATAGCCTCTGTGTCACCCAGGGATGCGTCCTTTTTGCGGGGTCGGCCTTTGTTGGAAACGCGGCTGCTTATTATAACTTATAAGGTTCCTGCTTCTATGCTCTTATCCTATTGGCTGGGAGTGTCACAGTACTACCTAGTAGATGTGCAACTGCCAACTGCAGACAACCAAGTGTCTGACTTGATTACGTTCTACTTTTGGTAATTAGTGTACCGGTTATAGCGCTACAGTTCTATGCCGTGGCAGAGAGTGTGAGTTGCTAGCCAAATAAATGTCGTAACACAGATGGTTATCGCTTTAGAACCTGTCTGGGTACTCCCAGGATAGTGTTGTATCGTTGTTGTTGTTGAGGACATGGTTAGACCTAGTGTCCTGGCACTGTAGCTACTTGATATATACATAGTGTACGCCGTGACTACCTACAGTCTGCCCGCTGCAAAAATGACGATGTCCTCATCGTCGACCAGTCCATCGTGTGATCTTCTCTCACCTTCCCTTCTATTTATTGTCTGTGCGTTTAGAATTATTAGTACCTACGCTTGTTTTATACTAAAAACACTAACAACGCTAAAAATTAGCACAATTTTGCTAAACATTAAAACTTTGCTATTAGTAGACATTTTCTACTAATAGCGGAGCTTTTTACACTGTAACGCCAGCCTGTTACACCAGATCTTTAATTTATTAAGCAAACAAAGCTTTTAACGCCGACTGCTAATAACTTTTAGCGGAAAAAAGTTTAAATTAATAATATGCTGCTACTATTTAAAATATCTGCAACTATAAAAAAAAACGCTGCTAAAAAGCCTTTTTTTAAAAGCCTTATTATTAACTATTTTATTAAAATAAAACATAACATAAAAATTTAAAAAAAAGTTTTTATAAAACTAATAATAATTTTTAACTTTTTTATTTACTTTTTTAATAAAAACGGCTAAAGCATATAATATAAAATTGTTTAAAAACTAGTAACCAAGGTCGGCTAATACCTTAGCACTATAATTTTTGCTAAAACAGGCGGCGCTATTACTGCTTATTTTAAGCTTTAATTTATATATTCAGCTAGCAGCGCATATTTAGCTAGTAGTATTAGCAGCAAAGCTTATATTATATAAAACGATGCGCTTTAATACGCTTTTATATATATAAAAACAGCTAATAAAGCTATTAAACTGCTTATATTTAGCTTAAAATTAAAATTAAATAACTTATTTTTTATATTATTAAAAGCTTAAATTAACTTTTTAAATATAAAAAATTTTAAAATTTTAATTAAAATTATTAAAAATAAAATAATTTATAAGCTTATACTATTTACCGCTAAAATAGCTTTAATTAAAAAACTAAATATTATTGCTAATAAGATTTTAAATTTATAGCATATTAAAACTAGCTAGTTTATTAAAACTTTAAATTTTAAAATTAAAAATAAATTAATAACTTTAAAATTATAAACTTTTATTATAAAAGCTTTAAAAGCTAACAAAATTAAACTATTTAAAACTTAGGTTATATATATAATATATAATATATTTTTATTATTTTTAAATTATTTTAACTATAAATAAATAAATAATATTATAATAAAATAAATAAAAAAAAAAGTATAAATATAAATAAAGTTTTTACTAATAAATACGCACTTATTAAAATAAGGCCTAGACTTTTATATAGGCAGGTATACTTAGGTTATTTTTTTTAAACAGTTTATAAAATTTTTTAAGCTTTTTTTTATTAGCTAGCCTATTAAACAGGTAATAAAAAAACTTTTTATTAAATAATATAAAAAGCAAAGCCTAAAATATTAAAGCTATTATACCGCCAAACATTATAATAAAACAGCCCGCTATAAAAACTATAATAATAAAATTAACGCTTATAAATTAAGCCTATATATAAAGCCTTCTTGCTGCGCTAACTGTTATAGCCTTTACTTTATAGGCTATAATAACTGCCCCGCTAAACTTAAAAAGCTTAACAAATAAATAATCGCGCTATTAAAAAAATAACTACAAGCAGTCCGCCAGGTAGGCAAATAAAAATACAGCAAGGTTAACCGCTTTATATTCGCCGCAAATAAGCCACCTAATTTAAATAATAATAGCCAGCATATCTATAGCTCTATCTCTTAAAATAAAAAAAGACTTACACTTTAAAACAGCGGCTTTTTTTTGCCAACATTTGGTGCTTTAAAGCGTTTTTTAGCGCTTAAGCAGGCCTTTAAGCAGGCCCCCGATTTAAATATAATAAAAAAAAATATAACTGCTTTTCTTTTTATAAAAGCTATAACTTAAAATAAAAAGATTTATAATACTATTAAAGTATTAACTAGTTCTAGCTTTAGTTTTAATAATATTAGCTTTAGTTTTACTCTTTAAATAAAGCTATAAACAGGCGTAGCTAATAAAACCGCTAACCTAGCGGTTTTTTTTATTTTTTATAAAAGGCGACCTATTAATGCTTAAATATTATAAAAAATAGCTAAACAGTATAATATACCGTTTTTAAAAAAAACTATTAATAATAAATTATAACTTTTTAAAAAATAGGCGGCACAGCTATAAGCAGGCGCTATTAAAAGCTCTAACCGTTAAAATCTGCAATATTTAAAAAGCCTAGCCGGTATATATTACCTTTTTTTAACACTATTAAAAAAAAAACATTAATATTATTTTAATCTAAAAGCTTTAAATATTAATAATTATTTTAATATTTATATAAAACTATAGCAAATATACTTTATACGCTTTTTTAAACTTTTAAAACAGCAAAAAAAATAAACCAAAAGTTATAACTTACATTTATAAAAAAGCCAATTTATAGGCCACGCTATACCGTCTAATATATTTAAAAAATCTGCTTTAGCTTAATATAAACAGGTACTTAATTTTTAATTATTATAAAGCACTTATAATACCCAAAGTTTTAATTTATATTATTTTTTTAAAACCTTTGCTAAACTGCCTTATTATTAATAATACAAACGCTAACTATTTAAATTAAAAATTAAAAATTATTTTTTAAAACAGTAAATAATAACTAGCAATATAATTAATAAAAATAAGTATAAACTTTATAAACAAGCTAGACAAAGCGACTTATAAAAACGGATATATAATCGATTTAATATTTTTTAACGTTTTTTTTTTTAAAGCATATATTAATTTAATATATATAACAGGCTTAAACCACTATTTATAATATATTTAATACCTAAACAAAAAATAAAAACCTATATAAAAACAGGCCCGCTAGCACATTAAAAATAACGACTTTAAATAACTTATAAACATTATTTAAATAAAAATATTAAGCCTATTTAACGCTGCTATAGCTAAAACCTTAAAGGCTTTTAACTAAATAGCCACAGCATTAGTAAAACTAATTATCAAAGCAGTTAAAGCTGTAGGCAAAAAATACTGCATATAAAAAAAGTCTGCTTTTTAATAAATAAAAAAATGTTTTAATATATATAAGCACTGGCAGTATTTAATAAAAAATCACTTTAGTAAAAGCTATAACTAGCCTATAATTATAAAAAAAAAATAAGCCTTTTTAACTATAGTATATAAAGCTAAATAAAAGTACTAAAAAACTAAAATTAACAGTATAAAAATAAATAAAAACTTATATATTTTAATAAAGTAGTATAAATTAAAAAACCGCTTAAAACTCCTTTTATTATGTAACGCCGACACAGGCAAAGCAATAAAATATAAAAAAAACAAAGCTTAGTATTTATATAATAAAATTTTAAAGCGGTTTAATATAAAGGACGACTTTAATAAAAAACTTTTAAAAAGTTTTAAGCATTTAAAATAAAACTATAATATTACTTTAAAAAAAATTAAATAATATATATATAATATTATTTTTATTTTATTAAAAAATAATAAAATTATTATTAAAATTATTAAAGCATGCTAATAATATATTAAAAAGTACTGCAAAGTATTTAAATAAAATATCTTTAAAACTAGGTACTTTTTAACGCCGTAAAAAATTGTATAAATAGCTCTGCTTTTAAAAATAAACAAAAGCAACTTTTTTACTTTTTAATCTTTCCGGCCGATAGTACTACTTTTATATATTAATAAAAGCTATAAAAAACTTATTATTAAAAAAATAGCTTAAACTAAGCTTTAGGCCGGCATTTTTAACAAATAACACGCTAGCACATTATTTATTTATTTAATAATAAATCTAATTGCAAGCTTTATTTATAAAATTAAAACCGCCTTAGCTGTAAAAAAAAAAGTTATTTTAGTTACTTTAAATATTTAAAGCGCATTTAATACACTTTTTAAACGCTGCTTACTCCGGCATATAACTTTTTAAAATTAGCCGCCTATAATAATTAAGCTTATAAACAGCTTTTTTACTAACCGCAATATATACTGTAAATTTAAAAAAGCTACTATAATATTTTAAAAATAAAAATATAGCACATTATAAAGATCACCTTTATTTTTAATCTTTTATATGCTATATATAGTAAAAATAATTAATAAAAACAGCAGCTGCTAAAGCTATATAAACAATTTTATAGTTTTAAAAATTAAAAATATGTTAAACGAAACCTTAAGCTTTATAGCCACTAAAATTAACGCTATTTTAAAATATAGCCGCCAAAATAAAATCGCCTTTACTTCCAAAAAAATAAAAACAATATACTTTATATAGAAAAAAAATAATAATAACTTAGTAATTATTACCTTAATAAAGGATATAAAGCCGACGCTAATATAAAATAAAAAAAACACTGCACTAATAATCCGGTAAATCAGATAAAAATCCAGGCCAGCTTTTAAATAGCTAAAAATATAGCTAAACAGACAATTAATATTTAAACGCTATATTAAAAAATAGGCGGCATTTATAATAAAGGTTTTAAACTATATTAAAGCGCTAGCTGTTACTATTAAAAAACCTTTTATAGCCGCTTTTTATAAAACAGTAATAATAGTAATGCTTTTATTCTTTTTATATGGCCATAAAGCGTAATATAAAAAAAAAACTAAACTTATAAAATATACCGCTTTTAGTAAACCTGTATATATAAATACTAAATTTAAAGGTTATTTAAACTTAATTTAATAAGCGATTATTAAAACGGCTAAAAGCGTTCTACTAGTTTAAAAAATATAGCCGACCTTTACTTTTTTTATAAACAGTAGGCTTTTTACCGCCTAAATAGCCTTCGATAAGGCCCGACTTAGATTTGCATATAAGGTAATTACGGCTTTTAATAGTTATTTATTAGCCAGCCGGGCAATTTTTAAAAAAATTAACTAGGGCAAACAGGTCGGCATAACCTATAAAGCTTATTTAAACCTATAGCTTATAGCTAATATATTTTTATTAATAAAACGACCGGTATTATATTTTTTTTATTTTTCCTTAAGCTTAGGCAATAATTTAATAAAAAAGCTTTTTAAAAAAAACGCTTTTACCGCTTTTAAAAAATAGTTTGCTAATAAGTTAATATTTAATATTATAGTTTTTTTAAACGGCTTTAAAATTTTAAACGGCAGCTTAGAATATAAGTATATAATTTATAAAAGCATTAATAAAGTGGCAAAAAACAAAAATAGCATAAGCTTTTATATTAATATCTTTAACGCTAAAAAAATAAATATTTTTTAAAAGCTAAAAAAAGCTATAAAAATATTTTTTATAATAAATATTACCATATATGCGAATAATACTACTATATTTAAATATATTAAAAAAAATATATTTAAAACTTTATAAAAAGCTTTTATTAAAATCTACCGGCTTGCCGAACAATATAATATTAAATTTAAATAGTCCTTAAGCTATACTAATATTAAAAATAATAAAGCGGCTGATAGTCTAGCTAAAGCTATAGCAAATATAAGCTTAAAAAATTTAAATTACTCTAGCCTTACCGCTTTAAATATTAAAACAGTCGCTAAAAAATTAATTTAAAACTAAACGATAGCTTAATAAATAAATAACTTTTTATTAAAAAATAAGCAAAAAGTAAACGTCGGCATAAAATAACTTATAAATTATAAATATGCCGGCATTTGCTACCGACTTAGTAAATGCTTTAAAGCGCTCTATTTCCCTTAAGCAGTTTTTAATAAATACCTAGCTTATTTAGCAGGGCATAGCGACTTTAATTAATATTATAAAAAATTTAAACATTTAAAAGCCAAACTATACTATTTTTATATAAAATGTAAATTGTAATAAAATTATAAAACAAAGTCTTATACTTATTTAATTTACTGCTAGATAATATTTAAATAAATAGCTAACTGGTTAACTTTATTAAAACCTAGCCTATGTGCAAACGGCACAACCTAATAAAACAATAGCTAGCTAATATGCTTTTACTATAAAAAATTTAATACTATTAATATATAAAAAAAATACCTTAAATAGTTTTTATATAATTTAATAAAATTTAAAAAGTTTTATTAAATTATTAAATATTACACTAATATATACCCACTATTTAAAAAATAATAAACCTATTATATATAAAGGCGAGCTAGATATCGCTATAAGCTTAAGCTTTTTAAAAAACTAAAAAAAAAGCTAAAATATATAATACCGCAGGCTTTAGCACAGCTAATATAACCATAACTTTAGCCCCTAACTACTATAAATATAAAGCGCTTACACGCTTTTATCGCTTTTTTTCTTTCCTTTTATTTTTTAAAATATTTTTAAAATATTAATAGCTTTTTTTTTTTTTTATTTTCTTTTTTATATTTTTAATAAAATTTTAGCATTTTTAAAAAAAAGTTTATAAAATATATAAACTTTTAATTTTTAATTTTTAAAAAAGCCTATTTTATAATAACGTTATAAAAAAAGTTCTTTTTTTATATAATAACTTTTTAGTATAATATACTAAAAATAATAAAGTTAATACCCCCGGGCACACTAAAAATAGCTCTACTAAAGCACTAAAAATATAAAGCACAGCAGTTTTAAAAAAAGTAAACACAGGTCATAAAGCACTACACTTTTAAAAAGCTAAAAAATAGCTTTTAAAATATATATAGCACTTAGCAAATCACATCACAATGCCCCTTAGGAGGCTCGGGCTACTGCAACGCAGTAAATCCCCTCATAACATTAAATACTATCTCTTTTTCTCTCTCTCTCTCTCTCGTATGATCTTCTTATACCAAAGTAATTCTAAAAGGTAGGTTACCTTAGGTATTCGCCGGCCTCACCCCGACGCCACCACATGTGGTGCGGCACAGAAAACCACTCAGGTTTAACCATGATTTATTTATTCTAACCGTTTTTCCTTTATTTCTAAAACATTGGAAGTTAGTTAAGTCGATATATGTTACGGAATAGAACTGCAGCGCTATACCGTCACACTACCAAAAGTAGAAGGTTATCAAAGCGGACACTTAATGTCTGCAGTTGCATATATGGTACCATGACAATATTTTCATACAAAATCCCGTTGTGAGCATTGGCCTCGCCGCCACTATGACCACCGTCAGGGGCGGTGCATGACCTCCCCTAGCCCTCGAGCAACCCGCAGTCGCAGGTGCTTTAGTCATGGTCTTAATCAAATCACGATTAACAATATATCAATGGATACGGATATTTGTTTCATTTAGAACGACATAATATGTACACCACTTACTTTACTTTGCTAACGTACTGTATGAAGCCGCAGCCGCAGCCGCAGCCGGAGAGTCAACCTTGGGGGGGAAAAACGACAGGCGACCGACGACAATCTAACAGGGGCAATAACAACAACAATAACAAAAACAAAAAGAAGACGACAAAAAACGAAAAACCGAGAATGTGGGCGCCGTACAAAAAGATGTCAAATGATAAAAAAAAAACCAGCCCTGGTCTGTATTCTACCCGATTCCCAATCCTTCTTGCTTGCCTGCCTATAAAGCATAAAGCATTAGACAGGGCCCAGCGCGGCTTCTCCTTGCCTCAGGTAAAAATAGGCTCGAGACCCGTGGTCTCCTAAACCACATGCAGAGACGCCGACGACGGCCTGAAAAGTGAGGCCGTACGTAAAATCTAGAAATGATGATGATAGTGACAAGGATGATGTTTCGACAACTGAACTACCATGACGGTCAGACGGCGCTGTACCCCCCACGACTTCCGCTCCCCTGGACCGTGTTGAGCACCCGCCTGGCCCAATCCTTCAACAGATACGGAATGTCGCGGATCGTATCGCCGTGGGGCAGTAGATCCCAGCCCCGGGCGCCGTAGCGCGTGTAATTCAGCCAGGAGCCGAATATCAGATAGGCCGCCGTGCCGAGGAAGACGCTGCAACGTTGTGAGCAATCATGAGCGGGATAGGGGGTAGAATGAGCCATGGAGGCCCACTTACAGGATAACAATCCAGGTGAAAGCCCCCCAGCGGGCGCTAGGCTTCTTTCCCTCGCCATCCTCGTCGCCGTTTCCACCCTCGCCGTCGTCTCCGTCGCCTGCCTTGCTCTCGCACACGTGTTTAGAGGACCAGGTCAGGAGGAGCACATCCACATCCGTATCACTATCGTCCGGCCCGTAGCGCTCGAAAACGAGACTAGGATTCTTGTCGAGACCAAGTTGCACCTCCTTAGGCGTAGCATCCTCATCCTTGTCCTTGTCCTTGTCCTTATCCTTGTCCCCATCCTCATCGTCACCATTCTCATCGCCCTTTTTGTCATCATCTTTCTTGTCGTCGTCTTTCTTGTCGTCGTCGTCGGCTCGGCGGTCGTGCATGGCTTCGTACTTGTCCTCTGTGTCCTCGTACTCGCCCTCGGTCCCGTCGAGGTCCTTGTTGCAGACAAAGTCGATGACGGTGTGCTTTTTCCGCTTGATGTGAGTCTCGGTATAGCCGAAACCGCCTTTGAAGACGACGCGTAGCCCCTTTCTCTCCGAGCTCGGATCGAGCTTGCTGAGCCGCGTCACTTTGTGATCTAGCGCGCTGCCACCATGGTTCGCCAGCTCGCCGGCGAGCGGTGTCACCAGGTCGATTTCATCGTGTTTGTCCTCCCCTGACTCGATCAGGCGCCTGATGGCACAAACTGTTTAGCAGATCCGGTTAGTTCGAAACTGGCGAGAAGCGGGACGCATCCGTCACCTGGCGGGGCCATTTACCTCGAGACCCGTTCGGGCATTGCTCGGATTTCCCCTTCTTCCGCAGCCGCGAGCAGATGTCGACGGTGTATGTGGTGTTGAATATGCGGCTGCCTTCGGTCACACTTGTGACGACAGAGTGAGGCCCTCCCAGCGCCTTGAGGTTGAAGCGCTGACCATCTGACACGACACGCTCGCAGTCGAACATGGCGGCGGCAGGCAGCGGCGCCAAGAGGAGCGCGAAGACCAACGCGGCATCCGCGTATGGTATCGCCGAGAACTTCATTGGAAGAAAGTCGGAAGGAAACGATCGGAATGGGCGGAAACGGATGGAGACGTGGAGCTAGGCTCTGCAGGGGCTATCGAGCTCTTTACAAGCGGGTTCGGAAGCGAGAAGGCGAAGGCGAAGGAAGACGGACGGGTGGTCGAATTATAGAAGCGTGTTTAGACACTGATCTCGATGCCGAGCTGGATGGACTAGATAAGAAGGCGAAGCGAAGGTCGACGACAGGCGACAGGCTACAGGCGATAGACAACAAGCGACAAGAGAGCGTGGATGGATGGATGTATTAGAGATGAGGGTGTATGGAGAGATGGAATGAGATGGAGATGGATGTGGATGGCCCGGAAGCCTGTGAGGAAAACGTGACGACGGTCTAGTCTAGCTAGGGTATGAGGTCGTGTGCAGCTGGTGCACAGTCGTGCGGCGCGTGCGCGTTTGGATGGACGGCTGCCTTGTGGCTGGTTGGTCTGTGGATGGGTTGAGTTGAGTTGAGTTGAGTTGCTGGTGACGAGACTCGACTGGAGTCGAAGGCGAAGATCGACGTCTAGGACGAGACAAAAGCTGGACTATTGTATTGTACACCAGCGACTATCATCTGCAGGTAGTGTACAAGTAAGTACCTATTCGGTAGTACGAAGTATCGTCATCGGTCGCGGGTGATACAGGTACAGGACTAGTGGTTCCAAGGCCTACACTAAGCTGATAGGCCGACGATTCCATGACCCGTCGATACAGTATGTATACAGTATATTACAGGGTTTACACTATGTTGACGAGGAGAGCACGTGACAGTCGCGATGACGTCGAACCTACTTTGTAAGCAAATTACCATGAAAGTCATCGATTAAGTGATAAAGTAATTCGTATCAGTAATTACTTGCCGTTAGGTAAAATATTCATAAAATAGATATGAATCACCTACCTTCATAATTATTAGTACTTCCAAGTTCCCCTAGTAGTAAATATGAAAATGTACAACTCTATAAATCCTACCTATGGTTGTTCAAGGATTTAAAACATCCAGCAGAGATATTCCGTAAATTAGACAATAGGTACATATCTATCTATAAAGATCGCTCGTCATCACTCTCTTATCTCATTACATATAGTCACGAGATAGGTGGCACTCTCACAGGTAGCCTCAACACATGCAACAAGAGCCTACTGCCAAACTTGATAGTATGTAGGATGATATCAATTACCCCTTAACTAGGGCCGTGAACAGAGCATTGCGCTATCCGCTCGGTATCTATCTCCGCCTGCCCAGGTACCTAACTGATACCTACCTCAGCTATTTATGTCCCCGAAGCTCGCTCCACCACGTTGATGCATTATACCATAAATAAGCCCATCGCCTCATAAGATACATCAAAGACCCCCACGACGACATAATATGTTATGTATGTAGTAGCAATACAGGCCATGTAAAGTAAAGAGAGGGAAGGGAAAGGAAAGGGAAAGGGCAAAGGAAAAGGGAAAAGAAAAAAAAAAATCATCAGTTTTACGCTGCCTCGGAAGGGGTATATAAAAGAACCTCGCGCCGTCCCGAGTGTTATACAGTCCGCAACCCCAACTAATGCCCTATTTGCACCGCCTGAAACGCCATCTTCGCCTTTGTAACATCACTGGTGCTCGTCTGTATAGCTCGCATAGTACGCATAGCCTGTAGACGGCAGCATACGGCAGCACCATGCCGTGCGACTTAGTCTCATGCCGGGTAGTGTCCTTATTTTATTCCCACTGCTTCATGGGAGCAAACTTACATCCGACACGTTTCACATGCCCGGCTGCATCATCCCCACACCCCCCATGTCATTTTGCTGCGCTAACTGCTGCTGCTGTTGCTGCTGTTGCTGTTGCTGTTGCTGCTGCTGTTGCTGTTGCTGTTGCTGCTGCTGCTGCTGTTGCTGCTGCTGCTGCTGCTGCTGTTGCTGCTGCTGTTGTAGCTGTATCTGCTGCTGCTGCTGCTGTTGTATTTGAATCTGTTGCTGCTGATGCTGAGCCAGGCGTCGCATTTGGGTTACCTCCTGTTGTGCCTTCATAAAGCAGCTGTTCTTGGCCTTGTCCAGAGCTTCAGGTGGGATATTGCTCTCTCCACCATACTGGTTGGCGAGGGTAGGCAGGATTTGCAAATAGATCTGCTGCGATCGTTGTCGCATTTGTATCTGGAATTGCGAGGGTACCGCCGTCCGAGAAATCTGCCCTCGACGCTGGAGTTGGAGCTGTTGCTGCATCATCGCTATCTGCTGTGGTGTCAAGCCATTCATGTTTATGAAGGCCGGATTGCCCATGTGTTGCCCGGGCATCTGGCCTGGTACCGGAGCCTGCATCTGTCCTGGCAACTGACCATGCAACTGACCTTGCATTTGTCCTTGCATCTGCCCTTGCAGCTGAGCGCGTTGATGTGCTTGAAGTCGCAGCTGCGATTGCATAGGGGTCATCATCCCAGGGTTTTGCCCGTTTCCGAACTGCTGCATCATTTGCTGGCGTATAAGGTTTGATTGCTGTTGTTGGTACAACTGTTGTTGCTGTTGCAACTGTGGGTTTTGGCCGTTCATCATGCTGTTCTGTAAGGCCTGGAATTGCTGGTTATGCTGCTGCTGTTGTGCTACGAGTTGCCTTTGTTGCTGCGCTGCTTGCTGGGCCGCGATTTGTGCTGCAATTATTTGTTGTTGCGTCATGGGCTGACCTAGGTTCTGGCCCATGGTCTGACCCATGGGCGGGTGCCCCATATGCATAGATTGGCCCACTGGAGATCCATGTGCCATCATGTTGGGTGGTGGACTAGCCTGCGTCATACGAGGAGTGGGCATTGGCCGATTGATAGGAGTTCCGTGCGGCATCTGAGGAGTGGCACTCGGCATGCGAGGAGTTCCAGATGGGTGGCTTTGTTGACTTCCTCTCGCCGACATACTAACTGCCATAGGGGTAGATATAGGTAGCTGGTTTTGAACAACCGATGGTGGCCGTGACGGACTCGCCCCCATGGCCGAGTTGGTTTGCGACATGGGTACATTGCCAACCATGGGACTCGACATGTTCTGCGGCGTATTCTGCCGCGCAACGGGTGAAGAGACGGGCGGCTGCGATACCCCCTGGGCGAATCGATGGGCCTGTGCCGTTGGCATACCATTGTTAGGCAAGCCATTGGGCATTGCTCCATTTTGTAACGGATGTCCATGTGGAGGCTGCGGTACCTGGTTTATCTGTGGATTTTGAGGGGAGTGGGCGGCGGCAGCCGCAGCAGCCTGAGCCTGAGCCTGAGCCTGAGCCTGAGCTTGTTGTTGTTGTTTCTGCTGCTGCTGCTGCTGCTGCTGCTGTTGTTGCTGATGATGCTGCTGCTGCTGCTGTTGCTGCTGCTGCTGTTGTTGTTGAGCCTGAACTTGGGCTTGGTTTTGGGCTTGGGCACGTTGTTGAGCATGTATTTGACGTTGGTTATTCTCCTGTGTTGTACGCTGATTCGCTGCGTTCCGAGCAGCCTCTTCACGCCGCTTAGCTTCTAACTCGGTAGCTTGGCGCTGCAGGAGAAGCTGTTGTTGTTCCGCCATTTGTTGCTTTTGTAACGCTATCTTGCGTTCATTCTCCGCCTGTTGTTTTCTTTCCTGTTCCTTCTTCTCGTCATGCTCTTTCTTGATGACAGCAAGAGCGTTCCATCGCTCAAATCGAGGCTCAAAAGAGGAGGTACCCGATGAGCTACTAACATCCCCGCCGTCGGTACTACCTTGGCCAGAGCTGAGCATAGAAGAGAGGCGTTCATCATACGTAAGCATGTACTTCTCTTGCTCTTCCGCTAACGCTTTGTCCGCAGCCCTCTCAGCCACCGTCCGCTTCCTAGTCTTTGGCTTCGGAGGAGGTTCCGAATGTTTGGGGTCGGAGAGCTGCCCAATACGAGCGATAGCATCTTCCCTGCTTTTAGGTACATCGAGATGGAGCGGGGCAGATGTGGCCAATAAAATTTGTCCCTCGACGGCGCAGATATCACGACTGCTGATCTCCATCTTTTCTCGCTTTTGTCTTTTTGCTGGTGGTGGCATGATAATAGCTGAGGGGGTGGGGGGGACGGCAGACAACGGCGTTGGCGGCGGCATGATAGAGGTATCACCGCCAACTTTGAAGTCAACAGACCCTTTTGGAGTGGTCGCCTTTATTATCAAATCTCTGTGTAGACTCTCTGGCGTTGGGTGGAGTACCACAGTGTATACATTCGCTTTGGCTGGCTCCTTGCCGTTCCGAATGCTAGCCTTTGGGTTTGTTGCGCTGCCGTTTTCCTTGTTTTCCACATTCGCATTCCCATCCCCCGTGGCCGGCTTGTTTGCGTTTGAGGGCTCATGCTCGGCGCCATTGATATTTTGCTTGGGGAATGGAGCATAAGGCGATGGCGTGATATAAGGGTTTGAGTTGTGTATCGAGAATGGTGTGCTCGAGTTCGATTTAGACGTGGGTCGGGCCACCTCTTTGGCATGCGCGACTGATTTATGATCGTGTATCTGAACGATTAGGCAGCCTTCGTAGAACGGCACGCCGGCCTCGGTCAAGTCCGCCAGTAGATCATGGGGTATCGTCCGGGTACGGAGATGATCTAGGAACACTCGCATGGGCGATTTATATGGAAATATGCCTTCCTGCTGGTCGAATCGGAAGTGGTTGGGATGCATGTGCACAACTAAGGACGGAGGGTTTCCCGCAAACTTTTTCAGAATGTAGGCGGTCTCATCTTCCACTGTAGCGGGCGAAAATTCAGTTAGCAAGAGACGGCGACAAGTGATGCGGGGCAGCCAGACCTTCGGGACGAGGTCCAAATAACTGTGTTAATGCCTTATCTTGACCTAAGACAGGCGGCCGAAGCACTGTGCCCGTCTTCTGGATCCGCACACCAGACGCATTGAGAGTATCACGGCGAGAGCGGGGGACGGGAGGACGGTTCGGAGCACCAGCCGTACCATTCACGCTGGCACCATTCACGGTTGTGCCGTTCACGGCCGTACTTGTCGCATTTGCGGGCTGGCTGATCTTGGTGGCGATGATTGGGGGTGGAATCTTGGAGGGAATGGAAGGGGATGCCGAAGACGGCTGCGGAGCGGAAGCGCCATTTGTCTGCACTACTGGGAGAGGGGGACGTTTGATCTTGGGAGGTAGTGGTGGCGGCACAGCGGTCACAACGACCGGAGCCATTACTGCGACTCGGCAATGCCCTTGATATGTTGAGGATAGCGGGCGGCGGATGGAGGATGAAATACGGCGAATGACAATGCAGCAAACGACCGCTAGGACCCAGAGGGCACTACTAATCTATCGCATAAAGTGCGACGATGATTCGGGCATTGGCTGCTCAGCTGATTGGTTGTGCAGCCCGTTAACTGGTTCGTATCGTACGTATCAGGGTTCAAGGTCCGTCTCGGCTGGCAGGACGGAACGGCGAGAGGGTGTCGTAGGCCGTAGTGTGGGGGTTATGTTACCGGCGCAGGGATGACGGGGGTGCGGCGGTAGGACGGCAAGCGACGACAGACGAGCAAGAAGAGGGGGAGGGACCGTCAAGCGAGTGGGAGATGAGAGTTGATTGGAGGGCGAGGCTGTCGCGGCGTGAATGCCGGTGGCTGGCAACCTCGCGCGCACTGATGGCGACTGGGCGGAGACGTCACATGTATGGATAGATGGGTAGATTATATGGATGGATGGATGGGGTGGGGGATGAATAATTTCCGGATCGTGTCGCCAAGTGTTTGTTATTCAGCTTTCGCTCGCTGCTCGGGATGGCCTAAAGACGCGTAGATGACTCGAGTGGGCGCAGACAAGAGACGCCTGTGCGTGAGTGACGGGTAGAACAAGCGTGTGGGAGGATGGCCGTCGGTATTGGTATGTCGGAAAATGATGCTGTCATGAGATATCGTCGTCGTGGTTTTGGTGGTGGTGTTTCGATAAAAACCTAAATGAGGTGGTCTGAGTGTTGCATGTCGTTCTTTGCGAAGTTGAGCCTCATCTTGTACTGCAGCGGACGGCACATAGTTACATAGGTACATGTCTCCTTGCCCACTCAATTGGTAAGAACGCCTACGCCTGTGGGGTCGTGGGGCTGAACGCCGAGCCAATCAGATGAGGTTCAGTGCCTAAAGGTAAGGTACCCCGTCCATGGGGTTATATAAGTGGGCCTCCATCAGCCTTACTGAGAGAGATATGCATAGGTACTTACGAAGTACATACCTAGTGTACCCGAATGTGTCGGGAACAAAGCATCGGCCACAGAAAGAATGCGATTGAAATCACCATCTGTCCCAAGAAAAGCGCCGAACGGATAATTGCAGAGAAGACAGCAAGTAAGGTAAAGTACAAAAAATATAGCGCCCCGTGCACTTCTTATCTAATATTTGTTTCTCTAACTTTATTGAGAAAAATAAAATACTTTCTAAAACTTCATGTCATGGGAATCGTACACTTCGGATCCACAGCCATCACCAACTGGCAACCAAACATGTATAAGAGAGGTAGTGATGTGACCAGCTATATGGACCACGAGATCTACAAAATTGACATGTATATTTATTACCCAAAACACATATTTTCACAGTCATAGCCAACCCGATACCTAGGACCCCCAAGACGTAGGCCAAGAACGTTACGAAGATACTATCGGTCATCACTCGTTTCCCTGAACCCGACGGCTCCAATCATCTCCAACCCTCAGGCCGTCGACAACCACCACGCCTCGGCCTCGCCCGACTCTGTCCTCCCTCTCCCACCAGACTTCCTTCTTCTCGACATGCTCTGCCTCGGACTCGCTGTCCGCTAAGCCGCCATGGCCTCCGTCGGCGCCAACCACGAGTATGACATCGTGGCGCAGCCACGACTGGAGCTGCGTTACGTACCCGCCGTTTTCTCCGGCCAGCGCCGCTTGAAGATACAGAACTTCGGGCTCGAGGTGTCGGAGCATATGTACGTAGCCACCGGCCGTCGTAAATGGCATCACCATCGTTTCCTTCTCGACAAGAGCGAGGGCCTGCGAATAAGCAGCATTGAAAGCCGAGTGGGCCGAGTTGGCCGCCAGCCTAATGGACACGTCGTTAGTTGGCGTGTAGGACAGCCACAAGCGCCGGGGGCCAGTAGTGCTTACAGAGGGCTTTTGGTTTCTTCGCCCGCAGTCTGAGCCTGGTTATGACTGATGTTTGAGAAGGATGAACTCAACGAAGCCGGAGGTAGGTTACTTGCTGTTGCCTCGAGGCCGACCTCCTTGATGCCCGGCGCATAGATCAGCACAAAGAGCTTGACCTTGGAAAAATCAATGTTCTTAGGAATATGCGACAGAATGGACTAGCACGGTGCAAAATCAGCAGAGGTCCTGGTTAGCGGACAGGTACGGCATCATTGTTCATGCATACCGCATGTTCGTGGAATTCCTGCTCATCGAAGTCGTCCACGCCCGTATCCGCCGACACGACGATAGCGACCGTCTTGCGATGCTGCCCAGGATTGGGAGGCCGTGTAGACGGTTTAGGAGACGGTTTCTCTCTCCGCACCTCGGCCTCTTCGGACCAGGTCTCATGGTCTGCATATGCGCCCCCGCCATCCTCGCGAATGGAGGCCAGGGCGGTCCCGACGGAAGCGACCCCCGTGAGGATGGTTTTGCCAGCAGTGGAGAAGAATTGCTGCGGGCTTGGTGTTCGTCGCAAGGCGCCCGACATCTGCGCACCCCAGCCGGCGGCAAGTCCACTGGCCTCTGGGTGCACATCCCCATCGCCGTCGCCGTCGTTCACGCCGCCTCGGTCCGCGGCTGGCTTCGCTGTGGATTGTCGAGTGTCCCGGGTGTCTACACCATAGGGCGGGTTGTCGCCATAGTCGGCATTCTCGTAGTCGAGGTCGGCGGGCGCCGCATCAGTCTCGTCCTCTTCGGTGCGGCCGCGCTGACTCCACACCCAGGCGGCAACACCAACGGTGGCAACGGTGACGGTCACGGCGAGGGGAACCCAGTGGCTCCAGACTCCCCTGCGGCGGGATCTCGAGGATTCGTGGGACATTTATTCAGGTGGGATCATGGCAATGCGCGCCCGGCAGGCGGTCGTGTTGCGTGCACAGTGGCCTGTTGATTCGCACAGCCGTGGCGCCGCGGGAATCAAATGGCAGAGGAATGCGGTACTGCTAGCAGTGCGACGACGAAGTCGACTTCGTGATGCTGGATTCTTGGATCTCATCAGTCAGGTAGTAGGGGCGTTTGGGGGGGGCTGGGGTGGCTGGTGTCGCGTTGTTGATTGCATGTCCCGATTTGGGTCTATCAAGGATCCCTGCTGACCGAGGTAGACTTGTTTCTGGTTGGCATGGACAACCGCCGATGCTGTCTCCACAACCCCCACAGCATGTTTCCTGATCGATACACTAGGTGGCACACTAAGGCGCACTTGGGTAAAGTACACCTCCTCCAGGATTCTAAAGGTTAGCGCTGATTTAGCCCCACCTCTACCAAGTTTAAAAAGTGTATATATTTACCAGAATTGTATGTGCGAGTACCTGTAATTTTATTTTACAAGGGGTTAATGATCTGAACCAAGGCATGGCCGGGGATATATAAGGCTTTGACAGGGCTTAATTCTATAAGGCGTAAGCTAAATTAGGTAAATTATGGCCTTTAAACTGGCGCTAACTTTTAGAATCCTAGAGGAGGTATAGCATATATATAGCCTAAAGGTACACGTATATATCATATGTGACGGTTAGGTACATTAAGTTACTTTAACTAGGTAGACGAGAAGCAGAGCCACTCCAGGTACCTACCTTTACACCTTTTCTAGGATTTTAAAGGTTAGCGCTAATTTAGCCCTACTTTTACCAAGTTTAAAAAGTGTATATATTTACTAGAATTGTATGTGCAAGTACCTGTAATTTTATTTTATAAAGGGTTAATGATCTAAACTAAGGCATGGCCGGGGATATATAAAGCTTTGACAAGGCTTAATTTTATAAGGCGTAAGCTGAATTAGGTAAATTATGGCCTTTAAACTGGCGCTAACCTTTAGAATCCTGGAGGAGGTGTATCAATGCAGTGGAGAGGTACTTGCACAGGTACCTCCGGTGGGTACCTTCTAGGTACATCATACATCAGCCACACAATCATCCCACCATTGAAACGCTTATCGATAGACCTTTCAAGTCCCCCATCGCAAGCTCTCCCACCATAGATGACTCCGAGGTAGGTACTTACATACCATATTGTAGACTTGTCTCTCCCTATTCACTCATTCACTCTTGCGCCGGTAAAAGCGTACGCAACCCTCCACCCTCTTCTCTTGCGCATATTTTCACTTGTCGCTGTCATATTTGTCATCAATAAGGTAGTCTTGACTCTTGGTCTTTCGGCTCTTGGCTCTAGTCCGCGGTCGCTCGAGGCCACCCCTCAGACAGCTGCTGCAGGTCAACCTCTTCTTATACACGAGATGCCTCACGCCATCTCGATGCCCGCGACGGGCCTCCAGGCTCTCATCCTTTGCGGTCCTGGGTCTTCCTTTCCAACTTTCACCACAAATCCAGATGAGAACCCTAAGGCTTTGTTGCCCATTGCCAACCGCCCCATGGTGTGGTATCCTATCGATTTCTGCTATCGAACTGGCATAACAAGTAAGAGCCCCCTTTTTCATTTTATTCATATTTTTTGTCGGAGGGGTAGTCTGCACACTGTCAGTGTTCCCAGATACTCCATGTTTATCTCGCTCATGAAGACCCCTCTACTACATCATGATCAAGACTATTATTTTTCGACGCCTTTCTTTCTTCACCCCTATTTGTTGTTGGAGTAGCTCTGGGCTATTTCGTGCTGTTGTCTTAGCAACTCATCTTGCTGATCAGGAACGCAGATATCACCCTGATCTGCCCGCCATCAGCCGCAGAAGCCATAACCACGGCAATGAATACTAATCCCTTTTTAACCAGTCTCCCGTATCCTCGTCCAGATCTAGTTTCACCACAAGGTCTGGACTACAACACTGGGACTGCAGAAATACTCCGGCTTCCCGAGATTAGAGATATTGTCAAATATGACCTACTAGTCTTGCCGTGTGACCTAGTCTGTGGGATCAGAGGTGACAAACTTCTGCAAACCTGGATGGTGAAGGCCGCCAGTCTGCCAGATTTACTCAGCGACGACCTGGCTCCTTCCTATAGCGGCGGCTTGGGAGTTTGGTATGAGACAAAATCCGCAAACCCCGTGAAGGGTGAAGAAACCGACTTTCTTGCCACCACTCCAATGGCCAAAGACCTCACCGCCCCCACAAACCCTATACTACAGCACTTATCATACTTGGCCCTGTCTATGCCAACAGACTCGTTCAAAGACCTTGTCGAGGAAAAAAAAGCTTTTCCTCTCCGCCACGGTTTGCTTCGCAAACATCCGAAACTTAGGATGTTAACAACTCATCGAGATGCACACATTTACTTCTTACCCAAGTGGATAATGGATTTTGTGAAGAGCAACGATAAGTTGGAAACTATTGGTGAGGATGTTGTTGGGTGGTGGGCCAAGGCTACGTGGGAGGCAGGGTTATCGGAAAAACTTGGCCTGACTAAGGTGCTGCCAGGTCGTGTTGCAGCTGCAGGATCAACTGGCTCTATGCGGCAAAACAATTTCACACCGCAGGGAGAGATTCTGGATTCTCAGGAGAGCGACGTCTCTGCCTCGGCCGACCCAGACGGCGTGCGCAGCTCACTATTAAAGAAAGGCACTCAACACACCGTCCCCCCGGTCTTAGCATATATCCATCCATCAGATCCAGATGCGCCTTTTCTACGTCGTGTCGACACAGCTCAACTCCTTTTATCTGTGTCCCTACAGTTGGCAAAGCTACCCTCGGTAGAGGAGACAGGGCCAGATGCTGCCTCTCCCTTCGCGCATCCCAAAAAGATCGCCTATCCCGAAGGTGTTAAGCCTCGAACCACAATTACCAGACAGGACTGCTTAATTGCGAACAATGTCATAGTAGACGAGAAGACATCTATTAAGGAATGCGTTGTGGGCGCAAACTGCCAAATCAAAGAGGGAGCTAAACTTTTCCAATGCTTGCTGATGGACGACGTGGTGGTTGGGAAAGGCTGCAAGCTGACTCGCTGCATCCTTGGCAAAAGGAGCAACATTGGCGAAGGTTCAACATTAACGGACTGTGAGGTCCAGGAGAACCTGTTGGTCGAACCTCGAAGTAAGTCATGATCATTTTCAGTATCCCCCTATCCCTATGGAAGACTAGTAGGTAGCTAACACTGGTTTAGCTGAGGACAAGGACAACAAACTCATGAGCTCTTCCGGCCTCGAAGCTAGCGAGGAAGATATTCAGGACGTCTTACAAGAGTTTGAAGACAATGATGATCTGGGCAGTGATGGCCCAGCATCCGGATGAACGGCCAAGCACATACATTGGCAGTCTTGTTATATTCTCAATCAAGCATTAAGAGAACGGGACACTACTCTTTACTACAGCTCTGTCTAGTGATGAATGACAGTTGTAACTTGTTCTTGCAGGCAATACTGTTTCTATGCCTTCATGTGCTCATACAGGCCCCCGTAGAGTTAGATACTTAATGAAGCCCACTCCTAGAGACAACTTTCTAAGGACGTAGGTATACGATTTGAACATAGTATTTCGCCGTGTAATAACTCTGCCCACTTAGAGACTGTAGTCAACAGTTCGGCACGCATTCCAACTAGCACATGACAATGGTGTAGACGGGCTAAAGAAGTGCTTGATTCACTCTAAGACAAGTGTGATGAAATAAATCTGATCAATTACACCGAACGAACGAGTTACCCGAGTTTGCCCGGCGACATCACCAACTATTTCGTACTCTGCATGAATAGTCGGCCTTCGTCAACCTAGTCCGGCGGGCAATGACTGTCTCACACAGAACCAATAGCGTACAGCCTATTCGCAGTGTAGTTTACGGGCGTTTAATTTAGTACATTTACTATTTGTCACATCCGGATCCCGCCGGTCTATCATAATGAACCCGTTACATGTTTTCTAAAAATGGACAAGGATCGGAAGAGGCTACAGCATAGGACTTTTCTGTCTCTCGCATGCCCTGGCGCTTGGCGCCTGCGCTAGTTGCAGCACATCCACGCCCCGAGCGGATGAGCTGTCGTTTTTTTCCCGCCGCTCTGTGATGTGATAGACTTCGGTCCGCGATGCTCCCCCTACCCCCCTATTTTGCCGCTTTAGGTCATGCTCGAAGCGCGCTCGGTGTTTCGGCTGTGATAAAGGTCTGGTCTCTCCGTGACGGGAGATCTAATTGTAATATCAGAATGAATATCATGGCACGTGGACGACCCTATGCTGATGAATCAGGGGTACCGGCAATATCATCATACGAATATCTTGCAAAGCTATATCACATGTGCTCATACATATTGTTCTTCGCTAATAGTAAGGCCGTGACATTTGCACTGACGTAATTCTCATCTCAATTGCCGATTCAACTTGGTTGTTTCTTGAGATAGTAGCGCAAATAGTATGTACAATATCATGATTACTTTATCTGCTAATGACGGTACATTCCAAACGAGGAGATGAATTAGAACGACCATTGATAACTTAACCACCGCTGGCCTTGTATTTTCGGCTCTCGTCGTCGGGCTCATGCAGGCTGCAGGTGCCGTCGTTGCCGTATCTCGTGAATCGTGATTAGGTGAAACTACGGCGATCATCTACGTAGTCGTACTGTCGTGGTTTGAAACGTTAGCGGCGTCGTTCTTGAATCTTCAGGAACATGTCGACGCTTGTTTTCACTTTAGGGGGAAAGACAGACAAACCTGAGAGTAATATGACGCTAAAGCGCCATGCAGAATAGTTGATTGAGCCTCGTGATGGTAATGCGATTAACTCTGAGCCCTCGTGTAGATATCGAGGCTCATGCCGTGTAGACTAGGGCGGCGTTACAGGAGTGCAACTTGACGGTATGATCAAGTGTACGAGGAACGATCTCATAATAATTGATTACCTATCATAATGTTAGTCGGCCGAGTACAGTAGGATCGGTTCTCTATAACGCAGCTTGTAATAAATAATTTGCAGCTTAATGTCGTCGTCTAAACCCCTCTCTCGTAACTAATGCGACACATCGAACTCGCGATCGGGAATGTCTTATCACCAACGACTTGTAATATCCCCAGCCCTTTTCATGTGGGCTACATCCTACATAGGTATACTAACACCTGGTGTGGCATCAAAAGCCCGCGACTGGTTCCTCCGAAGGATCGCGGATCTGAGAATCAAGTCCCGCATACTTATAATCATCTCCTCACGAACCACCTAGGGCCCAGGGGTCATACTCCAGGATTTCAAACGTTAGCGGCTTACACACCCTGTATCGCAGCCGGGGTTTATACTATGATGAGGATCTATCGATGAGATGGGTTGCAAAATCAGGATATAGATATTCAGTACCTATAGTTGTTGCGCTTTGCGTGTGGTCACTGATTTGGGGTGCTGTTGCAACTCTTCCAATTTATTTCGCGTACCAAAATAATTCGGCCGACATACAAAGAAAGTGGAAGCTTCAAGGACTTTCGAACCAAATCTTACACCTCCTCCAGGATTCTAAAAGTTAGCGCTGACTTTTTCAATAGGGGGGCCAGGGTGGTCGACCAAGGTCTACAGAACTAATTAGCTAATAATTAAAATATACCTTTACACTAAAATTTTTATGTTAATATATATATTAAAAGTTTTTTAAAAATTTAAAATAATTATAAAATTCTATTAAAACATAATATTTTAATAAATTTTATAAATATTATAAAGCTATTAAACTAATTAAAATAATTATTATATTATATTTTTTTATATTCGTTTTTTTTATATAAACTTTATTTAAAAAAAAATTTAAAAGAATTATATTATTGCAGCTTTTATTATAACTTTTTTATTTTTTGTTGCACTTAAAATGGACTTTTTTTAATTTAACAGATTTTTTTAAATTAATGCGCCTTTTCTGTACGATGACCTTTTTTGTAATACGCCCTACCGAATTAAAGCACTTTATAAGCTTTGCAATAAAAATATCTTTATTATTGCCTACTGCTAGGCCATTCTGGCCGCCAACGGCTTCGTTGTAACTAGTAACGGCTTTTAAAAAATTGTTTATAGCAAACGACTTTTTATTTTAAAACTTTTTTTAACTTTTAGCTTTTTTATTTTATAGTAAAAACGATTTTTTAATTTAAACTGCGATTAAAAAGTTAAAATAAGGGCTTTATATAGGTGGACTGGCTAAACTTACGCTAAAATTGCAGCTAAAATAAATTATATTTTTAAGCAGGTTTAAAAAGCGTGCGCTAGCCTGGCTATACTTAAAAAATAAGTTTAAAAGCTAGCAATTAATACTTTAAATTATAATAAAATAAAAGTATAGATTAAAGCGAACTTTAGCTATTAAAGGCTTGCTTAATAGTATATACTTTTAGTAGTTTTTAGCTTTTAATATTACGGCGAAGCAGCTATAAATATAGCTATAAAGGCTTTTGGATACGTTTAACAAGTTTGCTGCTGTTAAATTAAGCTTACTGCTAGATATAAAGCTAATAAAGTTGCCTAGGCAACTTAGGCTTTAAAGCATTGGCTTACTAGAGGCCCTTTCAAACCAGGTGCAAAAAGAGCCTTTGTTTTTAAAGGCCAACCCTAGAACGGCTAGTATAAGCGCTAGACCTAACTAACCGATTTTTATTAACCGCAACTTTAACACATTAAATAAACTGCACTCTGCGTTAACAGGCTAAGCCTAAAGCGGCTAGCGCATAACGTACACCGCCTAGCAAAATCTCCTACCTTTTTAAGTCTGCTATTATAACCGTCTATTTAAAAAGTTTGCTGTATATATTAATATATTAAAATTATAAACAATAATAACAAGGTTTTATTTTGCTTAGTTAGTACTAATTTACTTTATAACCGCTCTGCTAGCACCCTCTACATACTATCCCGCCGCAAAGCTAATTTTGGCTGTAATATATAGTAAAGCAGCATATATAATACCTAATTAAACAGTAGTTTAATTTTAAAATAATAAATTTTATTAGTGCATATAACGTAAGTATAGCCCCGCTACTTTACTATAAATATATTATAAAACTTTGTTATTAAATGCGTAGGCCAGTACTAGTAGTATTTTTAGCGCTAGACTAACATCCTTTTATTTTCGATTTTTTAAGCGTTTTTCTACTATTGCTAATTAAATCTATGCAATAAAAAAGCAATAGCAAATATTATAACAATAATATAAAAAAGGCGGGTATTACAGGCTAAAAGTTTATTTATTAGTCGTAATTTTTAGACGCTGTTATTTAAGCATTCCTCTATATAAAAAAAAAGCGGCTATATTTGCTTTATTATTTTTGCCTTAATAAACATAAAAAAGTAAAAAAAATTAATATAATAAAAATATGTTTATATTAATTAAAGTTAATTATTAGCTTAAAAAAAGACCTGTTTTACTTATATAAAAAATCTATATGTTCTATTAAGTTTTTTAAATTTTTAATTATATTAAACATATTTATCTGCTTTACTAAAGCGTAAAAAAAAGTTTTTTTATAAACTTTAGCTGCTACTTTATTTAAATCGTAAATAAGATTTAAATATAGTCCGGCCTAGTGCTTGCCGCACAATGCGCCTCCAGCACTATAAAATATATTATCTGCTATATATCTTTAGTCGCAGCTTTAGTATATTATTTTAGTTTTATTTTTATTTAAATATAAACTTATAGTTAGCGCTTGCTATAATATTTTTGCTTAGTTATTACTGTTTTAGCATATAATCTCGATTTAACAAATAAAATAAAATAAAAAAAACATTGTAAATTATAATTTACTTTATAACCGCTCCGCCAGCACTTTCTACATACTATTTTACTACAAAACTAATTTTATAGCTTATTATCGGCAATTTTAAAATAGCTGTTTATAATATCGGTCGATATAAAATATATAATAATATTGCTGTAAAACTTTTTTATTATTAAGCGTGTAGGCCAGTACTAATAATGTTTTTAGTGCTAAATTAACATCTTTTTATTTTCGATTTTTTAAACGTTTTTCTACTGTTGCTAATTAAATCTATATAATAAAAAGGCATTATTAGTCCGTATAAAAGCGCGGGTGCAAATAATTTCTTATATTAGAATTTTAACTGCAGCTTAGTTATTTTTAAATTTATTATTGCTTCTGTCGATATTATATAAAACATATAGTTTATTTTTTATATATAATAGCTTTTTATATATATAATAATATTATATTAGCTTAATGTTTTAAATTATTATATTTTCTAACTAGCGATTTTTATAAAAATTTAAAATATAAAAAAACTGCCAACTATATTTATCGCATAGCCGCTATAAGACTTTAATAAATATACTTTATATAATAAAGATACCGTTATATCTATAAAAAAACACACGCAACTGTATAAAAGACGGGCGGTTATAAAAAAAAAGTAATAGTTAGCGACAAAATAGTTGGCGGCAAAATATTAAATTATTAACTGCAGCTAAAATATTTATTAATTTTTAAATAATATAGCTTTTATATTTAAATATTTTTTTCTGCTTATTTTTATTTTTAATTAAATCGATAATTAGGATATAATAGCCTGTGCACCGAGTTTAACAAAGTAGGCGTAGGCCTTTCTTTAAACAAAAAAGCTTTTTTTTTTTTTACCTTTAAAGCAACTGCCTTTTATTCTATAGCTTTAACCATGGCATTAAACCGCAATATTTATAATTGCTAATTTTTTAGCCCTACGCTTAACGCGAGCGTTAAAAAAATGCGCTCTGCATTAATAGGCTAATCTTAAAGCGGCTAGCGCATAATATATAGCGCCCGGCAAAATCTCCTACCTTTTTAAGTCTGCTATTATAACTTAACTAAAAAGTTTACTATATATATTAATATATTAAAATTATAAATAATAATAATAAAGTCTTACTTTGCTTAGTTAGTACTAATTTACTTTATAACCGCTTTGCCAGCACCTTTTATATACTATCTCGGCGTAAAGCTAATTTTAGCTATAATATATAATAAAACAGCATATATAATATTTAATTAAACGGTAGTTTAATTTTAAAATAATGAATTTTATTAGTGCATATAATATAAGTATAGCCCCGCTACTCCACTATAAATATATTATAGCCGAAATAGTTATTAAAAAGATATTATTATGTCGGCAAAAAGATATATATAACTATATGAAAGATAGGCGGTTATAAAAAAAGAGTAATAGTTGGCGGCGGGATATTAAATTAAAAAAAGTAGGTAAGACTATGCCAATGTAGCTCACACTTAAAGGTCGACCGATTTTAAAAAAGTTTATAAAAAATGCGATATTATTAGCAAAAGCGCTGTATAAGTTAGATTATTAACTGCAGCTAAAGTACTTTTTAATTTTTAAATAATACAGCTAATAATTAGAATGTAATAGCCTGCGCGCTAAGTTTAACAAAGTTTATATAAGCTTTTTTTTTTAAAATTAGCATTAGCGTACTATAAAGCAAAAAAAGCTTTTTTTTTTTTTATTTTTAAAACAACTGCTTTTTATTTTATAGCAAACATTAAAAAAGTGCCTTTAGTGTTAACAGGCTAAGCCTAAAGCAACTAGCGCAGGCCTATACCGCCCAGCAAAATCTTCTACTTTTAAAAAAACTGCCTTTTATTTTATAGCTTTAACTATAGCACTAAACCGCAATATTTATAATCGCTAGTTTTTTATAACCAACGCATTGTTTAAGCAAAAACAGCGAGCTTTTATAATAGAAATAAAAATAATTAAAGCTGCATATAAATATTAGCAAAAAAATAGTTTAAAGCTTAAACTAAATATTAATTGCAGCCAAATAAATCTCCGGTTTATTAAATAAAATTAGTATTTAATTAAAGCTTTAGACTGTTTTTTTGCTAATATTTATACATAGCTTTAATTATTTTTATTTTTATTATAAAGGCCCGCTGCCTTTGCTTAGGCAATACGTCAGTTATAAAAAACTAGCAATTATAAGTATTAATAAATATTTTTAGCTTTAACTATAGCATTAGATTATAATATATATAATTACTAATTTTTTAGCTCTATATTTAACGCGAGCGTTAAAAAAGTGTTTTTAGCATTAATAAGCTAAGCGTAAAACAGCTAGCGCAAGCGGTAGCCTATAAATTAGCGCTATATATACTATATTAAAATATTTTATATATTTTTTAAAATAATAAAAGTTAGTGCTATTAAAACTTAAAAGTTATTTATTAAAGCTTTAAAAATAATGTTTATATTATAGCGACCTTGCTATTTAAAGTGCTTTTATTATAAAATAAGTTTAAAAAATATTATACTAATAAAAGAGTTTTATAAAGCGGATAGTCCGCTTTTAAAAAACGTTAATAACGTTTTAGCCGAACGCCGGTAACTTAATAACTTTTACAGTGTTTGCTAATATTTTATTATATAAAAAAAGTTTAAACTAAAAAACTATATTTAAATAGCTTTATATTTAAATACCTTTATACATAAGTAGATTAGCAGTTAGAAAAATAGAATCTTTTATTATATAATCTATTAGTTAATTTAATAGCTTTATATCTAAGTACCTTTATACCTAAGTAAATTAGCGGTTAAAAAAATAAAATTTTTTATTATATAATTTATTAGTTAATTTAGTTAGTTAATTTACTATTTAATAACTAACCTAACTGTTAATTTAATATATAATAGTTAACCTAATATATTATATAAAATTTAACATATGGCATTAAATTTAATATAGCGCAGTAAAATAGGTATATTATAATAAAATAAAGAGGTATATTGCAGGTATATCGCTATAAAGTAGGTGTATTATAATAAAGTAAATAAGTGTATTATAATAAAGTAAATATATTATAGTTTATTTAGTGCATTATAGCGGCGGTCTATAACAGTTGCAGTTAAGCAGTTAAAAAGCTACGTTTTTTTACTCTTTATTTTTTATGCCTATATCCTCCTGTTTTTTATTTTTTATTTTTTTTTATTTATTATATACTTTATTTTTATATTTTTTCGTTTTTTATTTTTTATGCCTATGTTTTTTTGTTTTTTATTTTTTTAAAATAGTTTTTTTTTTGCTGTCTTTAGCACTCCGCGCTTTAGGAATGGCCGGCTAGAAAAGGCCAGCGTTTTTAACACTTTAAACAAGCTAAAACCGGCTACTTTTAAAGTTAAAAAAACTTTTAATAAAAAATAAGCTTTTATAGCCGCTAAATACTATGCTTTTAAAAAAATTTATATAGTTAGTTTTATAGTCAATGCTTAGTTATTATATTAATTTATATTTTTAAATGCTGGCATAAAAAAAGTTAGTATAAAATAAACCTACACATTTAATATATTAGCTAATTTATTTTAAAGCTAACCAAAATAATATTATAACAATTAATTAGGCGTTAAAGCTGGCATTACCGATAGCATAGCTATCAGCGCCTAGTTAATCGTTATAGCTAGAATATATAAAAACTTTAATATTAATAATAGCGACGTTTTTTATTATTCGGGTTTTAATAGCTATAAAAATAAAAATAAAAAGCGAGCAGCACTTATTAGCCGGGGCATTAAGGCTTTATATGCTTTATTTGCGACTAAAAACCCTATTTAAATTTTTAGGTTAGAAGGTGTATTTAGCACTTAAAATAGCAACGGTTACACTTAAAATAGCAACGGTTATTTGCCATTATATAGTTTACAATATAATAGTTTTTATATTGCCTAAGCCTATCGCTAACATAAAATTAAAACGGCGGACTTTATAACTAGTTTAAGCTAATATAGCTTTTAGCTTTAAAGCGTTTTTTAAAATATGCTAGTATAGCTTTTAGCTTTAAAGCGTTTTTTAAAACATATTAAAATATTTTATATATTTTTTAAGATAATAAAAGTTAGCGCTGTTAAAGCTTAAAAGTTATTTATTAAAGCTTTAAAAATAATGTTTATATTATAGCGACTTTGCTATATAAGGTGCTTTTATTATAAAATAGGTTTAAAAAATATTATATTAACAGAAGAGTTTTATAAAGCGGGTAGTCCGGCCAGACGCTGGTAATTTAATAACTTTTATAATATTTGCTAATATTTTATTATATAGAAAAAGTTTAAATTAAAAAACTGTATTTAAATAGCTTTATATTTAAATATTTTTATATATAAATAGATTAGCGGTTAAAAAGATAAAATCTTTTATTATATAATCCGTTAGTTAATTTAATAGTTTTATACCTAAATACCTTTATATCTAGGTAAATCAGCGGTTAAAAAAATAAAATCTTTTATTATATAATCTATTAATTAATTTAGTAGCTTTGTACCTAAATACCTTTATATTTAGGTAAACCAGCGGTTAAGTAGATAAAATCTTTTATTATATAATTTATTAATTAATTTAATTAGTTAGTTTATTATTTAATAACTAATCTAACTATTAATTTAATATATAACAGTTAACTTAATATATTATATAAAATTTAGCACATAGTATTAAATTTAATGCATTGCGGCAAAACAGATATATTATAGTTAATTAGATATATTATAATCAATTAAGTGCATTATAGTTAACTAAGTGTATTGCAGTAAAAACAGCAAAAGACCGCCTTTTACTCCGGCAATGCTGCTATAACAATAGTAATAAAAAAATAAGTAAAAGCTAAATATAATTTAGCCAATTAAAGGCCCTAAGGGCCAAATAAAGTGGGGCGGAGGGTATAAATACGCTGGTACCTATATACTGTTATACCTAAATACCTATAGTATCTACTTTTTTAATACAGATTTTTTTTTTTTAAATAGGTAATAATAACTAAGCTTAAATAAAAAATTTTTCCTACTATAGAATCTGCAGCAGAAAGAATTTTTTAAAGTAAAAAAGACCTTTGTTCTACTCCAGTCGTACCTCCTTACATTAAAAACGAAGGCATACCGGCGGACTAGCTCTGAAATGATTATATAGCGTTTTTAAACAAAAGTTAAGCTTATAGCAAGCTTATATAAAAAACCTATATTATTGTTTTAAAAAATAAAAACCTTTTGCTATACCATTTTAATAGGCAATAGTTATATAATAAGTAAATAATTTAAAAAATAATTTATAGCGCTAAAAAAAGGCCGTATTATATTTAAGATCAGAGAATAACGGTTAATGCGGACCGGTATATTTAATTTATATTACCTTTTATATATTAATACTTTTTTTAATATTTAGCTTTTATTTTTTAATAAAATAACGCATTTTTTTATATTATAAAAGTTATAAAGGCACGCTTTTAAAAACTTAGCATTTAAATTTTTAAAAATAAAAGTAGGCTAAAGTGGCCGGCTAAAAGTCTAGATTTTTTATTAATAAAAAACGTATAATTTTAAATAAAAAATTAAATATACTGCCATTTTAATATATAGGCTTTAAAAAGTAAATTTTTAAATATAGCTATAAAAAAGGCTTAAAAGGCAGTTTTTTTAAATTTGTTAAAAAAACTGGCAATAAATATGCTAAAACAGTGCTAGCAAATTATAAATAATAAAAAAAAATTAATAAAATATTAATTAAATAATCTATTATATAAAATTTAGTGTAGCTAAATTTTTAGCTATTTTTTATTTAATTTTTAGCTTATTAATTTTATATGCTTTATAGCCTATAAGCTGATCGACAGGCTATTAAAACATTATATTATTTTAATTTATAAAAAATACCCTATTTTTAACATTTTTAATAACAGGCAACTAATTTTTAATTTAAAATACTTTTTATATACGCCGGCTTTATTAATAACCGCGGCGATATCGAAAATTTCGCTAGCGCGGCGGTAAAAGCAAATGTAGTAAATTTTGCCGAATATAACAAAAAATGCGTTTTTTTAGTTTAAGGCCGGCTAGTTTAAAAATACTGCATTAGCTAAAAAATTTTTATAAAAATTAGGGTTATTTATAAACTATTTACACTATTAATAAAGCCTGTAAGTCTGTATGTACCGGCATTATCTCTAATAAACTTATAGTAGCAACGGCGGCAGCGTTAGCACGGCGGGAAAAAATAAAAAGTTATTTTAAGTAATAAGCTAATTTTAGCTAATTAAAAAAGCTGTTAAAGGTAGTATTAGCTTGCAAAAAATAAATAAAATAGCTAAATTATAGTCGATTAGCTTAAAAACGTTATTTTTATTATTTTTGTTAATAAAACGCGTATAAAAAAGTGTAGATTTAATAATGCAAAAGTTGCAAATTAAGGTTTAAATTAAAAAAAAAAGGCTAAAATATTAATTTAGGTAATTTTATTAATATATACTGTTTTATATAAATTTGGTAAGAGTGTACCTAGATTAAAGTTAAATTAGAAAGCCAGAGACCTTTTTGCTAGTTCTGGAGCTAACCTTTAGAATCCTAGAGGAGGTGTAAGAGCTAGAGCTGTGCCGCTCTACTAACCTTTTCCGGATGACCCTGTCGCTATAACAAAATGTGTTATAGCCTGTAAACTCGCGCTGGATCTCAGCGTCTCGCGCTTTACTTGGATATCTACACGTCGAGCGGGAGGGTCGAGATAGGCGCGCAAGGTTATTATAGTCCTGATAGTTCAAATTTTTCAAAAGGTTAATGCCGTCGACGCTTCGTTCTGGAAGTATTAGACAATATGATGATTCGTGATACCTGTGAGAACAAACGGCCAAGAGACAACATCTCTAAATTACCTAGTTAGCGCGACATCCCAATCTGAAATAACAAGCGGGTCGCGACGCTTCGGAGATTAAAGATTTGGCCCCCAAGCGATAGCAGATCCAAAGAGTTAGTTACTTAATTCTGACTGCATTTATTATGGCGAAATGTGTCTCCTGATAAAGGATGCAGTAAGATGTTGTGCTTTCTATAAATACCAAGTGGTTGTCTGCTTGGCATGATACCAAAAGGGAGCTTACCTACGGTACATCACTGTAAAACTCGCTGGCTTTGGCTCTGGATACTGGGCAATGGCCGACGAACCCCTTCGCGATCGCGACAGTCTGCTTGGCCATGAGATGGACAACCCAGACTCCCAGCCAAAACTACAACCTCAGGTAGCAGAGGTAGAAAGCAGTGTGCCTTTTCAGCGGCCCTCTGTTTTGCAATGGTGGCGATGGGAGCTTGTGATGTTGGTCATCTCTCTGATCGCTTTCGTCGCCCTCGTCATCGTCCTTGCT
Source organism: Nemania sp. NC0429 (assembly GCA_022578495.1). NCBI lineage: Eukaryota > Fungi > Ascomycota > Sordariomycetes > Xylariales > Xylariaceae > Nemania > Nemania sp. NC0429. The sequence goes on along the minus strand of MU392173.1, from coordinate 260,651 downwards.
ATCGAGGATGGCAAGCTAGCTCACAGCTGGGGTCCGCTGACGCTGAACTCGCTCAACTCGCTGCTCACTACCGTCGTCGGCACATCGCTGGGGGCAATAGTGAGCTCTGCTCTGAGCCAAAGTCTGTGGAATGGCTTTGGCCAGCTGCGAACGAGTAGTGACTTGACCACCCGACCAGCCCAAGATCTCCAGCTATATAATGACGCTTCCAGAGGCCCCATGGGTAGTCTGGCCCTGCTCTGGAAACGAGGACCTCTGTAGGCGCCCATCTGTCGGGCATGTGACACAAGACTGGCTCTGTACTTACTTTTGAAAGGAGTGTCGCGGCATTGGGTGCGATAGTCACCATTCTCAATCTAGCTTTCGCTACCTTTACCCAACAGTTGATCACCTCGGAGGTGCGAAATACGAGAGACCCTACTGCAGTCGCGAGGCCTTTCCCACGCACCCAGAGGTACGGTGCTCTCAATGCTCTGTCTGGGGTAGGACAGGGCGTCAGTCCATACTCGGTGGATTTCTCGACACTATCTGCGATTATCGGTGCTGGCTTGGGGAATACCGCTCAACCTCTTCAAGCGCAGTGTCCATCGAAAGACTGCACATATCCCATAGAAATACCGTCACTAGTGATTGACAGTAGTTGCACCGATGTAACTGATCAGCTCGACAACAAGGGCTCCTGTAGATGGGAGCTCCCACCTTGCAACGATACTACACCGGACGGTTTCCAGGAGGTCGGCTTCTGTGGAGCTGTAGGGAAGCCATGTAAGTATAGCCTGCCGACTGGCCCAACCCTGACATTCCAGCCAGGACACAACTCGGAAAAGGCAAGCGATATCTTTGCCATATGGAACACGACGAACCTTGCCGGCACCGATAGCTACAGCGGCCCGTACCATCCCGAAGTCCCATCGATTGCGTATAACGACACATCTCGCCAATATGTCATGAAGTTTGCCACTATTGGTCTGCCCCCGAGCGTGGCCGGTCCCTTCATCAATAGCTCGCAAGGCGCATCGACAACGGCCCTGCCGCCAATGCGAGCGCACGAGTGCGCGCTATGGTTCTGTATGTGTGCGTTCAAGTTCAATCGATCTCACGCTGACATATGAAGCCCTGAATTACTACCACGTTTCCGTCGAGAACGGCACGACTGAATATACCGTGACAAAACGCTATACGGATATGGGCGCCAACAGTGAACAAGATGGTATCAACTTCCTCGATCCGAAAACTGGCTGGGCCATCGGCGACCCTCCCTACTACGGACTGTCCAATTTCGAGGATCGATATGCTCTGCTAGCAGCCAGTTCGTCCCCTTCTGTCATCTCTCTGCCCCTTCACAGACAATGCTAACTCCAGAGTACGAACAGCCGCAAATTTAATTCCATACAATAATAGCTTCGTCGCAGCAGAGTGGACCTCGGGTCGGCTCTATAGATTCGGCCAACCGAACACAGGAGACAACAATCTGGTGCAAGGAATCTACCGCCACAGCGACGATCTACAGAGCTGGACGGCGAACCTCGCCCGAGCTATAACGAACAACATCGCAGCGGTCGCTCCCGCATCGCAGACGGATGAATATAATGGGGACGTCTACTCTTCACAGACTTATTTCAGGATACGATGGTGTATGTATTATGCTATTTCATGGATACAGGTTTTGCCAGCGCTGACGAATGTCCTCTTAGATTGGATATCCCTTCCCAGCCTTGTCTCGGTTTTATCATATGCCTTCCTGGGTGCGACGATCGTTCAGACGGAAAGGAGGCTCGTTCAGCCTTGGAAATCGAATGTTCTGGTGATGGCTTTCGCAGACGTGGAGGACAGTGTGAAGGCCAGGATCGTGGCTTCCGGCGCGCTGAGCCACCCACGAGGTTTAGAGGATGCAGTCGAAGATTGTCGCGTAGGACTGCAGGGCGCAGCGTCGGGAGGCTTGACTTTTCGCTCGTCGAAGAGTATTTAGCACTTAGATACCTATGTAGAGAATATTGTTAGAGAAGAGATTGTCCCAAATGGTAATGGCTTGTAGACGCCTTGGTCGCGGCGTCTATGGAACTAGAGCATCGAGCTAGTTATGACTAAGTTGACTTCAGCCAAGTCGGAGGCCAAAGAGACCCAACTGAACTTGTTTGTTTGGCGAAAGCAGAGCTCGCCTAGTTTCCGCTACTGCTACTAGAAGCTAGAACAGCAAAACAGGTGGCCTAATGGCCAAAGAGACCAGCCAGCATGGTGCCTTGGAGCTATTTGACAAAATTGTACCGCAGTTAACCCTATTGTAATATTGGCGCGTAGATAATGCAGAACTGTTTCCCCTTGAATCCGAGTATTGGTAGCGCTCCATGTCTGCACACAAGCCAAGGGCAGGACCTGGGTCGTTCGATCGTGAGTGTGAGGGGTATATGCGCTGTTTCGCTGGGTAACGAGAAGAATTCGAGTTTGGGGCAGGGCAGTTCGATTCAGCAGCACGCACGTGGGACCCTAGGCAATAGAAACTGTCAGTCACGTCATTAAACAAAAGACCCAGGCGGTAATGAGCACACCCGAGATCGAGCCTTACAGCAGGGCGTTGGGACAATGATTTATAATCCATCATTCCCCAAAACTCTCCAGAACCAGCTGTAGCTGATCTCCAGTCCAAACTGTTGGAAGCGCCCATATTCCGGAGGATTGGGAGCAATGATCGCGCATCTCTGAAAAGTTAAAAATAAATCTGGCTTTGTCAAATTTCCCAGAGGTTCGGCTAGGTCTAGATAGTGCCCTAAAAAGACCACTACCTACCCACTCACTAAATGTTCTTCCTATAGCAGTGGTAACTTCGACAACTCGAGTGACAATGTCTGAGAAGATGAGCTTTCAATAACTGGTAATGACTAGTCTGGGAGAGTTAGAACAACTGGTCAGGGGTAGGAGGTAGCTTGGAGTTCTCGCAGCTATTGTCATGTTAATCTTTGTGTACATGTTTACCCTGTTCTTAGGCGTCACAATAGTGAATGCAGCTAGGGACTTACAGGTGCTTTTTTGTAGGTAATATTAGTCTTAATACTCACCATGGCTTAAACATAATTTCAAAAAGACATTTACAATCGCTATTTTTTTCGCAAATAGGGGGGATATCCTATAAGAATCTCTGGGGATCAAAGGAGGATATACGTGCTCAAATTCACAAATGGCATTAAGTCAAAGTCAGATAGAGATCAATAACAGTAGCAACGCTCCAGCATTCACCATATATTATCCCGTGCCTATCGGGATTTGACACCTATGGCAGCAACTTTGTAAGAGATGGACAAGAAAGAGAATGGAGAAGCGAGGACTGTTGTCTGACCCCCCCTCTTCCGCAGAACACTGCAGCAGCTTTCCTCGCCTCATCGATCATCCAAATCACCCGGGGTAATGACAAGCTACTCAATACCGCCGGCGTGCAACATCCCACAAGTACGTAGACTGGTTGAAGTGTTCTAGCTGATACACAACAACACAATCAACATGATTTCGGCCGGTAGGTTGCCGCATTGGAAAAGTTTGCTAGACTTCCCATCTCGCGTTTCAACCCGATTTCAACCCCTAGTCCTTGTATTGGCCTGCTGAGCAGTGTTTTGTTTATCGCCACATTGAGCGGATGACAAGCACTATAGCTCAGCTGCCACCAACCTTGGATTGCAACACCATATCAGCACGCTCTCAAGATGACGAGTATTGTGGCAGGTATTTGGCCGATTGCGGTGAGCATGCCCGCCTCAATTTTGTTTGGAGGCGTAACATGAACATATTCTGTGTGTCTCGTAATACCACTAGGCCGACAAGCAAACTACGGAAAGAGATTCAAATTCCAGGCACTCTACGAGTGGTTGAGTCCTGTCACCCCCTCACCTGGCAGCTACTCGCTGTATCTGCTGCCTGCTGTAACAGGCATGCTCTGCATAGTCAAAATTCTACCGTTTAGATGATACCTGGATCTCCAAGTCCACCCTAACACCAATTCTAAGACTACACACACTCACTGTACAGACCGTAAATCACTGTATATCAATGTTCACTCTGCTCTGATGCCCTACCGGCGAGTATAGCCATGTAGACTAGAGCAGAGAAACAAGCCTACACGTTTACTACGTCACAGTTTCTAGCAAGTAGCTTTGGATTTTTGCTCCGAGTAGGGCCCGCTCTTCGCGGCCAGGAAATTAGATGTACTAATTTTAACACTCTATGCAGAACGGATGCCCTTTCGTTTCAAGTATATGTCACATGGGGTGCCCAACTCGGACGGGAATATTTTCGATGGTGAATTCCATTGCTTCATCGTAGACAGAGCGCGTCGATTGGTGGCATTGTTGATCATCACAGTTGACCACACGACAGAGTATCGTTCGATCCACTGATACATGCAAATAGCGGTCGGGCAGCCCTGTTTTTCTCGCTGTTTCTAACACCATCCCAGTGGGATCTAGATCTTCAGATAGATTAATACCTAGATTGCTCCATGTTTTGCGGTGACGGCATACCCATGATCCCAGTGCTGATCTTTCATTGGACACCTGGATTCCATGGTCTGATCGTGAACGGCTGCATAGTCCGCACGCACGCAGACCCCAGCCACTGACAGTTCGGCCTGCACACCAATAGAATCGCGCGGTCTCATCTCGAGCCGTTAGGCCCCGAGAGTCATAAGCAGAGCTGCGGGGTTTACTGCAGTCCCCAGATGCCAGCTGAGCTCCCACCCAACCATATGAGCAGAGAGCTCGACGGTCTAATGCTGTGTTACCCACGATGCATAAAATTATCAATGGTCATTGTCTCTGCAAGGCTATGCCGGCTTCGAATATGAACAGTGGTTTCCCGCCGCTGGTATTATACACTGTCCCCGGCCAGGCCCTTGTCATGGATCCACCCGAGAGCAAATAAGACAGGGAAAGCGGGTGAACTCATGGGATAATTGGATGAGAAGCAATTTGTCCTTGGACTTGGCGTTTAGCTTCCGTGCCGCTTTTCATTGACTCTGGAATTTTGGGAAAGGGAGGGGGGTTGGTCTAGCAGTACATTGTAATAAGGCTGAAGAATACTACGCTGTAAATCATGGGAACTAGGCGCCGGCAATTAAATTACGATAATCACATTATTATTTTCGTATTGACCAAGCCGAGGTGAGTTGAAGTCCCTCATCAGGTTAGTAATTATGTTTTATGTAATCGCTCATTTTCTCACGAGTTTCTGCTAGCGCACCAAAGCGACTCGGTCCCGATGTCTTGGCTAATGAAATTATCACCCCGTAGGCTTTTTTTTTTTTTTTTTTTTTTTTTTTTGAGAATAGCACGGAGAAGCTGGCTAATTCTACACACCTTATGTCGGGAGCCATTTCAACAATTATGAGACCTAGAAGACCAGCCAAATTTTATGTTCCGTTGATAGATATTTCTTGTCGTGTGCGCTGTTTGTAAAGTGTAATGACTTACTTTGAATCTACTACTTAGTTGGTGGTGGCAAGGAGGGCGTAAAGGAGACTCCCATCGATCATCCTCGCTAAGCTTTGTACCCACAACTCGGTGAGACAGCTTCAGTATCAATCTATGTTCTCTCTACCAATTTTTCCCTCTCCCATCGTCAGCTATCATAGCTCTTTACACCCATCCTCTCACAGACCACAGCCCCTGTTTGCCTTTTGCACATTGTCCTCACGGCAGCTGACATGAATGTGATATCATATCTATGTACTTTCGAATGCCTACCACTTGTCACTCATATATGATTTGTCATGAGGTGCGTATCATGACTGGTGAAAGGGCAACGTCGATCTTCTCCAGGAGAAAGCTAGTTAGCTTTGAGGATGGCTGCATGCACTGATCGTTCGAGTCTCTGGTTGTTTTCAATATATGAAACCTAGCATGGATCTTTGAAGGCTGTTTAATGTAAACCCCCTCCCCCTTTTGAACTGTGACGCTTTGAAATATGTAGTCGACGCTTCCTTTTTTGTTTCTGATTTAATTTATTTTAGGAACAGATAGAAAATAATGGCTGTACTTATCCGTCACTCGAACCGGAGTTCATCATCCCCCTGTCCTAGTTAATACACATCCATGCAAAGGAGCATGGAAATTCTTCTCCGCAACTCCTCGTGTATGAACCCCTATTTGGGCACCTTGTCTCCTATGAAAAATTAGAAGTTATTTTTAAATCACTTATAGCATACATATGCTGTCCCCCGTTTGCGGGTGTTGGAAAGTTACACCGGTAGTAAATTTGTCCTGGATGGGTGTGGAAAGTATTCACTGCTGCAAAGTACCGCAACTACCTAGGGGCATATTGGTAGATAAATACCCTCGTACATGCGTTCTTAGAGTAACACCTAACTTTCTCTTGCGCCATCATCATGCAGTAATATCCAGTATTAGACTAGGCATCCGCGGAGCAACGCACCCATTAGATACACAATGTGACCAGCCAGAACGCACCTGCCAATACTGTACATTGTTTGATCAGCATCCATTAGCCGTTCACTCTCCGTGGCGTTGCTTCGGATATTGAATAAGAGGCTAGTAGCATGTACAACGACACACGACTCTGTTGGACATGATAGGAAAACAAAGGGGGAACTAGTACGCGAGAAGCTTACAACAACATAGATTTGATACCAGAAGGGAAAACTCACGTCTTTAGCAAATAGCTATGTTTGCGGAATACTTATTTCACTATATAACGTATCGAATTTTACTGGAGCGAGTTATGCCAACCGATAAACCAGGACATAAAATTCCCAGGGTCTTGATCTCCCCGCAATTACATATCAAGTTTTTGGAGAGACGATGCTGAAGTTTACAAGTCATATGCCCCGAATGGTGTCGAATGTGTTTGTTACGGATGTACCATTTTTGTAACATGAACCCTGATTCAAGGCAGGCCTTAACAAAACGCAGTCGAACGAGGTGATAATGAAAGTCGACGGTGCCATCATCTAGATCCGTACTCAGTAACAACAGGAGATTTGTCATCTCGAACTGGAGCGTACAATGCATGATTGCCTCCCAAGTGCCACAAGCGCGTACAGAACAAGATTTATCTTGAGCGCCACCTCCTCTAAAAACTTTTTAAGTCGTTGCCAGAGGAATAATTATGGGAGTATTCGTAAAAATTGCACACTGTTCAATACAATCATAATTTGATCTGCAAGCTACGGCGACACAATCTAAATGGTGGCCGCAAGACTAAGCGGTTTGTCTTATGTATCAACGTTGAAAGATAACGCTAATGTCAGCCACATGATTCATGTATAAGGTACGCATCAAGCACTCTGGTGGTATATGTCACGGAAGGACCACCTTCAGGGGTCAAGGCTTCCCCGAACTGAGACAATCTGACATGTCAACTCCTCTCGCTAATCCTAGTTGCCTACACACGCATGCTGTACACAGCGAAGTGCAGAAGCTATCTGCCCAATTGAGTGTAAAATGGGTATGATGCCTCGTCATAACTTTGGTCACGATCTAAGACTGAGCTCGCTGATTGGAATAGCATTCGCCTGCATGACGAAACTTCATTGTAACGGTCTGGAGGCACTATGTACTACTCATGCCAATGATGCAGGATACGAAGTACGTTCACAAGGCCAAGATGACCAAGTTTCCAACGTTTAGCAAGGTATATGATATTTTGGAGGAGGCAACAATTAGCGACAAAGCTCTGCATGGGGGTACTATTCATCTAACGTTTTCAAGGCCAATGGTGTGATCTCTAGCTTCGGCAAACAATGATAGGGGCCGATGCCACCGCCGTGCGGTTGAAATCCAGCATTTGCTTGCGTGGCACCCTGGTAAGCCACACAAGCTCATGATGGGCCATGGAATCGTTGGGCATGACCACTACGTATAACGACTGACTACTACGAGAAAAGCTTGAAAAAAATATTCGCGAACGTCCGAATTGGGACGTATTCTAACTTCGGGGGCCAGTCTCTGTTACAACTATATGCGCATTACAGAACCGAAATTTTGCAGTCCAACGCGGGAAGGAACTCGTTAGCCTCTCTGATAGGTTTTATGAGTAAATCTTTTTCAGCAGCGGGAGTTCTGTTCCCGTCTTTCGTGCGGTTATTCTAAAGTGAAACTATACCAGATCGGTAAGGGAGTAGGAATAGAAAGACTGGTGCTGTGGTGCTGTCTAGAATATAGTGGCCGCGCTGCCGAGAGCAATCATGGCCTGTACATGTTGAAAAGCCGGCGCTAATCGATTTAGAGCCGGGACCTTGCCACGGTACAATACTGTGTGGAAAGAAAGAGAAACAACGGCTTTGCTGTAATACTGGTACTAGACGATTATGCCATAAGAAATGGCAGTACGTAGTATGGACAAGTACAACCTTATCTCCTGGCTGATTGTGCCTCAGAGCCAGTGGGAATATAGCACGGGGGTCATAACATATACAACCTATTCTTGAATTCTTGCTATGGGTTACCCCTGAAGCGCTTTGCCAGCACGCTTGTCTCACTCTGTTATAAGTACACACTGGAAAAATAATATAGATGCGGATCGTCTCGAGATTACCAGTTGAAGATTAGCCCCGTGACTATGTCAGTGTTTACCCAACTGCATGTTGTGCACCGTGGTGTTAGTATCCAAATTTATGACTAGGGCGGCAATGCTCAGGGTACCTAGTCGACGCTTGGGGCTGGTGGAAGTGGTCCTGACACGCTGTTGGCCCAACCGATCCAGAGCGTTGGTAACAGATATATTGTTGACTCACTCTAGAAGAGCATATGATCTGAAGTCGAGACAATGCGGGCAATGGAACATCTTCAAAAGATGGGGTAGTGGCTTGGAGACCAAAACCGTGCCCATGTCTCCCATTTCCCATTGCACTCTGATCCTTGAGCGATCGCACGCGCCTTGACACTCCACCCGTCTTGTGTTCCCATTCCTCGACTTGACGTAAATCCCTGCCGGGCCGAAGACTCGGTATATTGAGCATTGTATCCCAAGCTAGTACCTCAGTATATCCTTGCAGGGGTGCTGTGTTCCAATATGTCCACGATCTATCTTCAGAATATATATATATCCAGTCTCTCTCCCCCTTTCCTCCCAACCCAATTCGATCGGCATTCCTGAGTATTGGGTTTTCACACACTCCCTAACACTGATACCACAGAATACCACAGACGAAAATGGCGAACAACATTTCTTATATCTCTTTCGAAGACGGCTATCCATATGGAAGCGAGCCCCTTCAATACACAGGTCCCTCTCAGGGGAGCGTCGGTGCCCCAATAGATACTGCCTCCCTGAAAGAGCCATATACACCCAACTCTCGACGGTCGACACCCGGCTTCCCATTCCCAATAGACCATGATGGCCTCCCCGAAACCCATTTCGCAAATGCCATACAGCCCCTCCATTACGACTATATCCAACCAGAGGGGAGGCAATTTGCGTTTCCCCAAAGCATGATGTCCCCGTCAGGGGAATTTGATGCGGCCCCTTACGAGAAAGTACAATATGCGTTCGGTATGCCCACTTTTCAATACGAACATAGTCAATACCCACTTGGCCAGCAGTTGCAGTGGGAAATAGGGAACAGCCCGGCCTTTCCGGACTGTCAGGCACCGGCCAATATTATGGTGCCTACTATGGGAGCCGCTCCCATCGTCCCTTCGGTCCGGGGGCCTAGCCGCCCCCAGGATATGTCGGCTAGTTTCAAGCCGAAGGGGAACACTTCTGGGTCTGACAAGATCCAGAAAAAGAAGAGGGTTAACAAGAGGAAGGCTCCTACCGTTATTCACAAAGGCCAAGAGTGTGCTTTTGCGGCTTCTGGCACTAATAAGTGCCCCCACCTAAATTGCCGTAATAAAAAGGGCTTCAAGAGGAAGGAACACCTCAAGCGCCACCTTCTAACGTAAGTGTCCCGCAGAGAGCATAGCAACTTGTCCAATAGCTAAGTAATCAATTCACAGCGTCCATTCTACGGCGGAGAGGAGACAGTGTCGCTGTTGTAACAGGGAGACCTTCAACAGAAAAGACAATTATATAACGCATCTCCGACACCATTTGCGGGGGACGGCACGAACACCGAAACATCCAGCCGCCGCATTCTGGCTGGGCTTCGAGATGTCGCACGTGAAGCTTCGCAAGAAGAAGACGGACCCAGTCGTTCCAAACCCGTTGCCCCAGTTTATGGCCGTTTGAGCATGGCTGATTATGCATCTTTGATTACTCTTCAGGCACCATTAAATGGTGATTTATTCCAATGCCAAGATTCGGGCGTCACAATCATATATACTCAAGAGGTGGGATTAGGTTTTGCACAATTCAATCAGCATTTACAATGGAGCATGCCTGGCAAAAATCATTGGGCTCGATGCCCTTGGGGATTGCCATTATAGCCTGGCAAATTTGGCAGATAGTACTTGAGCACATAATACCTTTTAACTATGTATATATTCTTGATAAATACAGCTTGTTCAGCTCACTCAGTACTGCATCTTGTGCATAATCAAGTCTAACCGTCGCGCATGTCTCGAATGTCCACTGCGAGGCTGTAAAATGCGACTCTAGGCAATATCGCCGAGACATTCGGGCCCTAAGGAACTGATTAGGCTAGTGATGTGATAAGGCTTCAATCTGTCCAGCTGGTGAGTTGCTCCAACGCACATTATAAGTCCTTTCTAAGTAGCCGTTGGGAGATTACTTTCACAGCCATTTTATTGCAAATTCCCGTTTTGTTCTAAAATAAATTTGCCGCGGGATCTGATTATCTTGTGGTTGCTAGAACAACAGTTAGGAAGGGAATTTAGGTACCCCAGGATACTCTCTGGGGGGGAGAGAATCAGAACGTTACCGTTGAACAGTGTAACAATTTCCCCCCGGACTATTGGGCTTTGCTCGCAAACAAGCGTGAGCAAGTATCCCCGGTCAAAAATAGGCATGTCATGACTTCTCCATTGGCAGCAACCGCGCGGGCTCCCCATAATCGTGGAACTGTGCCATCCGACCAAGGTTGACGGATGATTTGACCGGCCATAACATCATCTGACTAATTACAACATGAGAAGCGGACCCCCCTAGCCGCCGTCTCTGATTTGTGGGTAACGCTGGCGGGCGATGGGTGGGAGCTTTTACGCACGCAGAATTCCTTTTTAAAATATGATCGCGGCAGCTAAATGGGTATACTTTTCTACGTGTCTTACCCACGCTCGCCACCGGCTACGCGAGTAGAGCTAGCCAGCATGTAGTTGTCTGCATAAGTTAACAGGCCAGGTAATTTTAACTATCTAGCCTTCATTTGTCCAATAAGGAGAGCTCGAGAGAGTAAGGACCCGTGAAAAAAAGGAGGGAAAAAAAAAAAAAAAAAGCTGTGCCAAAGCACTCCGACAGTGTACTAACTAGAGCCTAGAAGTGGCTACTTGCGTGAGCCTTGAAGTAGTAGTATGGTACCTTCGAAGCCTGTTTTGCTTGCAAGGTAGTCAAAACTGGCAATAAACTTTACCAACTGTAATCCAATTACTGGAAGTCAAGCGGTAGCAGCCGGCCATCCAAACACGATTGTTCCTCGATTTGGATCAGGCTCCTAAAGAACTCACGGGAAGAAACGCGGCGGTGAAGTGAGGGGGTTGGGAAACCAGATGCCTGGATCAGCATGAGAGGCCCCTATCGTTCTCGAAGGCCCAGGCATTCATAGGTACCTATTCTAAAGTCTCTAGTGTACAGAGGGCCCACGCCAAGCGGGTAAGCTGAAATTCAAATAGCACCAAGTATATTGAAACAAACAATAGATAACCTGGTACTCGGATCTTGCATTTCAAAGTAAGTTGCCAGGGGATCCCAGGAGCAGGAGATGCGGGCAGTCGCCCAGTTCAGTTAGAGGGTCTTTCGTTCTGCTACTTTTCAGTGTAATAAACCAGTGTGCCGGTGAAACTCTCGTATTGGCTGAATCACACGCAAGTGGAAATTGGAGCGTTGACGTACCTTTGACAGTATCTCGTGCCCAAGGGACATAGTGATGCCCAGCCTCGACTATGCTGTAGGACACCACCCGTCACAGACGCTTTAGAGGAAATCACCCGTTTCTGCGACTTGCCATGCATGTCGACGTGAATGTTCACTAGATGGCGTAGCTGGTGTCCGTCGAGTGAGATGCTTATGATTCCCGTGACCCTCGCAGGTCCACACGAATCTTAGACAGTGCGCTGGGGCTCTAGATTTGTGCTGATTTCTTGACAGGCCTCTGATGTGACATAGTACACGGAGCAGGCAATGCAGCCCATGTGGCGAGCGAGCGAGCGATCGGCATCAATTGCTTCATGCGTGCTCCTATGGCTTGAGGCATGTCGCCGGATATGACCAGTCGAGAAGAAAATAGGTTCGTACACGAGTACTGAAGCGACGTGCCTCTTGTTGCATGAGAAGGACCTTCCATAAACGAGCTAGATGACCTGTGGGAGAGATGAACTCTCGGGCGGAAGGCAATACTTCCCAAGCTACGGGGCGTTTCAGCATAGCCTCATGATCGAGCTGTGATGCCGAGGGCAAAGCCCCCTGTCCTATGCTGCCAGTATTACCTTTGCACGTAGGTATACGACCTACCACGTACTGGTACGTAGTGTGTCACGAACGCTTGAACCTCCATGAGGTATCGATGGCCGATGTATGTTTCAGTAAGAGGAACAACGTTGCGTGTCGCTTTGCTCGGAAACGGTTGGCGACTGAACACGACGCGGCGCTCTCCGGCATTAGAGACTGCAGCAATAGTATTGCTGTGCCTCCCAGATGATTCTGTAAGTGGAAAAATGAAGCTGGCTCTTGATACCGCTCTAGATTGTGCCCCATGCATTAGGGTAGGTCTCTGTGGCATGATCGCTACAACGCATACGTATACCATCGCCGAGCAGGCTACACTGTATCATAGAGGTGTCCCAATAGTAAGAGACCGTCGCATGACATTGCGTTTAGAAATTGACTCAAAGCGATAAGGGGCCGATCTAGAATATGTTGTTTTGCGACGATGACCCCGTACAGGTTGCCTACTTGGCATCGCCGTGCAATACCCGCTGATGGATATGGAGTCCAGTCATGTGCTGGAATGCAGCCTGGTTGCCTTGTAAAGCATTCTACATCTATCTATCACAAGTTGGAAACATAGGCACTTCACGGCTTGCAGATATGATGATAGATGGCTGGTGGAATTTGTGACAAGACGAGGGGAACCCTCCGCTGCCCCCTCTGGAGCAAACTTTCCCCGGCTGGAACAATCCACCTGACTTCCATATCCGGGACCGTATCCGAATTTGGTATCACACTTGTATGCCGTTCTTGTCAACACCTAACTGACATGATGTCAAATCTGCCGCTTCTCAATTCAGAGGCTACGTACGTTGCTCAATATTACCTTCCACGCATGAAATTCAAGCGCGTACGGTCAGGCGGGGGAATCCCTCACCGTATTTTGGACCTACATAGTGTTTTCCGGTTTGAACAGTCCCACAAAGCCTCCCATGCCGCGTTTGACCGGGTGGAAAACATCATCTTCAGTCTCACTCGCATCCGTCTCAGGAGCCTATTGGATTGCTCTCGGCTCCGGGTTTAGCTGTCATGTCCATGTGAAAGCTCAGGAGATAGACGGGCCTAATTCTTGTACAAGGAACCCATAACAAAACATGAGCTTATCCCTAGACCAATCGTTCATTACCCTGCTACAAGCACTCTGAATGAAACGAGGGACATTTCGTATCCCCTGTAGCAAGCCGAGTGTTTTCCCATTCAATTTGCCATCAGACTTAGTATGTTATGTGTTTCCAAATCTCCGTGATTCGAGCCGCTGACATCAACAGAAAAGAGGGGGTGGGAGGTTCGTCTTCTCTGCTTGGATTCGAAGGCTGGTGATTGATTGTGTAGCTGCGAGGTGGCGACCACTGGATTGCAATCGTGAGTCTCAGAGCAGCGAAAAGGGGGGTGGCGTACAGGCGGGAGCAAAATTATGCCCGAGAAAGCAACCGTAAAAATTCAGGGGCGGCTTGCGTAGCTGAAGTTGATCTCGCGATAATATTTCGAAGGTTTATGGGCAGAGTAGCTGAAATTCATCTCGCGATAGTATTTCGCAGGTTTGTGGGTAGAGTTCGCTGTAGCTGCTGTGAACTTTAGTCATCAAAGTCCCGCCAAGAAAGGTATCGTGGCGGAGCTCTGAATGCTACCTACCCAAAATCCAATAATACCTTGTATGACATCAGCTTCTTCCTCAATTCAAACTCACGATCGCTCCCGGCTGTATGGCTCACATCGAGCAGATACCGGGCTCTTGATGGTCTGTGCAATTCGTGTCGGCATTAGATATCGCCTGCACTCAATATGGACGTCCTCCCATCGTATGGGGAGGCCACATCCCGGCTGGATTGGCTGTCCCTTGTTGCGCATCACATCCCCGCATCAAGCTGGACATCCTGCTGCCTCGTGGACCGTCGATTCTATAGCTTTTTCGCTCCTCGACTGTGGCAAGATCCATTAGTGGTGGTCCGACAGCTTGGTCTTCATCCAAACGACGGTAGGTTCTTCCTCTATTGAGCGCATGATGTAGTGCACTATGTGGTTGATTTGATTGAGATGTTCTCGCGCACTAGCAAGTCCATCGAACCGTTTGATGTTTGCGTAGAGTGTATCTGTAGTAGAAGCAATTGATAGGAGGCAACGGAGCCAAATTACTTGAGCTAATAGTTGCTAGATCTTGCTTGGTATAGACGCTTCATAAACAAACATGTCCGTTCGGCGCGGCTCCATACTCGATCCATGGTCAGATCTTTAGATTTTCGAGCCTTCGCCTTGACAGCATCGGGTCTCTACTCGACAGATGCCAGCGAGCGAGCGATTTCCGAGAGCTTCAGGGTGTTGCCCCAGATATTTCCCAACCTCATATGTCTTTTGCTTGATGGGCACCCAGAGCTTGACCCTAGCTCTCTGGCTACGGCGAGAGTGGCTGCTTCCCACCCCCTCGAGCTCCTGGACCTTGCGGGCTGCCGCCAGGAGCTTACCCCTAAATTGTTCTCTTCGCAATTGTTCCGGGATCTGATTTACCTCGACATTTCATACGTGCCTGGCTCAATTAGGAGCGCTATTCAGTCTTCCCTGAACCCTACGTATCTCCCTGGACTTCGTGTGCTGAAGGCTAGGGGGCGTGAGGTGAACGATGCTACTGCCCAACTACTATTTCAAACCTTTAGACTTCAGCTGTGGAGTCTTGATCTCAGCGACAACAAGCTTACGGATGCCGCCATTGACGAGCTGGTGTATCGTTGCTTTTCTTCGCTTTCGTTCCGTAACGATTCCCATTTCGAGGTGGAGGGGAAAGTGGTGGTGCCCAGGAATTTAGGCGGTCAACAATACGGATTGTTTGAGTTCCTCGAAGAATCGGTGCACAGTGCTTCGTTTACGCATCCCGAACGATACCTCGCCGACCCTCCCGTATACTCCCATCGAGCAGACCAGACAGAGCCGCAGGAATGGCAAACTATTCGCTCCGATGGCACTGGACCGTTAAAGTGCGACGACGCGAGTGCGATAAAGGAGATGGTGCTGGAGAATGCATTGGCTTTGGCCGGCAAAACACCAAGACAACCCATACACGACCTACACGTTCCTCGAGGGGGCATCACACACCTCTACCTCAACCGCAATAGCTTGACCGCAAATGGGATAGGAAGGCTGCTACGAGGCTCTTCCGGGAGGTTAGAGCACTTTGAATGCGATCATTGTCTTCTTCCCCGTCCCGTATCATCACCATATGAAAGTCGGCCAGAATTACAGGCCGCGGGCATTCTCGGGCTGGCTTATCTGTTCCGCCCTGCCTTTTCCTCGAATCTCCGGTCCGTGCGTGCGCACCACTCCCTCGTCACGCAAATACCAGACATCCATGCGAAAGGTCTCCCTTTAGAGACAGCCCTAAGGTTATCGGAGACAGTCATTTTCAACAAGTCTAGTCGAGTCTATCCTCAGCGTTTCGTTCCGGACATGAACCCACGCATCGCCTCCCTTGCGCTGACCCATATCCCAGCACGGTCTACTGGCCGTGTTATCAGACAACTAACTTTGTTTCTGGACCTCGCGTCTATTCAACAAGCAAACATCAGGAAAGCCAGGATGCACATGAATGGTCGCCATGCAGCGATACTCAGCGGTCTCCGCCATATACGATTCGAACTGGACCCAGACTTCTCCGATGACACGACATTAGACTCCTCTACGGGCCGCGACATCGAATACGACAAGCTTCTCGATCCCGGAGACGATGATTTTGGTCATAGCACATTCAGTTTCTTCGAGGACACGAAGAGAACGACGCCGAATCAGCTTACGGCCACGGGGCGACGCTCAGGTGGAAATACCAACACTGCACAATTCTCACACTGGACATCGGGTCGATTGAAGTCGCCGCCGTATTCCGACACGGAGTCGCAGTTCATAATTCACCACGAAGAAGCATCCACCTCGTGGACGGGCAACGTCTATTCGGTCCCTGTGTGGATAGGGCCTGGCACGATCGGACCTCACGCTGCTGTCAACGAGTACATGTGGAATCTCCAAGACGAGAAGCTGAGGGCTCATGTCGGGCCAGCGACACCGAGCCACGTGGCGGCCGGAGTGCCGCCGTTGACATACATATACCACGCCGCGTGGGACGCCATGGTGTTCCCCAGTAATCTCGCCGTGGCAACCATGAACCTGGGCACCGAGCCGCTCCAGGACGTGGCGGCGGCAATCAAGGACTATCGAATGGGGACGAGGGGGACGCCTCGTCACTGGGACGGGAAGATCGAGCTCGTGCGCTCGAGCCGGTCATCGCGATATCACGCCTCGGAATACTGGCGTTAGCCAACAACGTATGCATGTACTGTAGATAGATATTTGTGTAATACATTGTTACGCTGAAACAAACGTTCTTCCTTGATTTGGAATTCTTCATAACCACTTCCCGCCCGCCTTCAATCGATCGCTCATGATATAGGTGCTAGTTTATGGAGACGGAATAAGCCGTCGTGGTCAGAACCGCGCCCGAACCGACGAAGGGCTCGGTTCCCGCGCCCAAGCTGGTGACGTATTGGCTCGTGGACATGCCCCGGTTGGAGGTGAGGTAGCTGAGGAAGGCCTTGAGGTCGCCGCTGAAGCTGGTCACCTGGGACGAGGCGACGAAGCTGAAGACGTGCATGTTGCCGTTGTAGCCCTCGTAGAGCTTCCACGACACCCCGGCGAGGTTCGGCGTCGCGACGGGGCTGCCGGTCGACGAGATGGGGCCGGCGCCGCCCAGGGCGGCCAGCCAGATCATGACTTCGTATTCCGACGATCCGCTTGCCGAGGACGACGTGAACAGGTCGTAGGCCACGTTCGCGACCATGTTCTTGCCGGCGTAACTACCAGACGACGAGTTGAGTTGTTAGTTAGGTCAGTCTAGTCCCGTCCCTCATTCTCATCTGACTCTGAAAGACGGCACTCCGTGATGGAATGCGGGTGGGCGTCATGGTGCGTGCCGACTTACGAATACTTCCAGGTGGTTGGGATCGTAGAGATGGCGGAGATCTTCTTCGCCGCCGTCTGCACGACGACGTTCGCGTACGACTTGACGTTGTATTGACCGCCCGACCACGACCACGAGGTCGACCAGGCCACGCTGCTGCCCGAGAGCCCGTTCACGGTCGTGCATTGGCTGCCCGACCCGGCGGACATTCCCCAGAGGTTGTTGTATACGATGTAGGAGCCCGTCTGCACCGAGTCCCATTGCCCACAGAACGTGGCGGCCCTCTTGTCGACGGTTGGTGTCGGCGTGGCGATGGCCAAGCTGGCCAGGGCTGCCGTGGCTAGGAGGAAGGACTTCATGATGATGATCGTGATGATGATGATCGGGTTCTGTGTGGCCTGACGTGTAGGATAGATAGGGGTCTTCGGTTGGATATCATCGTGAAAGCCAGCGCTGTCCGCGCGCCTTTTCAATGGCGAGCATCGCCATCTGCCAATGCTATGTCCACCGCCGGATGGAATTTCTCCTTGGGTCGCTTCTCGATTAGGTTTTCGCTATTTGATGGTCCGTAGAGGGGGTATAGATGTCACGTATAACTTTTCCCGGTGCGTATAGTCTCGTTACAGCGCGGAGCATCGTCTGAAGAAACCGATATGCCTACTACGCCAACATAGCCTAGGTTTGGTTTTTCTTCTCTTTTCTTTTTTTCCGTCGCAGAGAGTCCCAATTCCACGGATCATTGGCCATTGTGTGGGGAATAAAGAGGTTTGATCGACAGATTCTTCTCCGAGGGAGATTGGTGGATTAACATCGCTCCATTTATTGATCTGGTAATGCGAATCAATTTCTTGTCTTGGGCTCTCTCTCCCACGCCTCCGACAGTTTTCTTCCTACCTAAAGTATGCAAGAAGGTCAACAGCCATAATTACCAAGTAGTCTAGATACAGGTTGCAGGACATATCGCAGGCCTCCCTCGTCTGCCCGGGTCTGACAAGGGGTACATACAATAGGATCTCACCTTGGGTACATGAATGCGAAGACCCAGAATCGCCGTCGGGTTCAAGCATTCCCTACCTACACTATCTGGTGCGGGTAGATAATAGGACATGCCATTTGCGAAGTTGAAGAGAACGTGGTGATTAAGTAATTAACTCCTTTACTTTTTAAGATTCCATCCCCAGAGCTTACACTACCATGCCTGATCCGAAGTACACTAAGCTCACCTAGGTAGGCACATACTTCCATGCAAATACAAAGGCAGACAAATGGAAACCCCTGTACCGCCTTACCGCTGTTTATTTACAACGGCTAGTACCCCAGACGCACTGGCCATTTACTGGGGGACCTCTCTTTAATTTGCATAAGCAAGTTAAAACCTCGCTTACATAGGTAGTAGATCGCAGTAAATATTAATTTAAGCGATGTACTCAGCCTATTTTTAATTTGCCAATGTAGATCAACGAGGGTTCCCCTAGTAAATGGCCTGTGCGTCTGGGGACTAGCCGTTGTAAATATACAGCGGTAAGGCGGTAGCACTAGTCTGAAGAGAGAGCGCCATGAAGCCTCGGTTGTTCGGTGAACCTACCTACCTAGGCATTTCCTCTTCTAGCTGCGCCAAAACGTCATCGTTCGACAAGAATCGCTTCCTTGCGATCGTGAACATGACTTAGCAACCTCCGGAGCAGGCCCTTTCCGCGTCAAGGGCTTCTAGTCAATCGATCCATTTTCCCATCCCGTTCTCGACATGTCCGAGGCCGCGAAACAAAGGATCGCCGCCCTCGGCAGCCACCTCTCCCCACAAGTTAGCGGCCCGGGGAGCTTCGAGGGAATACCCGCCATCAAGAGGGTCGCCGGCACGTCCAACGGGCCTCGCGTGCAGGGGAAGGTCATCATAATCACAGGTACACTACTACAGTTCAGCTCAATACAATTTCACCTCGCCCCGTGTATTCCGTCAGACCGCGCAGCTGCCACTAACAGACAACCCACGCGATCGATCAACCAGGGGCCAACTCGATCATAGGCATCGGCCGGGCAACCGCGCACCTGTTCGCCGAGAGCGGCGCAAAGGCCGTCTACATCTGCGACTACGACGGCACGAACCTCGAGACGCACAAGCGCGAGATCGCCTCGCTGTACCCCGCCGTCGACGTGCACGCCCGGCAGTTCGACGCCGCCGACGAGGAGGCGGTGAAGAGCGTGGTCGACCACGCGATACGGAGCTATGGGAGGCTGGACGTGTTCTTCGCCAACGCCGGCATCATCGGGCCCATGGCGGCCTTCACGGATGTCAGCAAGGAGGACTTCATGAAGGTTCTGGATACCAACACCGCCAGGTTCGTCGCGTCAATCAATTCCATACTACAATTGCCCGTCGCGCATTGAACATTGATCCATTCGTCTGACACCCCAGCTAGTGTATTCTTAGCCGCGAAATATGCGGCGCCCGCCATGATGAAGACGTCGCCGGAGAAGAAGTCAGCCTCCGGGAGCATAATGTGAGTGATTCTCGGCCCCGTCTTCCACTTTATGTCTTGGCATATCGTTTCTTTTGCGGGCCAGCATAGTTGTCCTTAAAAGTCCGCTACGTCCTCGAAGTATTCACGGTAACGCTCAAAGCGGCAATCGACTGACCGCAAGCGATGCAGCGCCACGGCATCCGTCGCCGGGCTGAGATCAAACGCCGGCACGAGCCCCTACTCGGCCTCCAAGGCGGCCGTCGTGTCCCTCGCGCAGTCGATATCCTACCAGCTCTCGGGGACGGGCATCCGCATCAACTGCGTCTGCCCCGGCCTGATCGAGACCGGCATGACGGCCCCGACGTTCGACTCGGCGCGCGCGCGCGGCACGGAGAAGAAGCTGGGGCAGCTGAACCCCTTGAAGAGGGCGGGGATCGCGGACGAGGTGGCGCGGGTCGTCCTGTTTCTGGGTAGCGACGAGGCCAGCTATGTCAATGGACAGGCCTGGGCTGTCGATGGTGGCCTCAGTGCCGGCCACCCTTATGTTCTTGGGAAGATGGCCTAGTAGTTGGAGCACCTCGGTATCACGAGACTTGTATAGTATCCATCAAATAACTGCATGGGCTGACACTTGGTGGGAATTGGTCATCATAGATACTGGTTACCTATTCTTTGTAGTGTACTATAAAACTCACGACATGAGAGATGATGATATATCCTCATCTGCTCCATGACATGCCCTATTTCCACAACTATACTTGATCATATATTAGGGCTCCTGACTTGAAAGTCCTCCTAGGGGCACGCCTTTCTCTACAAACCGTGGAAAAGAATTGCTGTACTCAGATAATGGCCATATCCAAAACATCAAGTCACGGCCAGCTGCATAAGCTCATTGGATCTCACCCACATCTCCATGTCGAGCTGCTACATGGAGGATACGGCCTATAGCTAACTCACTGCCTATATTTAAAGCATTTGATTTAACATCATGCCGATGGCTAATGTGTGTTGTTTGTGTTGTATTCCAACTACAGGCGTCTCAGACAAGAGCAACTACACTCATCCCGTGAATATATTAGGAATCATTCACGCCCCAAAACAAGTAAAAGCAATAACTGTTCCAGTAGCTCAACATACTGCAGACGTCTATTCTAACGTTGTTGTTGCCGGCCGGGGAGGAGGGGAGTAGGGGGCTAAACACAACTCATGGCCATAGAAATTTTGAAGACAAACCAAGACAGTTAAGTGTTGCTCTTCACCCTAACAACACGCATGTAGCCAACAGTGGGAACATCCTACCATATCGGCGAGTTGTTCTTTGAGCAAACCTCATCACGGGGGCTGAGAGGCCCATGCCAAACAATACCAGGGATAGCATCAGCATTGTCCAAGCCACCATTAACTACAACCCTGTCGTCAACTACAACCTTTTTATCAACTACAGCCCTTTTGTCAACTACGTACGCGGTACACCTTATGCGGTACACCTTATGCCTCAGCAATTCCCTAGACAATGGTCTTGTGGCATTAAGCACAGTCTCTGTTGATACCCTCACAAGCTAGCTATTTGATCGCTAGACTGCAATCCGCTATCTTGCGGACGACAGTGTCTTAGATGCTGATAGTAATGGCCGTGGTGGCAATAGCATCTCCCCAGACGGTCCGCCCCCTTAGAAGGTCACAAGATAGGCGGCACATGCACTCTCTCACCCACCCCGTATGATAGCAAACTTGGCCATCGTAATGATGGATTAATTCTGCCCCACCATGCACTCTCTGCACATCCTGGGTTCCATTCATAAGTTATCTATCAATAGCACGTTGTAGCTGACTTGTGATCCCTTTCACGTCGGGGCGATATTGAGCTTGGAAGCAGCTATTGCCACTGGCCTCTCACAGGCTTGGTTGCTATATGTTGTAGTGGGTTCATTGATAGGCTAGGTAGGTAGATAAATCTCTATTGACCCCTATACTTACACCTGCCTTCTTGCTCTGTTTGCCTAATTGCTCTTGGTTACAGTTAATATGAGGATGCCTCAGGGGAGACGCGTCAAAGTAGACAGGAATAGAGATGATCAAATAATAGCACAAAATGGTTAGCCCAATCTTTATTTAAGAAAATGTGAATTATTCCCATATATTGTGCCTATTTGTACCGCAAAATCATTGTTTAACAAGAAAAACAAATAAAGGAGAAAAGGAGAGACAAAACATGTGAGTACTATTCAGGTACCTACATATTGACATATGCAGTACTACTTGTAGGTACCTTAGGAAGTACCTCACAGTGAGGAACGCAGATCTATAAATGGCTGGCAAATCAGAGCTCGCTAGGCTGACAGGTGGTTCGTCGGAGAGCTTCTACTGGTAAGATGCACCCCCTATTGTAAACAAACAGCTTTTTGCAAGACAACAATAAAAAGGCTGTGTTCAAATTAACAAGATTGACACGCTCAAAGTAGGTAGTGTATGTAAATACTTAAATGACAAGATACATATCTGGCCATAGTGACTGAACCAAGAAAGTTAGTTCAAGAGATTCAGTCTGTACATCTATGCGGTTTACTGTTCAATCCTGTCAGTCGTAGTGTACATGTTAGGTACTTTATGCATCAGGCCCGGAGTTATCGGCATACACCACATCCGCTATGCCGTAAATGGGTGATAACTGTGGAGACTGCTGCTACCTACCCGAAAAATTGCCTGCCCAAGTGGGCCTGCGATTCAGTTCGTTCCCGCTGAATCCCGAGATGAGCCAATCAGACAAGGGCGGAAAAATTGTTAATTGCATATCTCGGTCGCTGGGCAAAAACCTTTTATCACAAGTCAAAAGTCCCTGAGAAAAAGCCTCAGCGACCTATCTGCCGATCTCTTCCTCCCGCCATCCACCTCACTCCCGTATCCTCACCACCTGCAAAAAAGAAAGAAGACGGCATCGTATCCCTCGAAGCCCCCCCTTCTCTCTACTGCTCTCTTCTGCCTCTCTCAGCGTTCCATCTTATCGTGTGAACGATCCGTTGTCAACCCCCTCTCCGCTCCGTCTTATCTACCACATCTATCCGTTTTCGCAATGGCTACTGCTGAGAAGGTCGGCGTTGCAGCCCCTCCCAAGCTGAGTGGTGTTGCTCTCTACTCCAGATTCGCCCTTGCCGGTGCTATCTGCTGCTCTGTCACCCACGGCTCTCTGACCCCCGTCGATGTGTATGTTCCACCCTGATTGCGAGCTCTCCCCGCGAAGCCGGGGCCCTCTGCGCGCAATATATGCGCCCAGCGGCATACACAGATCCAGTGGCATTCCTCTTGCTTCCGTTTGTGGTCGCCTGGGATATGCGCCTGGGACGGCAGTGTGGCGGTACGCGTTGCTAACACGCCGTGTCAATAGCGTCAAGACAAGAATCCAGCTCGACCCCGTCACCTACAACCGCGGCCTGATCGGTGGCTTCCGCCAAGTCGTCGCCAGCGAGGGTGCCGGTGCCCTGCTGACGGGTGTTGGCCCTACCTTCGCCGGCTACTTCCTGCAGGGTGCTTTCAAGTTCGGAGGCTACGAGTTCTTCAAGCAGCAGTCCATCAATCTTCTCGGTCTCGAGAATGCCAGCAACTACCGAACCGGTGTCTACTTGGCCTCTTCCGCTTGCGCCGAGTTCTTCGCCGACATCGCTCTTTGCCCCCTCGAGGCTACCCGTATCCGTCTCGTCTCTGAGCCCACCTACGCCAACGGTCTGATCGGTGGTTTCAGCAAGATGCTGAAGCAGGAGGGCGTGGGCGCCTTCTACGCCGGCTTCGGCCCCATCCTGTTCAAGCAGTAAGTGACGTCGCACGGGCAGTATGTATGGATGTGGTCACGACTAATGCGCTTCGGCAGGGTTCCCTACACCATGGCCAAGTTTGTCGTCTACGAGAAGGTTGCCGAGGCTGTCTACCGCCAATTCCCCAAGAAGGACATGTCCGATGGCTTACAGACCACCGTGAACCTGGGATCTGGTCTGATGGCTGGTTTTGCCGCCGCCATTGTTTCTCAACCTGCCGACACCATGCTCTCCAAGATCAACAAGACCAAGGGTCTCCCCGGTGAGGGCACCACCAGCCGTCTGATCAAGATTGGCAAGGAGCTTGGTCTGCGAGGATCATACAGCGGTATCGGTGCCCGTCTCTTCATGGTCGGTACTCTGACCGCTGGCCAGTTCGCCATCTACGACAGCATCAAGAAGGCGCTGGGTGCCACCGGTGGTGTCGAGATCTCCAAGTAAACAGGTCTTCTATATTTTGACGCCAGGGGTGGGCTAAGATGCGGGACCGGGCTGAGTTGGACTTAATGCTGGTTAAGTGGCGACAATCTTTCATCCCGTGCGGCTTCATTCCAGAGGCTCAACGCACCGAAATCCGGATTCCTTTTCGGTTTTAGGAAGAGCCTTGTCTGCCTTTTTTTAAACCGAGCGGCTCATCATAGATCCGCCGTCGGTGCTGCCTATTTCTTTTGTTTGTCCATCTAGACTGGGCGGCACCGGGCTTGAGTTTATAGGCTTTCTCTACTTTGTGTCGAACGCTTTTGAAACCGAGGGCTTTCGTGGGCGCGGCCTTACGATTATTACGAACTTGTTTGCTGTAGATGCATAAAAACATAGAGACAGACAGACAAAGCATCTAGAGGCAAAACGAGGACTACTTCCCGATGGGGGGCTGTACAATAGACTGGATTTTAGCGTTTTACGTTCGATGCTTCCATGATAACTTTACGCCTGGGCTTGACGTGAAATGACTGAGGCTTGAATACGCGAGTGGTAGTTTTTCTAGCTATACTCACCAATCATATGAAACCGTGCACTGGAGCCTTCGTAGAGTGCACGGTTTCGTTTTAATAGATTATTGCAGCTGCTGCTCAGTGCAACGGGGCTAGAACGACTTCAGAGAAGAAGAATATAACAAGCATTCTACAAACTCGACATGGGATGTGTAATCACAACTGCCGCTCTCACTTTTTCTTCCCACACTGGTTATATCATTAGCAAAGCATGCTTAAACGCGCAGACCACCCCTAAGTCAAAACGTAACGCAGCCCAGCTCGACGACCCGGTCGAGTATCTCGTTTCCACATCGGATCGCACCGCATGAGCTTCAAGTCCGAGGAGAGCTTTCTCATTCGTCTGGAGGGCGAGAGCTGTTCCGCATTGGTTTCGTATTATCTTGGAATCACCTTGACCTAGGTGGTTTCTTATCCTTCCTTCTTCTCCGGTGTAGTTCTGCCTAGTCCAGTGCAGTCAAGTCGGGGTTGAGTGATCCGTAAAAGGTTGAAGGGGTCTGGTCTGGCAGCATAGAATAGAGTACTTGGTAATTAGCGTTACGCACACGGGGCTGCTGTTGGCTGAGCAGACCGCAGGCAAGTGTCGTGTCGGGACTTAGAAATGGAGATCTAGCCGTGGTCTTTGTTCTCTTGTTCACACTCTTAGTATCTAGAAACTCGGCAGGCCGTTGCTGGTGATAGTGGTGGTGGTGGTGGTGGTGGTGTTTGTGTTCATTGGTATATTAGCTAACTAGGTTGGATTCAACTTTTCTCCATCGTGGAGATCCCCATAGACTGATAGAACGCCGCATACCCCTACTTTTTACTTGCCTGATAGATCTACTTAATCAGTAACTCTGGTGTCTCTGCTTGCCTGGGTACCCGGATAGTTTAAGTAGAGCGTCGCATCGCCTCTTGTAACAAGGGCTCGTAGTCAAGGGCTTGTAGTACGCCTCGTATGAGCAATAATTATCTTTAGTCCTTCAAGGTCCGATGTTTCCCTTTCCTGTACCGAAGAAGGTTCGCCTCGTCTATTTGTTTATAACACTGTCTATAACCTCCAGAATGACGTGTCTCTTTGCCCATCTAGCTAGAACTGCCTTAGCTAAGGGTCTTAGATTCATCCAAGATGAGTGCATCGTTTGATTTCGAAGTGTCTGAAAACCCTTCGTATTCCTAAGGGTCCTCGTGGGTTTGGTCGTATGCGATGGGATCGCCAGCGTGGGTTGTTTTGAAGTGCGACACCTCGGCCGTGTAACGACTCTGCATCTTGGTATCCCATCACAGTACTATATAAGTAACTGTGGACTGTCCAAGACTCCAAGTCTTCGACTTGACAACGATCTTACTTACACATTGGTAAAGATATACTGGTATAGTGCTGCAGTTCTGTTCCGTGTCAGTATCCTATCACAGTACTCGACGGTCTAAGTGTCTGACTTAATAACCATCTCCTTTTGCAGTAGCACATCGGTATAATACCGCAACTCCGTTCTGCAACATATCCATTCTTCTATATATATCGAGCCATATGCTTTCCTCCAGCTTAACATTCAATCGCCGTATGCCTCTTGATGACATGGGAAATTCCTCTAAAAGGCCCCTTCTCTGCATGCGTAACATGCATGGTGGGACGTGAAGGTTTAGGAGATCGGAATGGATATCTTGTAGACAAGACATCGACAAGTTCGCCGTGTTGATGGGACACAACGCAACAGAACGGAACGGACCGAACGAGGGCAAATTCAATCCATGTCCCTAATCCTCTGAATATGTGTATCGTTAATCAACAGCCAACTCATGGGGGTTTCTTGTTCACATTTTGCCCTTCGGCCCATCGAGAACCAAAGTTGTTAACGCAAGGCAGGTTGCAGCATAATTACCTCTCATACCAACGCTCTTAGCTCGTCTATCGCAGACCTCTTCGCGCTGTTTGCCCATCTCGCAGTAACATCGGCTAGAGCTCCTCGCTTTCCGCTATCTTGTCAATATCAAATTTTCGCCAGCCTTTCCCAAACTGAAGTAGTAGTTGTTAAGTAAGTAGTTTGGGCGGTGTGCGTTGGTTCCCGCATACTCGCTCGCTTCCACGAGGGCCCCCCTTTCTCTTCACACAATCGTCGGGACTAATTATTCAGAGAAGGCCATGTTAATCGTGGGTTCACCTCGAGGAAGATACGAAAGTATTTACATATATATACTTATCTAACCTAAGTATGTTATGCTCGATCCTGAGACGTTTTCGCCAAGCCG
The DNA here is from genome assembly GCA_022578495.1 of Nemania sp. NC0429. Classification (NCBI taxonomy): domain Eukaryota; kingdom Fungi; phylum Ascomycota; class Sordariomycetes; order Xylariales; family Xylariaceae; genus Nemania; species Nemania sp. NC0429. The sequence continues at coordinate 233,683 of MU392173.1, read as the reverse complement.
TCACTGAGCACCGGAAATGAGGCGGCTCTCTGATCCATGCTAGCGCCCATAGGATTCGATTCCATCGTCTTGTTTTACTTCTCCGCACGACATCTTCTTCTCTCCTAGCGACATCGGCAACTCAAAGTCGAGATTTCGACTGCCAAGCGGCGACGAACACTTCTCGGTAAAAACGAGGCGATTGGGGTCATGATAGTGTACTATAGTCGATACTCCACCATGTGGTATTTAGCCGGGTTCCTTCGACGTTTCCACTTCACGACTTCAAGATTACCTATGCAGTACTGTAGTTCATCAAAAGACTCTATGATAGCGTCGAAGCGTTGGGTCATATCCAGTACAACAAGGTACGTTTTACGCGAGCAGACCTAGACACGTGGGATAAAAGCTCGTGGCACCGCGGAAACTTCCATGTACACAAAGCAATGGAGGCACAGGGCCCTCAAAGACAATGCGGGAGGGGAAAGCCTCAAGTGTGTATTGAAAGCCGAAGGGCTCGAGATGGTAAAAGAAAACGAGGCTTGATCTTCAAAATGGAAGCGCACCCAAGGGAATCGGATCTCGTCAAAACTAGACGTCATAGCCTTTTACAGTCTATACACACCTTGGGACTCTATGCCCTTGCTTGCATTCATGTGATGATGGGACTTGGATCATATTTATTTATTTATTTTCCCGTGGTCTCACAACCATGACACGATGTAAATGTTTGCCATCCCAATGTGCTACCAGTGCTACCTAAGTGATCGACATTTTGAGAGTTGGAGGTTGGGGTTCGCGCACTGTGCAAGTCACCTTCATTTAGGTAGGTAGTTGGCTAATTACCTAACCTATTATCATATTAACACCAACGTTATACCTAACTTGATCTTTTGTTCTACCTACGCTGTTTCTTATAGGTGGATTGTTGATTACCGAGTTCTTAGTTCATTTCTTCTAGCCTAGCGTAGATATTTCATAGAGAGGAGTAGGTAACTGTCTTTTTTTTTTTCTTTCTCTTCAAAGCGTCCAACTATTCTGATTAGTTTCCCTTTCTCTTTCCCCCCTTCCTCCTCTTTTTTTTTTCTGGTTTTCTTTATTTCAATGTTGGGAGAACTTATCTGCCAATCACATCCTCTTAGATAGAACCCTTTCCCCAATTCATCCAGCCAAGATATCGTTAATCACACTACCACACCACACTACGAAATATCCACAGAATCCTTTTCATTGTCTTCGGTTGCATGTAGCTACTTTTTGACAATCAGAGAAGGAGAATGCCAATAAAGAGATTGCCTGCCCGCCTCTTGTGGGTCGTTTCTTCCAGCAACTCTTGGGCGAATAAGAGACTGAGCGAAGACCTCTCTCGGGCTAATTACGGCCTGTCATGGCCCGAATAGGCTGCTTACGCGATGTCCCATGAACGCCCCCCGAGTTTCCCCACACCACACTAAACCCAGTACGAGACGCTGTCCCCAGACCTTCCCCAGCCCCCCGCCAGGTAGCGCAGTGTAAGAAACGTACCGAGTACCGGTAGTTGTTGTGGTGTACGTACCGTATCTCACACTAGTATTTTTTGGCTCTGCCACTACTGTGTGTCGTGGAAAGAAACATCGTCATCGGCGCCCCGGGATGCAGAAAGCCAGTCCCGAATCGTACGGATGGCCGGGGGGTGTGATGGAGACGGCGATGGAGACGCAACACCCGTCGATCCCTCGTGATCAACACCTCCTTGCGCGTCCGTAGTACTGTAGTAGTAGTGTCAGTAAGTAGGCAAAGTAGGTAGCCCGTATTGGTTGTTAGCACTCGGTACACTATACTCTGTAATGCTCTAGGGGCGGGCTTGTATACCCCTATACCGCCGTGGTGCTATATGACCTACATCCTGCCTGCATGCAGGTGTTTGGCGTGTACGCCATGTCGGGTCCAGAGCACTGTATACACGCGCCCGCTGCTCACCGTTTTCCTTGTTTATAAGGTACGCCCTCGTCGCCTTTTCTCCTCTTTCTCCTCAACTCCACCCAACGTTGCATCGGGAAGGTCGCCAGTTGTTGGAGTCGACTCCTCATGTCTGTACAGATCTGAGACCGAGAGAGGCTGTTCATTCCCGTGTCCAACTTCGCCAGCAATTGTCGTCGCCTTTTGACAATTCTCACCCTTGACACCACACATCGTCTAAGGCTTCCTCTCGTCTGTCCGGTCTGGCCGTCGACAACTTCGCCGTCATGGGTATCAAGGAGTTCTTTCGGAACAGGTCGCTGAAGGTGAAGGACAACAAGCGCACCAAGGCGGCCGAGCTCACCCTCCGAGAGTCCATCTACCCGATTGCTCTCGTGACCGTCCTCTTCTTCCTCTGGGGATTCTCATATGGCTTGCTGGATACTCTGAATGTAAGTGGTTGATGTTTTCTCTTTTTTCTGTCTTTTCAACTATTCAACCTACGTCCCGCAATGTAACTCTCATCGTCTGTGAGGCCTTTTGCCGAGCGCGGAGTTGGCGGATGCGCAACGTCAATGACCTTGATACTTACCATCAGTTATAGAAACATTTCCAGAACACTCTCCATATTACCAAGGCGAGATCAGCCGGTCTCCAGGGAGCATACTTCGGGTTCGTTCTGTCTTTAACTTAATTAATCCCCCGACAAGTCCTCCTGAACTGACCTCGTCCGCAGCGCATATCCTCTTGCGTCTCTCGGCCATGCCAACTGGATTTTAAGACACTATGGCTACAGAGCGACCTTTATGTGGGGTCTCTTCTTATACGGTATGTGTTTTTTAAACGTCGGCTTGTCCATGAAGTCACCAAACACAGTCAGCTGACGTAGCTTGTGTAAGGTCTTGGTGCATTCATCGCCATTCCCTGTATCAAGGCGCACTCTTTCGCGGGTTTCTGTACCGCCATCGCCATCGTCGGCAGCGGGCTTGGTTCTCTCGAAACGGCTGCCAACCCATACATTACCGGTACGTCCCACGATGCCTTCTCATTGCGGAGGATAAGTAAAGCAGTAGCCCGTGGTGAGACGGGATCCTGACCATTCGCGCCTCTTCTAGTGTGCGGTCCTCCCAAGTACTCCGAGATCCGCATCAATGTCTCCCAGGCCTTCAATGGAATAGGCACCGTCATCGCGCCCGTCCTGGGCTCGTACGTCTTCTTCACCTTCAACGACGAGACCGCGCTTGAGAACGTGCAGTGGGTGTATGTGGCCATCGGCATCTTCGTCTTCCTCCTCGCGCTCGCCTTCTTCCTCTCCAGGATCCCCGAGATCACGGACGCCGACATGGCGTTCCAGGCCACCGAGACCCACGCCAACGCGGACGACAAGCCGTTCTGGAAGCAGTATCGCCTCTTCCACGCCGCCGCCGCCCAGTTCTGCTACACGGGCGCCCAGGTCGCCATCGCCTCGTACTTCATCAACTACGTGCGAGACACGCAGCCCTGGTCGAGCGATGCCAGCGCCGCGCGTTTCCTCTCCGGCGCGCAGGGAGCCTTCGCGGGCGGCCGGTTCTTCGGCTCGTTCATCATGAACTGGGTCCGCCCTCGCTGGATCTTCCTGGCCTTCCTGGTGTCCTGTATCATCTTCCTCGCCCCGGCCATCACGCAGACCGGCTGGACGGGCATGTCGCTGCTCTACGTCGTCCTCTTCTTCGAATCCATCTGCTTCCCGACTATCGTGGCCCTCGGAATGCGCGGTCTGGGCCGACATACCAAGAGAGGTTCGGGATGGATCGTGGCGGGTGTATCGGGTGGTGCCGTGGTGCCGCCTCTGACTGGTGTCGCGGCCGATATCCACGGTACCGGCCTGGCGATGGTCGTCCCCCTGGTCTTTTTCGTCGGCGCGTTGACGTACGCCGTGGCTGTGAACTTCGTTCCCGCCTACAGAGACCCGGCGGACGCTTTCTCTACGACGGAAATAGGCCTCTCGGGCGCTACGGACGAGGAGAAGGCGACTTCTGACAAGCTGGCTAGTGAGAAGCTTGCTGAGGCCGAGTACTCCAACAACGAAGTAGCAAAAGGATCTGCCTAGATAATTCGAGTAAGGGGATACATTTTTCAAACAAGATTGATGGATATCGGCTTGTCATCTAGTCCGCTATCGCTCCATAGTCAATTAGCAATGATATTTGCATCGTTGTTTGTCTCATCTGACAGGGTCACCTCCTTATCCACCCAGCAATGTTGTTATAGTCTAGGCAGTTTCACCAAGTAATTCCTGTAGCACTGCGCCATGCGAAGCTGTATTCTGTGTATGAAATCCAAGACATCATGAGATCAACCGTGTATCGCATCCTTCGTAAAACATTGTGCCACCGTTGACGATATGCTGTCTTTCACCTTGTTCGCATATCCGCGCGTAATCAGCCAACTAACGCGACCTGCTGCCTGCGCGTTTGACATCCAGCAGCTACCGCCACAACTCGCGACTCGTTACATCAGCTGAGTCCCCGAAATCCAGCGAGACTACAGATCAACTGACCAGTCAAAACTGTGGGCCGGCCTAATTAGGTGTAGACTAGAAAATAAATGTGGAGTATGTACCTTAGTTAACTATATAAAGTATAGTCGGCCGACCTTAGTCGACTATATAAAATATAGTTAGCTAATTTTTTATTATAATAAATATATTTAGCTTTTTTTTTTTATAAAATTTAGCGCTATTATATATAAAATTATTTATATATATAATATATTAAATATTAAACTATATTTATTTAATATATAAAAATTAGCCGATTATATTTTATATAGTCGACTAAAGTCGGCCGACTATACTTTATATAATTAACTAAGGTTAAGTTTTTTATAGTCTATGCTTAATTAAGCCGGTCTTTAGTTTTAATTGGTCGGTTAATTTATATACTCGAGCGAGATAAGCTTTAAATATAAAATATCTAAAAAGACTACAGATTAACTAACCAGTTAAAACTATAGGTCGGCTTAATTAGGTGTAGACTAAAAAATAAATATAAAGTATATACCTTAGTCGACTACACAAAGTATAGTCGGCCGACCTTAGTCGACTATATAAAATATAATCAGCTAATCTTTATATATTAAATAAATATAGTTATTACGAACCTATTTTTTTAAAGATAGCACTAAGGTGCAGAGGTAGAGCCTTAGATACTTTATTATATATTAAATAAAAAAACGGACTAAGATTACGTGCAAAATCGCAGAAGTCGCCAGCGACTAAAGCGATCACAGAAATCGCCAGCAATAATAATAATTTATAACAGTTATAAAAAAAAAAAGTTTTTTTTATAACTATATAATTACGTTTTTTATTTTATATTTAAACATTTATTTTTATTTTTTAGCTATTAATTTATTTTTTTATTAAATAATACATTTTTTATTTAAAATTAATTATTTTTATTACATAATAATAAAAAGTACTTTAAAAACCTTTTAACGAACACTTATTAAAAATCTTATTATTACCTGCAAATTAAAACCTTATACGCTTTTTTATATTATTATATAAAAAGTTTATTACACTTTAATAGCTTTTTAATTAATAAAACTTAGTATAAATAAACAGATATTAGTATAAAAAAGTCTTAATAATAAAAAATTATAAAAAAAAAATTTTAAAAAGTATACCTAAAAAATATCTTAGCTATAAAAAACTAATAAGCAAATATTTTAAAAAACTTATTTATAAATTATAAAATTTAAAACTAAAGAATAAACAATAATAAAATAAATAATAATAAATGCTTTTATAGCAAAATAATTATAAAAATAAATTAAAAATATAATTATAATAGCAAATTTAAACACTATACCTTTAGTTTTTAAACTTTAAATAAAATAATAACTATTTTTAAATAACGAGCCTATAAAAAAAGCTTTAAAAAACTTAAATAATAATAATTTTAATAACGACTTTAATAATAAAAACTTAAATAAAAAAAAGTTTAAAAAAAAAAAAAACCTTTTATTAATTTTAACACACAGACCTATAAAAAATCGACTTAAAATTACAGCACTTAAACAATTAAAAAACTAATATTATTATAATAAAATATAACATCTTTATTTAAATTAATAAAAAAATAACTAAAACAAATATTACTACAAACGGTATAAACACTTAGTATAAATATAATAAATATTAAAAAATTTAAGCCTACACTTTTTAAAGCTTATAATAAAGCCATAAATATTAAATTATTTTTTATTTAAATATAACTATATATAAGCTAATATGCTAGCACTATTAATATAAATATTAAAAAAATTATAATAATAACGTAATTTTTAATAAAAATAATATTAAAATAGTTTAAACTAATTTTAAAAAACTATTTAAAAAATATAAAAAATAAATAAAAATTAAAAACTAAAAAAATCTTTATAACATATTTTAAATTTAAAAATTATATAAAAAGCTTATTTAGCAATAAAAAAAATAAAATATATTAAAAAATTATTATATTAGCTAAAGCAAACTAAAAATGCCGTAGCTTATATAATAAAATTTAAAAAACTAACAGCTATTTTAAAACTGCTTAAAGCAGCACTGTTTACTTTATTTTTTAATAAACTAAAAACCTAGGTTTAAAATAAAATATATTAAAATAATAAACTAGCAACGTTTAATAAATATATAAAAAATATAATTATAGCAAATAAATAATCGTTTAATAAATTTATAAATAAAAAGTAAATAAATATTATAAAAACTAGGTATAAAACTTAAAAAACCTAAATAAAATAAAAAAACCTAAAAAGAAAATTATTAAAAATAAACATAATATAAAAATAAACACTAAAAAATATATTTAATATAAAATATTTTTAATATAAAAAAAAACATTATAAGCGCTAATATTTAAATTTATAAAAAAAAATAACCTAATATTAATAAAAAGAAGTTTTTTAAAAAAAGCATAAAAAATTTAAAAAACTTAAGTTATAAAAATTTATAATAGGAATAAAAGCAATTAAAAAGCCTAAAACGCTTAAAATAACACTAAAACTTATAAATATAACTTAAAATCGGAGTTAAAACGTATAATTATTATATATATAATAATATAAAAAAATAGCTTTACTTTAAATAAAAAAAAATATTTTAACTATAATAATTTAAATAAAAAAGCTTATAAATATTATTTTAAATTAAAAAAATTAATAAAATAAATTAACTAAAAATATTATTACTATATTCGACCTAAAAATTATAAACTATATAATAAAAATTTTAAAAAGAAAATAATTTAAACTTTATATAAAAAAATGCATTAAATATTTTATAAACGGCATTATTATTATAAATAGCACTAACAAGCTAAAAATATAACAAATTAAAATTTTTTTAGCTAAAAAAAAAAAACTAAAAAAAAAAAACTATATAACTATAATAAAAAACCTTTTTATATAATATTATCTAAAGCTTACAGCATATACTTAAAAACTAATAAAAATAAAAAAGCTATAAATAAAAAATATATATGCTATGCTTTTATAATTTATAAATTATATATAATATAGTTTAAACTTTTATTAAAAAAAAACTATAAAATTAAAAAATATAAACCTTATAACTGTTTATATAATAAAACCTAATTATATAATAAAACATTTTATATTTATAAAAAATATTTATATATATTTATAAATAAACTAGCTATAATTAAAAAATACATTTATAATAATAAAATTAACAAATATAATTTATACTTTAACTTTAAACTATTATTTATAAAATAAAAAACCTTTGCCTCACTAACACCTTAAACAGTACTAAAATCATTATAACTAAAAAAAAACTATATAATAATAATATAGCTATTAAATTAAATAATAATATAAATATATAAATAATAAGTGCTTTAAGCATATAATAATAAAAATAAAAGCTTAAAAAATAACTTTATAAAATATAAAATTAAAAAATAAAAACAGTTTTTACTATTAATATAATAAAAAACCGAAAATATAAAAGCTTTATAAAAAGTGCGATATAGTTTATAAAAGCAAATAAAAATTAATATAAAATATAATAAAAAAAATATTAAATATTAATAAATTTAAAATCTAAAATCGACTTTATTTTATTTCGAGTTATTAAAAAAAATCGCATATTTTAAAAATATAAAAACAAATTATATAAAATTATAGCATTTAATAAAAATAAATCAAATTATAATAATAATTATATGTTTAAAAAAATTAAACTATTTAATATATTAATATGAAAATATAAAAAGCAGATTATATTTAATATTATAAATATCTCTAATTATAATGTTATTTTTAAAATAAAATAGCTAAAAACTAGCGATTTAATAATTCGATAAAAAAACAAAACAATAATTTAAAACATTAAAAATATTAATAAAATATAAAAAATAATAGAAAAAACCGGAATATTAAAAAAATACCTACAATATAAAAACTTATTTAAAACATTTAAAAAAAACGAATTATTTAAACATAAACTTTAAAATTACCAAATCTTATTAAAAAAAAAACATAAACCTAGGTTATATTAAATTTATTATATAAGCTTTAAAAAGTCTAAAGCTTTATAAAATTATATATAAAAAAATTTAAAATAAAAGTTTATATATAAGTCGGAATTATTATATAGCTACCCGGTCTTACTAATACTAAACTACAATATAAAAACCTATTTAAAACACTTAAAAAAACGAATTATTTAAACATAAACTTTAAAATTACCAAATCCTACTAAAAAAAAAACATAAACCCAGGTTATATTAAATTTACTATATAAGCTTTAAAAAGTCTAAAGCTTTATAAAATTATATATAAAAAAATTTAAAATAAAAGTTTATATATAAGTCGGAATTATTATATAGCTACCCGGTCTTACTAATATTAAAAATAAAAAATGGAAAATAAGCCTAAAAAAAAAAAAAAACTTAATATAGCGAGTAATAATAAACTATCGCCTATTAAATATAATCACTATTCTAAATAAACACTTTTTAACTTTTTTTATTATAATAAAAAAAATGTTAATTAAGCCCGATAGTTTATTATATTTAATATACCCGACAGATACTACACTATTAAAATAATAAAAATAAAAAAATAAAAAATTATTATATAAACAGTTTATAAATTATATAAATATACGGTTATACTTTAAAGATTATATAATATTTTAATAACCTTTTAATATATAATAATAATAATATTTTAAAAGTTTTTAAATAAGTTTATATTTATTTACTTTTATAATATTTTTATTTATTTAAAAACTTTAAAAAAATATAAAAAATATATAATAATAATTTTAAAAAAACTTTAATAAATAAAACTACGATTAAATATAAAAAAATGTATATAGCACACCTAAAAAATTAATTTTTTAAAATTTATTATTACTTTTAAAAAAATCTAAATATAAAAATTAAAAATTAAAACAGTATATAATTAAAAAATACCGAACTTATATATAGTTACTAATATTTAATAAGCATTAAAATTTTTAAAATATATATAAGCTTTAATTATAAATTTTAAAACACCGGTAAAACTTTTTATAAAATATATTATTAAAAAATATAAAGAAAAACGTTTTTTATTTTAAAAAAAGCTAAAAAAGCATTTAAAACGCTAAAAATAAAAGTTATTTTTAACCTAGTAATATAATTATTAGACCTAATAAAAAAAAAATAAAAATAAACGCTTTAAATAACATAATTATTAAAATATTTAAATAATTAAAAAATAATAAAAAATAATATCTAATAGCTTATTATTTAAAAACGCTATAAAGCGCCGAACTAAAATATTTAGTTTATAATAAAAAATTATTAGCTATTATTAAAATATTAAAAAAAATAAAAACTATTTATAAAAAAAATAATAAAACTATTTAAAATTTATTTTAATTATAAAAATCTAATTATATTTATAATTATAAAAAACTTTAGCAAATAATATAAAAACTAATTAATTTTTTTTATAAAATTTAATTTTAAAATATATTATATTAAAAAAAAACAATATTTAAATAAATATTTTTAATTAATAAAAATAAAAAAAATTTAAAGTTTTTAAATAAAATATTTAAATATTACACTTTTAAGAAAATAAAAGCCTATATATATAAACTATTTTTAAAAATCTTTTAAAAACTTAATTATAATAATTATAATAAGTTTATAATTTTTAAAAGTTAATAAAACTATATAAATAAAAAAAATTTAAAATAAATAAACTAGCTTATAAAAAAAAAATCTATTTATTTAAAACTTTATAAAAAATATTTATTAAAAAGTTTTATAAACATTTTTTATATAAATATTAAAAAATAGCTAAAACAGTAAAATATTTTTAAAAAAAATATAATTTTTTTAAATTATAAAAAACCGTAAAAAAATAATAAATAATTATAATATTTATAATAAAGCTAAAGCCGCCTGCTATAAACTTTATAAGCTTTTATAGCCTATATAAATATTTAATTAAATATAGCATATAATTATTTAAAATTTTATTATAAAACTATTTTTATTTATAAATTTAATTATTAAAATTATTTATAATAGTATATAAGTTAATATAAAACGATTTATAAAATATAAATATTTTTTATTTTTTTAAAAAACTGCAACTGCTAAATAGTTAGTGTTTGCCTTTATTTATTACTATTTAAATAAATATAAAATATTAAAATAAATTATTTTAAATTAAAATAAACTGTTTATATTAAAGTTTAAAATAAATTTTTTTAAATAAATAAACGTTAAATTTAAATTTTTTATAGCTTATTATTTTTAAACCGATAAACAGATAAAAAAACTTAATTAGATTTTAAAACAGTATTTTTAAAGCTATATTAACTATTAATAAAATAATTAAATAAAACTATTATTATTAATATAAATTATATATAATATATTAATAAATAAAAATATAAATATATTTTTTTAAAAAGCTGTTTATAAAAAAATAGCAAATATTATAAAATTTAAAAAAAATTTCTAAAAAGCTTTAGCAATTTTTATAATAGCACCCTAAGCTAAGGTTATTGTTATTAAAATTAAAACAGTTTAAACTAAATTATAAGCATACTTTTAATTTTTTTAGCAAAAAATGTTAAAATATTATAATAAAAAAAAATTAAAAAACTAATTTTAATAAAAAAAAATAAAGTTTATTTATTTTAATAAAAATAAAACTTAAATATTAATATTTTTTAAATTAAAATAAAACGACTAAATAATAAATTAAATTTTAAAAAGTTTAAACTTTTTAAAATTAAAAAAATTATTTTATTAACTAACTATAAACTATTATTATTAAATATAATATAAATTTATTTTATTTTTTATATTTTATTATTTAAATCTATACTAAAAAATGCACCGTTAAAAATATAATTTAAAATAAAAACCGATTAAAACATTTATAAAATTAAAAAAATCTTAAATTTCTGTTAAAACAGTAATAAACTTAAGTACTTTATTAAAAAAAAAAAATATTTATATACTAATAATATTTAAAAATTTAAAAAGCATTTAAAAACTGCCGAAATAATTATAAACTAGTTTTACTAGCAATATTTTAATTAATTAAAGCTAAAAATAAAAAGTCGACTGCTAAAAAAATATTAAATTTTGCTTAATTAAAATTAAAAATAATTTTTAAATTAACTAGCGCTAATAAGGCCACCCGCTTTTTTTTATTTTACGCCTGTTTTTAAAAAAGCTTTGCTTTTTTTTTTTGTTTAAAACGCTTTTTATTTTAACATTTCTGCTTTTTTATTTAATTTAACTCGGCTAAGTTATTAATACCGCGCGCTATAGCATATAATATTTTATTATACTATAATTTTTTTTTAAAAATATATTAGTTTTTTTTTTTTATTTTTTTATTTTATTTTTAAAATTATTAAACTATTTTAAAACTTTTACTAATTAAACGAAAAAAAACTCTAAATATTACATTTAAAACGGTAATTTTAAATATAAAAAAAATATTAGCTAAAATCTAACTTTAATAATTAATAAATAAATTTTTAATATTTATAATAAAAATAAAAAAACATAATAATAAAAATGTAAAAAATAGCGATAAGTAAAAAAAACTACTAAGCCGCTTTTTCTTTAAAAAATTTAAGCTAACGTTTTTTTATATAACTAAATATAATAAGCAAATATAAAAAAAAAAAAATAATAAATAAAAAAACGTATTAAATTTATTATTAAAATAATAATAATAAAAAAAAAAAAATATTATAAACTTATTTTTTTAAAAATAGCATTAAAATATAAAAATAAAACTTTAGATATTTTATTATATATTAAATAAAAAAATAAACTAAAATTACGTGCAAAATTATAAAAGTTGCTAATAACTAAAGCGATCGTAAAAATCGCTAGCAATAATAGCAATTTATAATAGTTATAAAAAAAAAGTTTTTTTTATAACTATATAATTACGCTTTTTATTTTATATTTAAATATTTGTTTTTATTTTTTAGCTATTAACTTATTTTTTTATTAAATAATATATTTTTTATTTAAAATTAATTGCTTTTATTACACAGTAATAAAAAGTACTTTAAAAACCTTTTAATAAACTGATATAACCTTGGTTAGTCTAATAAAAGTAAATAAAATAATGATTCTTTTAAATAAGGTCTCTACCTAATATCCGTTAGATGTTTATACTATAATATATGACCTAGCTTATATAAGACGGCTTATATAATAAGACGGCTTATAAAATAAAACTGTATATACTATATAATAACTGCCCCGGTATAAAAAAAAAAACATCCTTATTTTATATCTTTTATTTTATAAAATAACTTTTAATAAACTAAGTCAAGCTTAGCAAATCTAGCTTTAAATATTTTTTACTCAATTAATAAATTCCTGTTGCATCCTTATTCTATATATTTAAATGTTTATTGCCACTAAATATCCGCTTATTTATTATTTTAATAGTTTATTTTTATTATTTTTTTTTTAAAAATTAGGTTAGCGCTGGCTTTTTTTTTTATATATTTTTTTTTACTAGCTTTTTAAAATTAAAAGTCTTAGTTTAATAATAATTAATATTATCTGTTTAAGCTTTAATTTACTGTTTTATATTTGCTATTATCTTTTTATTTATATAAATAATATTATTTTAAAGCTTTTTTAACTATATATGCATTTATTGTCCGTTATCGAATTTAATGCATATTTATTATATTTCGGCTTATATCTACATTACCGCAATTTTAAGGTCTTTTTACTTTATAAAAAGTTTATTTTAGTTATTTAAAATCGGCTATATTATTTTATTTATTTAGGCTTTAATAAAACCGCTAAATAAAATATCTTTTATTATATGCTTAATTAATTATTTAGTATTTTTATATATTATAATTACCGCGGAGCTTTTCGGCATATATTGGAATTCGGCTAATAACTGCAGTTTTGCAGCTATTGTTTTTTTAAACGTTGTTTACCTTTTGGCTTTTTTAAGTGTATTACTGGGATATTTTTCTATAAGATATTATTTTTTAGTTTTATAAAATATATAATATTTTATTTTTTAATATTAGTTATTAAAATTAAGTAATTATTTTTATTTTTATTATTAATTTATATTAGCTTTTAGCTAATATTTAGCTTAGTAATAATATTTTATTTTTATTTAATGTTTTAAATATTTTTAATTAGCAAAATTTTAAAAGCGGTTATTTTTTATACAATTTGTTTTTATATTTATTATATTTAATTTTTTACTGTTAAAAGGTCTAGTCGGTTTTATAATATCTACTTTTATAAAGTTAAACTAAATGCCGGCTATTTTTAGGTGTTAGCTAGCATTTGCTGCTATAAAATTATAAAAAATATTAGCTAATTTTAAACGTTGGTCTGTGTTAGCTATAATTAAACATTAGTTTATATATATTACTATAAAATTATTTTAAATGCTAGCTAGCTTTAAACGTCGGTTTACATTAGCTATAATTAAATATTAGCTTATATTTATTATTATAAAGTTATTTTAAATACTGGCTAGCTTTAAACGTTAGCTTACGTTAGCTATTATATAGATATAGTTTAAACTTTAGTTTTTATTTACTATTATAAAATTATAAAAAGTGCTAGCTAGTGCTAAATGTTAGTTTATATTATTTATTATATTAGCTGCCGTAAAGTTATATAAATTTTTATCTGCTTTTAAACGTTTAATAAAGTTATTTAAAAGGCTAGCTATTTTTAAACGTTTATTTTTAATGTTAATAATATCTTATTATAAGCAGTTATTTATTATTAAATAAAAGTTTATAATTAAGCTTATAAGTTTTAGCCGCTGCTAGCGGCTGCTATTATAATATAAACATTAGACGCCGTATGCGTATTAAGCGTTGTACTGCTGTCCTTTTGTTTATTATATAAAATAACTATTACTGTAACACCTTACATATTAAATATTATATTTTTATTTAGTTAATTAGCATTATTATTAAAAGTTTAAATAATATTTATGCTAGTTTTAGCTATTATTATATTTTAATTGCCGTTTATCTGCAAAACAAAAGTTATTTTTTTTATAGCTTATATTTAATTAGGCAGCTTTTAAAGTTTTTTTATTATTATTAAAAAGTTTTTATAATATAAAAATTTAAATACCTTTGCTTATATAAAATATAGTTTTAATATTATACAGGTTTTAAAATCGGCAAATATAAAAATTGCTTTAGCATTTATTATAAAGTTATATAGCTTATTAAAAAATAATTTAAATTTTTTATTAATATTTTTAATAATTTTTACTGTTTTAAATACTTTTATTTAAATAAGTTTAATTAAAAACGTTATATTATCTTTTTAATTTTTAGCCTAACTTTGCTTTTACGCCTGTTTAAGCCAGGCTTAAGCTTTGCTTTATACAGGCAAATTAAATAGTTTATTTATAAGTTATATTTTAGCTAGCAATTTTAATATAACATCTATATTAGCTTAAAGTTAAAAAAGTGCTAATTTTATAACTATTTACTAATATTTTTTTCGGTTTTTAATTTGCACTAAGTATGTTTTATTATGCCTAAACCGCTAATATTTTATTATTTATAAATATTTTATTTTGCTAGGTTTAACGATAGTTTTTATATATATTATTATTACCAGTAGTAGTTTTTTATAATTAGCTATTAAAGCGTTATTTTCTTTTTAAATAATATTAATTAACGTGTTAAAAAAGAAATTCGCTTTTAAAAAGTTAATATAATCTATAGCGGCCGTCCAAATATTAGGTTAAAATGTTTATAATATGTTATTAATGCTATTTTATATCTAAATAATGGTTTCTTTTTAAAAAATATCGGGGTGCTGTCGGGGTAATAATAGTTAAAATAATAGTTAAAAAAAATAATTGCTAGGTTTATTTTATACAATAGTAAAGTTATAAAAAAAAGACAGCCTTTAACTTTAATAGGTTATTAAGCAGTATTAGTTATCAAACAGCAAATATTAAAAGGAAGGTGCAGTTAGCAACTATACTTTAAAGTTGGTTTTAAATACCACTTTAACTAGGCGCCACTCATCAGCTATTATAGGTACGTTTAACGGACTTTCGCCGGTTTTAATAGTTATTTTTAGCTGGCTATTTATTTTAAACAGTTTATATTTTCTATTATAATTTTTAACAAGCTTTAATACGTTCTGCATAAAAATATCTCTAGTATACCATTAGTTATATATTAAAAAGTACTTTTTTTATTTTACTAAATACTCTAGCTATAGTCTGCTTTTTTGCCGATTAGTTTTTCGGTTTATAAGCTTATTTATTTTATAAGACTTTTATTTTTTATTATCGCCGTTTATAAAAATTTGCCCGAGTTTTAAACGTTATTAGTTATATAGGTTTTTTGTTTTTAGTTTTAAATATAGTTAGGCCACTAAGACTGTTTTTATTACCTGCTAGTGTTTAAAAAAGTTAAGTTTATATATAAAATCGCCCACTTATTTAACTACTATTATTAAACCGACCTTTTGCTATAACTATTTTTTCGGTGGCTTATTAAAAAAATAATATTCTTTATATAGCTTAAAGTATATTTTATTACTAATATCGAATTCTAAATGTTAATATATTTTATCGTATTTTATTTTTATATTTGCGGCGGCGAAATCTATTGTTGCCTCTGCTTTTTTTTAATATATTTTTTAAACGGCTTTATAATTTATAGCATCTTTTAGTACCTTTAAAATAAACAGCGGAGTGTTAAGCTTAAATTTTAAAACGATTTTATTAAAGGTTTTTTTAATTATACTCTGTTTTAAATTATTTAAAGCATACTATAGCAATATTATAATTGCTGTCTAAAAAACGTTTAAATTTATATAATAATATTAAATAGCTATTTTAACTTTTTAGTTTTTTTATTTAAACTGTCCGTCTGTTTATAAATAGTATGCCGTTAAATATTTTAGTTTTATTCCCATTTTATCAAATAGCGTCTTTTAAAAAATAGCTAAAAAAACCGATCTGCAATTTATAATAATAATATATAAAATGCCTTAATTATTAAATATTAGTGCCTATGTAACTATTTTACCTTATTTTTTTACTGTATATATAGTATATTTAAAGATTAAAATGGTTTTTTTATTATATTTGCATATAATTATTAAAAAATAGTTATAGTAATTATGCCTAGGCATTTATTAAAAAGTATTTTTTAATAAAACTTTAGGCATTTTAATAATAAAGTCTATTATAATTATATAATAAAGTATAAATGTTATTAAAATAAAGCATAAAAATTCCGTCGGTTTATTTCTGTCCGTCTTATTTACTATACACTTTAAACAATAGTCTAGATATTTTTAAATCTTTTTTAAAAAGTTTTTTATAATAAAGCCTTCGAGTTTTTTAACTATTTTTATAAAGCCGAAATAATGTTATTTATTATAGGCTATATATAAAATATTTTATATATATATTTTAAAAATCACTAGCTTTTATTACTTAAATATTAGCATATAATATAACAGTTTATTATTTATTAATTTAAATCGGTATTTTTTAAGCTTTATTAAAGCTGCTATTATTTTAATTAGTGCTTTATTTTTTAAATATCTTTTAATTAGCTTATTTTTAAACTCAGGGTTAAAGTTAGCAATGTTTATAATATATACAAAATATTTAGCAATATTATTTAATTTTAATTTAGTTAAATTTATTAATTTTTAAACGTCGTTTAGCGTTTAAACTGTTAATAATCTAAATAGCGCATTAAATACTAAATTTACACGTCTTAATATATAACAGACGTTAAATTTATACTAGTTTAAATAAATAAACGCTATTATAAGTCGTAAATTTATTTTTATAATATTAATTATTATTAAATTTTTTTAGTTAACCACTTTTTATATCGACTTATAATTTATTAACACTACGACGTTATAAATGCTTAATTAGATTTGCAAACACAGCTGCCGGCAAACCTATATAAAATAAAAAACCTCTAGTTCTATAGCATAATATTTTATCTCGGCTTTAGTTAGCATTTTACTAAAAAATAAAATAGGTTATATTAAATTAACATAAATTGTTATGCCGTTTTATTTATCTGCTAAATAAAAAACTATCATTTTATAGCCGCGCTTTGCAAATATATTAATTTTTAAAAACATAGGCTTATTATATGTCCAGTAAATTAAATATAATTTTTAATATAAGTTATTTTATAATATCTTAAAGCTTTTCCGCTTTAGGTCTATAGGTTCGAATTGTCGCCTTAATGTTTATTTTTTCTATATATTAGCGTTATTTATAAAAAGTTCTTCCGATTTCTTTGCTTTGCCTAGCATTGTCGTCTTTTTATTTTATAGTAGCTATATTTTTTATTAAAACTAAAGGATATATTTCTAAAGCTATATTATTATTCCGATATAAGTTTTAAATTATTTAAGTATAAATAGCATTTTAAGTTTATATATAGCGTCCACTCGATTTTTTATAACGTATATTTTTTAGCTGTCGACCTTTAGCTTTAGCAAATTAATTAATAAATATTTATAAAAAGATTTAGTTAATAATAATATAAAATAAATATTTTAAAATTATTATAAAATCTATTTAAAATATTTAAAGTGTTTTTTTTTAAATCGCTAAATATTATAATATTATTTATATACGCTTTATAAAAATATTAAAAGTTTTTTAATTTAAAGTTTATAAACCGCTGTATATATAATAAACTATTTTTAAACTTTATTAATGCTATATTAAACACTTTAAATTTTTTAAAAAATATTATAACTATATAGTTTTAATGTTTTAAATATATTAGCAATTAATAAAAAAAAGCGGCTATGTCGAACATTATTAAAACTTTTTTTTTTTAAATATCTGTTATAATATCTTTTTATATCGGCATTAAATATATATTTAAAACTATAATAGCGTTAAATAATCTAAAATTAACTATAACCTGACTTTTTTTTTATTTATTAACTACTTTTTATATTATAAAAACTAAACAGCTAAACAGTATTAGTTTGCATATTTATTTAAGTTTGCTTTTAGCATATATTAAATTAAATATAATATTTAATATTTACTAATTTTTAATATTAAGTTTATATGCTTTTATTTTTATTTATTAATTTTATTATTTATTTATTAAATTAACCTGCAGCTTTTTATTATTTAGCAAAAAAATAATATTTTAAAATTTTTAAACGTTATATTTTTTAAAAATTTTAATTTTTTTTTTAATAAAAAAAAGGTTTTTATTAAATATATGCACGCCGTTTTTTATAGTCTGCGACAGGATATCCTCTGGCCGTTTCGGTCCCGATTTAATATTGTATTACTAAAAAAAGGTTTTTTTGCTGTTTATAGCCTTTGCTGCATTATAGGCATAATCCGACTTTATTTTAATAAGCTTAATAATTAAATTATTTATTAATATAAACTTATTTTTAAAATATGCTATATTATATATATATATATTTAACCAGTTAATTTTCTATTTATTATTAATATTTAAATCGTTTATTGTTTTTAAATATATATTTTATTTAATATATATTATTTTTGCTAACCTGTTATAATAAATAATTTGCTTAGCAGTGTCGGCATTTAGTACCGCATCTAATAGTCCGTTACCTAATACTATAAATGCGTATTTATAGTTAAAGCCGTTTTTTATTTATTATAAAAGCATTATATATTAAACAGGCACGATCGTAATTAAATATAGCCTAATAATAATATTTTAAGCAGCAATAACTTTATATTAAATAAGATTTGCTTGCTTTTTAACTTTTATTAAAATAACTATATTTTTTATTACTTTAATAATTAAAAATCGGTTTAAAATATTAATTAATATATTATACTTACAAATTTATAATATATTTAATAATAAGTTTAGCTTAAGCTTATTATTTATTTAGGCTTTAATATTTATTTATGCTTTTACGTCTTTACTATTTGCTGTCCCTGCTATTAGCAAAATAAATAAAGCCTTTTTAATAAAATAAATAGGTTTTTTAATACCTCCGACCGTAGTGCCTTTAGGTGGCATTATTAAAATAAAAAATGTTTTTAAATCCTATAGCCACTGTTAATTAACTATAATATTTAATGCTTTAATATTAATATAAACTATATTAATATATATTATATTAAATAAAATAACTTTTATTTTAATATATATAAATTTAAAACCTATTATTATAAAATTTATTAGTTTTAGCTTAAATATAATATGTTTAATAAATAGTTTAGTATAAAAAGCTTATCTGTTGCTTTTTTCGGTTTATAAAATATTAGCTATTTTAAATATTATTTACTAAATATTATTTAGTGTTTTTAATATAAAGTTCGCTTTATTATAGTTTGCCGTATTTTTAACTATTAGTTTTTAGTATGCCGTCCTTTTTATTACCGGCTTTAATAAAAAATCTAGCAGGCTATAGCTATTTTAATAAATATAAACTATATATTTATTATAAAATAAAAAAACGGTGCTATATTTACAATATATCCGTTATTTTTTCGTAGCTATATTTATAGTACTTTAAATATTTAGCATATTTTTTATTTTATAAGTTATAAAATAAATAAAATACTATTTATTAGCTAATTTATTAGCTTTATTTTTATTTTTAATAAAATTTTTTAATATATAATAACTGTTTTTTTATAGCTTAGCTTTTTTAGTTTAAATATTAACGTTATTTATTGTTACGAACTTTTTACTATTAAAATAGGCTCGCTAGCTTTTTTGTTTTATTTTAACTTAACGTTGCTAATAACGTTATAAAAATTTGCTTTATTTATACCAACAATTGCTTTTTTTTTATTTTTTAAAAGCGCTTTATAATTAATATCGTTTTTATATAAACTGTCCGCGTTTATATAAACGTTTATATTTTTTTAGCTAAAATTATTTATAATTGCCGCTTTATAAAATAAATTTTTTATAATTATTATTATAATAGGTTTTAATTATAGCGTTTAAATTCTAATATAAAACGTCTGCGGCTTATTTTATATTTTTACTTTATTTTAATGCTTTTTATTTTTAAGCTATAAAAGCATATACTGCTAAAAGCTATTAATTAAATAAAATAATAGGCAGGTTTTAATAAAAAATATAAAACAATTAAAGCTAAGCATACGCTAGTTAAAAAGTAAAAAGGGTTAAAATAAGGCTATGCTAATCTAACTAATATTTAGCAAATATTTAGCTAATTATTTATTTTTATGCTAATAGCTGCATATAATAACCTATAAATAAGTTATTTTTATATATTTTAAATTTTTTTTTTAAATATATAAAAAAATCTTTTAATAAAAATGCTATAAATAGTCTTGCTACCAGCTAGTATAACAATAAGCATAGCAAATTATAAACTTTTAATATTTATTGCTTTTTTATTATATATTTTGCTGTTTAAGCTAGTTTAAAAATTCTGTTTACTTATTTATAAATAAACTTGCCGGCTTAGATCTTATTTAACAAAAAAATAAATAATAAACTTTTTAATTAATTTAAAATATTATAAATATTTAGCTTAAAGCGTTTAATAAATTTTTTAAAAGTTAAATTTAAATTTGTTAAAAAATCCTATTTAATTAATTATAAAATTTTATTAGCTTATTAAAATTAAATAAAACTATATAAAAGCTAAAAAAATTTTTTTTAAATAACTGTATATTTAGCCGGATTTTATATATGCTAACAGATATTATTTTTAAATAAATATACATTTTATTAATAAATATCTGCTTTAACTATTATATAATTTTTTTATTTAAAAATTTTTTTAAATATATAAGTTAAAATATTTAATATAAAATAGCTTTTAATAAAAAGATTTTTTTTTTTAGTTTTTATATATTATGTTAATAAAGTTATTAAATTTATATATTAACTTTTAAACTTTTTAATTATATAAAGCTATTAAAAGATTGTTTTATAAAGCGTCCCCCGCTTAACCTAGGTTTTTATTTTTTATAGCCGGTATAAAAGGGCGTGCAGGCTAAAGAAATAAAAGGTTTTTTTTATATATAAAATCTCGTTTAAATAATAAAACGTTTAACTAAAAAAAAAAAAAAATGTTAGCTTTTAATATTATAATATTTAATAGCTTAAGCTGCTAAAAAACGTCTAAAGTTTATAGTTAAATATTTAAAATAAAAGCTAATAAAATATAAAATTTTAATAATAGCATATTTAGTTTAAAAAATAAAAATATATTTGCTTTTAATTACTATTAAATTTTGACTTTTATAATAAAAAAGGTCGGTAAATTACGCTATATAAAGTCTAATAATAGTTAAAAAAAAACGTTTAATATTATTTAAAAATAAACGTTTTATTTTAATATAACAGATTAAATTAATAATAAGCTGTTTAATTTAGCTAATAAAATTTTATATAAAAAAAGTTATATAAAAAATAATATAAATAGTTTTATAAAAAAAATATTAATATATTTACGCTATTATTAGATTTTTTAAAAAGTAATAAAAAAATATATTTTAAATATATTTTTAAACCGCTAAAAAAAGCTAAGTTAAAAAAACTAAATAAAACGTCCTGCTTTATAAAATAAAGGTTAAATTTTTATAAAAAAACGTCCGGCTTAGAAAGAGCGGTAAAAACGTCCGTTTTATAAGCAGCAAAAAAAGCGGGGACGTCCTTTTTAAAAAAAAGTGCTTTAAAAAAAGCATTTAAGACGTTTTTTTTAAAAAAAAAGTAAGTTAATAGTAAAAAAAACGTTTATTTTTAAAAGCTTTAAATAAAAAAGCGAAAAAAAAAAAAAAAAAATCTAAATATTATAATTAAAATTTAGCAAAAAAACTACCTGTTTAGTTTTTATATAATTAAATATAAAAAAAGTGCTCCAGATGTTTTAATATGCCTGTTATACCTATAACGTTTTATTAAGTTAGGCGTTTATAAAAGCAGTAACTAAACGAAATATATAAATTAAAAAAATAAATAAAAAAAGAAATTTTAAACGTTATTATTTAGATTAGTTATAAAATAATAAATTTAAACGTATAAACAGCGGTTACTATTGTTTAATAAAAAAGATTAACTACTTATTAGCTAAAATATATAAAAAAAATAAGTTTAAATTATTATTTAAAAAAAGGGTTATTAATTAGCCGCGTATATAAATGCTAATATAAAGTTTTTAGCCTTATTATTAATCGGATTAATTAGCTATTATAAGCTAAATAGCAATAAAAAAAAAAAAAAAAAGAAATAAATAAGATATTTATAAATAAGGTTCCGAATATATAAAATTTATAATAATAATTTTAAAATATTAAATAATATAAAAAATTAAAAGTAAAAGTAGCGGGTGGCCGGTAGACGTCTGTTAGACGTTATAGTATTATTAGATAGTGGTATAGTTATAGTAATGCCGTCGACGATTAAACGAAATCGCTAGCTATTATTTTAATATAACTTTAGTTAGTTTAATAAAAGTAAATAAAATAATAATTTTTTTAAGTAAAGTCTCTACTTAACATCCGTTAAATGTTTATATTATAATATATAACCTGGCTTATATAAAACGGCTTATATAATAAGACGGCTTATAAAATAAAACCGTATATACTGCGTAACATAAACACCCATTAAAGATTTTATTATTACCTGCAAATTAAAACCCCGTGCGCTTTTTTATATTATTATATAAAAGGTCTGTTATAATAGTTTAACATTTAATATATTATATATATAAATAATTATATATATAATAGCGCTAAATTTTATTAAAAAAAAAGCTAAATATATTAATTATAATAAAAAATTAGCCGACTATATTTTATATAGTCGACTAAGGTCGGCCGACTATACCTTGTGTAGTTAACTGAGGTTGAGTTTTTTATAGTCTATGCCTAATTAGGCCGGTCCCCAGTTTTAACTGGTCGGTTGATCTACATACTCAATCCAGCTCCTCTACGTCACCCAGAAACTGTGTTTCATCCCCGAGATCTCAAATCTTTTAAGCGCGTCAATGACATGGCTTCGGGTGCGACAATAATACTATACTATTAACACCACATTTGTATAGTGAAATCCAGAAGGCGACGCGTCCAATCAGCTCGCCATCCCATCCTCGTCCCCCCATCTCTCAATCTCACACGCTCTCATGCGAGAGTCTGTTCAGTCCGTGACCCGGATCTCAACTACGTGGTCGCGTTACCACGTCGCATGTCAACGAAGGGCGAGCCCGAAGCACTGAGGCATTAAATCCATATTAACACATCATCTACCAGTCTTCGAGGCTCGCATCTCTCTTAATCCTACGCCAATTCTCCCCCAAAGAAAAACCTCCCGGGGTGTGAGCCGCAAAGTCATCTCAGCTCCTCCCGCCTTCGACAACCGGCATCGCGATCGATGTTGGGCTCAATCTTGTCATGGGATTATCTTTGCACGTCATACAGGGAAGAAGCCTGAACGTTTGGGTTGGGTTGACTAGCGCCGACTGCCTACCTACTTACTTACTCAGGGGGATCCGACCGGGACTGCTGCACACGCCACCCACGTGGCTTTTTCAACGACGATCTCAGATGGTACCTGAATATCGCGTCGCGTATACGTGGCGATCCGTCGTCGTATTAGGGTTTAAAACGAGAGACAAGTTTAACTTAGATGGTTTAACTTTCCCACCATGTCAACCAACTGCTCCCCCTTCATGATCAACATTACTCAAAGTATCACAAGAACCACGCCATATATACCTTGAATGAAGAAGAGAAGAATATGAGAAAGAAACCAGATTACCTCAACTCCTGAGGGCTTATTTATACACCTCTCCCATTAATCCTAATCTTAGATGCGACAATAGAGAGACGAACGGACAGACAGCGAGGGAAGTAAGCAAATAATTACAATACACACCGAAGTAAAGTATGCGCGAGGTGTCTTTGAACACGTGATGCCGCCTCGTATTATTAATACACCTACCTAACTACCTACCTTACCCAGGATACCCGCGTCGTCTCAAGTTAAGGTTCCCTAACCTTAGGTACGGGAATGCGCATGTTACCCGCTTGCTGCAGGCCGCCTGGACGGCCGCAGACGCGAGGAACACACACCCCTCTTTCTAAATTCCCCTCCTCCTCCTCCTCCTCCTCCTCCTCCTCCTCTCTTCCTGCTGCTGCTTTTGCCTCCCTCCCCGGGGCGCGATCCGGTGATTACTTACGTTACGTAGGTAGGGCAGGCATCCGAGTTAGGTAATTATGTGATTAATTAACCGAGCGAATGTTCGCTTCTTGTTTGACTTTCGCCCAGGCCTGGCGACCGGTCGAGTACCTAATAAAACTAACACTCGAGGTTGGGACGTGGGCATATACAGACGATGTAGCGTGCCGCGCCATAGTGTACTGTACCGTACCGTACCATACCCTGCGCCGACTTAAAAAAAAAAGAATTTTTTTCGCTTTCTGTTTCGTTCAAGACCAGGGCGAATAATAGAGCCAGGAGGTTGCGCATGATAATTGATTAATACCATGTATCTAGGTTAAGTAATCTCAGCACGCAAGCTCAACTCTGCCATCATACCCCCCTCCCACCATAGAAGCAGAGGAGAGCACCCTTCCTGTGTCTCCTATTTTTCCAACTCTTGTGTCAACTCGAACCGTCTTGGCTCTCACCTGTACAAAAAGAGACGAATCAAGCAATGATCAAAATGCAACCGGCCCTCCAAAATAGACTGAAAAAGAAAACCCGACCCAGACTTGATTGCTCTGCGCAGAATATGCGAGATAATCGACACTTGTTTTCGCGATGCTTTAACCCTTGATTACCACGTACGCCATAGATGATGCATCGACCGAAATGGTATCCACATGCTTTCCTTCACCCCGGGCCTGATGGAAGTCAAAATAGTACTCCGAATGATGACTATCGCTTCCGTATGAATACAAGGATTTTTTGTATAAAAAAGAAGATTGAATTATACGCTGCAACCACTGCCCAGTATCGCCCAACAGTTTCTCCGCGATGGCGAATTGAGAGGAGTATGGGGAAAGGGGAGAGTATGTAGGATTGCGGTGGGAATGGGCCTCGGCCTTCTCGTGGCTGTCATCAGATACAAAGCAAATGGGACTGGACGGTGACGTTATGCTTGGAAATAGACGAATTCGGGGTTGGAACCAAAATCGCAATTATAAAGCAAAGCGGCTTATAGCCAAAACACATCACATCCGGACTAAAGTTTTCACTCCCGAAACAAATGCTTTAATTCCAGGCGGAATCCTCAGCGCCTGCGGGAGAAAGGAGAGATATAAGTTGCGCAAACAAGACCCTAGTAATAATCGCTTATGTAAAACACCCAGCTCATAAGGCGGAGCCGCGAAGATATCCAAGTCCATGTCGAGGTGGTAAAGATCGAGAGGCCGCGGGGGGTGATATGTCTCGGGGCATCATGGATAAGAGTTACCCGGCGATGGAGTTATTTGACGCATAAAAGAACAGGGATAATTATATCCCGAGCCACCAACACAATCGTGAAGTTCGTCCTGTGGCGTATGTTTATCCTCGTGATCCCGAGGAAGAAGTCCGGGCAGCGGAGAATGGACATGTTTGACGATACAGACTTCGACACATCTTTCATCATGAAACGACATGGAGACGTGCGACGCCACAGGATAGAGAGCTGGCTGCCTAAGCGCTGGAAGCTACATGCTGTCGATCCGCGCGCTTGGCAATTGCATCGTCGGGTCGTCCAATTCCTGCTTAAATTCCCAAGGTTCGAATGATATCGAACCGAAGGTTGGGATCTGGCCAATGGTGGGCACGTCCATGGGAGGATTGTACGGTATTTCATCGTACCATTGATTTGCATGATGACTCGGTGGTGGCTGGAAGTGCTCTTGAACTTCATGTACAGGTTGTATAACTGTTATCTGTGGTTGAGGTTGCACTTGCTGCTGCATTGGTTGCCGGAAATGAGCTAGGATTGTCTGATCTATTAACTGAGGGGGCTGGCTGGGATGATAGTAGCCGCCTTGTGAGGGAGGGCCCTGAATAGTGGTGGGGTGGGGGAAAAGATTAGGCACGCTCTGGATAGGCCCATTGAGGTTGGTGGCAGGGCAAGGGATTTCGTGTGAGGTCCGTTCTGGCTGTAACCGACCGGCCTGATATTGCTGAATAGGGATTGCGTTCATCGTGGCAACGGCGGGGTTGCTCTGTTCGGTTACATAATAGGCGTTGGAGGGGATTTGCATACGAGTAACCATCTGAATGCTTCCATGCTGATCGAGGATAGGTGTGCTTTGGTAGTCGTGGGTATCCGCAGTTGATATGCTATGGCGATGGTCATGCTGGGCCTCGCTACCGTATTCTTCGAGATGTTGACTGAATTCGGCATACGCAGTGGACCGGTGGAGGGGGTCGCCAGGCATTACTTGCGGAAGTGGTGTCCAAGATAGCTCCCTTGTAGGGGTAGTTGGAGACTCGCCTCCATCGGAATCAGACGTACAGTCGTCGAGTTCCGATAAGGGCATACCCTTCTGATGGGATCGTCTTTGGTGTTTGACCATGGTTGTCTTGCGGCAGAAACTGGATGGGGGACGAGATGTATTAGTGATAGTTATGCTAGATTAGATGGTAATATTGATTTACCTTTTAAAGCAGCCGTCATGCGCGCATCTATAAGGCCGTTTCCCTGTGTGGATACGACGATGCCGGGCGAGGCTGGAACTCTATTTCGCTTTAGCAACCTGTTCATAATCTGGAGCGCCGACTCATGACTTACATCTGAAAAACGTTTGCCACATCCCAAATGCTGGCACTTAT
Source organism: Nemania sp. NC0429 (assembly GCA_022578495.1). NCBI lineage: Eukaryota > Fungi > Ascomycota > Sordariomycetes > Xylariales > Xylariaceae > Nemania > Nemania sp. NC0429. The sequence continues at coordinate 206,415 of MU392173.1, read as the reverse complement.
GGGGCTTCTCGCCGGTATGTGTTCGAATATGCACCGTTAGAGCACTTCGTTGGATGAAACTTTTATTGCATCCTGGAATGGTGCACTCATATGGCCGATCATTTGTATGTATACGATAATGCCTCTGCAAATCTGATTTGCGGTTGAAGCTCTGTGGGTCAATAAGTCAGCACACTAGGACTTTGAGGTATATGTTGACCAAGCGCAACACGGCATCGAGCACGCACCTTGCCACAGGATTCCCAGTCGCATCGAAATGGGCGAGCCGCAGGCTCATTATCAACAAGTTCCAACAACTCCATGCTCCCGTGGAAGAGGCGGAGGGATGGAGGCAGAGGTTATATCAATGATGGCGGATGAAGCCTATCTCTGCGATGATGACCTCAAGAATATGGCGGTGTGTTATACAACAGGTCGAACAGATAATGTGCTTCAAAGTCCAACCCCCAAAAACCGTTACACTATCTGTTTGAGAGAGCTTAAAGCGGGTGCGTGTGCGTATGATGGAACCCCTGGCCCAGGAACGGGCGGTCTCGGCTTCAATGCAACGTAATGTGACTATCGGTTTTGTTCTGTGTTTGAATGAGTAAGTTTACCTGGACTCGAAATACTAATACATTGTAAGATGGCCCTACACCTACTTTGATAAATCTGGTAAGGTTCGATGCACAAACGCTAGGTTCTCTGGTGGCGTCAGACCAATTTCGGGCCCGTAGTCAAAAACTAGCTGCACAACTAGCAGCGGAATTGTCTTCTTTCTGGCTAACTGGTCTTATGTCAGTCTTCACAGCTAACGAGGCGATACTGTTCAAAACAGATATCGGGGATCTGGCAAGGAACTTCACGCGCAAGTTTCTCGGCCCGAAAAGAAAGAAGTCTCAACCAGGAAAAAACATACTTCCTTAAGCAGCCACCAGCTAGTATGAAGCAAGATAGAAACCCTCACGAGTCAATGTTGGGACGTTGTGTCGCCTGTGTTTTTTCTACTTCTTCAAAAGATTAGCTGACCTACCCAGAGCGATGACATTCTGCTTATAGGACGTAGAGCTGCTTACCTATAAAAGTCCTCGAAGTAGCAAGCTGTTTAAACAGTAGTGTTAATAAGGAGCTTGATGACTTGCGACACTTTTGGCTCTAGTAGAATGACTCACCACATGAAATAATGTTACAGAGCCGTTCTCATATCTGGCACGGCGTGAATGCGCAGAGACTTTTCGTTGAAAGCCGAAAGAGAGGCCTCAGTCGGATGTAAACTTGGGAGAATTTCGATATAGAATGGTTGATTTGTCCCGGCCCGAATGCTTTCAGCAGGTACTTAATGCCGGTGGTATATGATCACAAGTCGAATTGCTTATACCACCATTAAAAACCGCATGCAGCGCAAGACCAATGATGCCGCTATAGCTCTGCACACCAATGCGCCCCGACCTGCCGTAAAAATAGCTGGAACTTGATTAGACCACGGCTTTATAGCCGAGACTCGTCCAATAATTTGACGTCACCAAGAGCCTGTCCAAAGCTTCCGCGGGTCGGTGAAGAGGAGCTGGTGATAAAAAGAAAACTTATACTATGTCGCGATTTCCGTTTGAAAAGGTTGGCGCATGAAAATGGCTTGATGTCAATTTTGAGCGGCCGTTTGCCCAGGCGTACCTCACGAGCTTCAGGCGTCGGAAAGTATATGGGGCCAATGTCAACGCCAACGCAACGTTTTTGCCAGTGGTCGATTTGACGAGATAGTGAGGCCGTCAGCCGAGCCTGTGATAGGAACAGGAAAAGTTCCAATGAATCTAACCCGCTCTCTTGCTCCGTCCCTCACTTTCCTATGCTTCGCTCTCCTGCCCTTTTCTCCCTCCCTCGTGAGCCGCGGGCGTGCCGGTTACAGACCAACGGGGGGGCTTCTTCTAACACTTGGAGCTGAGGCGATGAGACAGAAAGCCGTCGATGAGTATCCGGGACAGTCAATTATGAGGGATACGGCGGAGCTGGTGGCAGAGAAAGCGTGTGTATGTGCGTGTGTGAGTGTGTGAGAGAGGGCGGACCTTTCAAATAATAACAACAATAAGACGTGAACAGAACATCGAGACTCGCATGAGGTATAGTGCACATATAGTCCGGGGTAGATAGAGAGGGTAAAGGTCAGGACCAAGACCACGAGGACGGACCCTTACACTGCGCTGACCAGACCTTGACAGAAATTTGGACCGAAGAAAGAAGTTTCACGATTCACCAAGTCAAGCCGGCAGCTAGATACAGCACACCTGCATTGCTGCTGTACGCTGCAGCATCGCCCTCTGGCAGCGTCTGAACCTAGTTCCCTGTTGCGGAATGGAATAGGCCATAATTGAAAGATACGGAAAAGTAGTATAGGTGGTAGTGTGTATGGCTACTTGCTGAGGGAGAGAGGTAAGGTAGCTGGGGGAGACTGGCTAGGTCTGCAGGCCCATCATCGAGGCCGGTACGCTACTGTAAGCTAGCTGCTGACAGGGGTAGGAAGGGGAGGGGGGTGAGGGTTGAGTAGAACAGGGGTAAGCAACATGGTTGTGGTAGTGTAGTGTACCTTGTAGTGTAGTGTACGAAGTACTAGGTCCCTTGTACCCAGGTATATCTACTGTAAGTGGATAGGAAATCATGGCAGGGGCAGTAAGTATATGCATGCAAGCGTAGCGTAGTCACTTACCTACTAGGTACGGTAGGTAAGTAGGTACCGTATACCTTACCTAGCTCCCTGAAGATAGGTAGGTACGAAGTACACTACTGCGCTACCCGCCTGCCTGTGCGGAGAGAGCTGGTCGAAGCCTTTCCCGGCCCGGCCGGCCTGGCCTGGTGTGGTAGGATACATGTTGCCAAGACAGCTGCAAAAGGTGCGCTAGAGGTCTGCTGCCATTAGCTTGCTTCTGCTTCTCATACCTGTAACTTGTAATAACTCGAGGTAGATACCCACCAGATACCGTATTTCTGTACTAAGCCTGAGATCGGGGACGCCACACACCCCTACCAATAACAGAGAGAAGGTACTAAGTAAAGTTATTCCAAGGTGGGTGGGTGCAAAGAAGTACGCTGCCAGGTACCTCGAGGTAGATAGGTACCCAACCTGCCTTAGGTGTGTGCGACGTCCAGCTTCGTCAACGGTACCTAACTCAAGTCCCACTGGTATGTATGCGTGATACCATCAAGTTTATAACGGGAAGTTGTCTACACTACGCTGCCTACCACTTGCACATACTTCATAAACTACATCCATGATGCCTCCATACATTCAATGTTGAAATACCTATATCTCTAAGTAAGTACTTAAGTATGTATATGCTGCAGGTGGTGATGTTCTCTGTACAATCATCCGTGCTAGACGTCAGGTACCTACATTAGACTACAGGACCGTTTTTTCCATCTGTACCTTTATCCTGCAAGATCATGCGCCACAACACATCTCGACAACGCGCGCATATTTGCTGCGAGGCGCTAACAACAAGCTGGAGGACACAACACCTTACCTTATCATACATGCAGCTCCCCTCCCCCCATCTGCATCTTGCAGACTGGTTCCAGATGTATCCCATATCCTATGTCTCATGCCTGTCCGGCAAGTTACATCATACGCATCCAGTCACAATGACGGTGTAACAGGCTAACAGCAAGGTTTGCCCGTCTGGTTTCCACCATATCAGGATCTATAACCAACTCCTACTTACAACTCCTCGCCCACCAAGTGCGAACGAACCCATCTTGCATGAGATGGTGAAATATGGTGAACACATTGGCATCGAAGCAATGGGGCAGGCAAGCCGATACGTACTGGCTGTTACCTAACTACCTACCTACTTACCTACATATCTACCTGTCTTCGCCCTTCGTCCTGTCCGCTTCGAGACGGATGGAGTTGCTGGGCCTGAAAATCTAGCAGGCAGCCCCCCTTGCCGCTCGCCTCTCTCCCCGCCTCAGCTTAGGCGCTTGAGGATGGGGCTCTTCAGGTCTTCCTAGGAACGAGACGAGATCGTAACAGGGCATACCGAGCCTGCAGACGCCGTCACAACTGTTGATGGCGAGCCAGGAAGAAAGCCCCTGTCGCACGCACACATTGTGAGACGGCAGGTGGCTTGAACCGTCCCGTTCCCCAGAAAGCTCCCCTGCGACACAATACCGCGAGGGGAGGACGAGGGCGGAGGCGTTCCATATCAGATTCGACGGGGAAGGTATTTAGCTCACCAGACGAGGCCAGCCGACAGGACACGGAATGGAAAAGAGACGAGACAAGAGGGAAGGAAGTAGCCAGAACGGAAGAACCTGGCCAGAGAGGTTATACGAGTGGTTTTCTTACCCGTCCAGGCACGGGGATGCCAACCCCTCTATAGACGACAAATACCCGCATATTCCGCAGAAGGTAGTAATTGTCACCCGCATGGGTACTGCGATGCGTGGTGATGGCGATTTTGGTAGGCTCCCTGCGCCATCCGTTCAGCATTTCTGCATGCCTCCCATCAGCCGTTCGAATAGTCGCATTGCCGTAACTTAGTTTGCAGCTGGATTTAGTCTTATCAGGGCCAGGCAGCTTGACGTCCCGTCTATCAGAGTCAACTGATTCCGTCCATCCCAACAAATCGACGTCGCTGCCTGGCCCAACCATACTCGCCTCGCGGTTATCAAGTTTAAGACGGATTAGTGTTGGTGTTGCCGGACTAGGCTCAAAGGAACTCGAGCAGAAAAAAAAAGAAAGAAAAGACGATGCTCTATCGACTCTCTTCCACGGCTTCTTCTATTCGCAACCCAGTGTCCCTATTACAGTGTCAGGCCAATTGTCTTCCAAAAGGTAACCCTTAGACAGTTATCAACGGTTTGGTATAGTGCTATTGCTGACCAAGGCATGTTTTATACATATCTTCACCCCTCATTCTTATTCCCATCATTACCGGATAGAGGCTTGTGACGACCTAATCCGTCAATCGAGGCTTTAATCAGCAGTGTGTAACGATTCTGTCTTAGGCGTTTCACCATGTGCGATTATTTCCAAAATGGACGAATTGGGAACCCCTGTCTCGTCTTTGAGCCCCCACTATTCAGAACAAGAGGATGAAGTACCGGACGAAGTAGGTATCCCGCTCAAGAAATTTCACGGCAAGCCCCGCCGAATTTAAATCTGATATACTAGGGACATGTAGGTTAGGTTAAGTAGAAGTGGGTAGGTACTAGATATAAGTAATAAGTAGTCTACTACGTATATTTTTTGCATTTTCAAAATCAGGAATGAATTGTAAACGAAAGAGTAAAAGAAAAGAAAAAGAACTGATTAATGGTCAAGTCATGAAATCATAAAACGGGAAGTAATATGAGCTACTGTCACTCTCGTCTAAGAAGTCGGCAGTGGTTTGGAATACCGGCTCCCCCGTCTCGACGTTTTCGACTGACTGACCGACTGACTGACCGACGAACTGTTTGTACGGGATGTTTTTTCTTGGCCAATGGAAATTTAATTAACCGCAGCGCTATCACCCACCGGCCGGATCTGTCACTGTTTCCAAATTCCATAGTCGGCGGATTCGCCCCTCCACAACAAAACTTCCTCTTAGCATGAGCAGCGGAAAGATGTCGCTGCGTAAGGTAGTCGACTATTGACGACACCTTGGCAGCTGCCCAGCATCGCAGTACCAGGAACCTGTTTTACCTAGTGTCATGACAGAGTCCCGCAGCTGCGGGCTTGTTGCCTGGTTGCCTAGAAGACACTGCATGCATGTATGTACCTACTTGAGTGATGGTAGCTAAACCAATAGTGTAGATACTTCCAAGTTTATAGCCATATATATCTCATAATAGAATAGACATCGAAGCGTAGGTATCTACTGAAGTATATTGTGTACCCATTAAGAGCTTCGTCAACTACCCAGTAATTATACAGCGTGGGAAACTACAGGCCAAGGCTTACCTGATACTATCTGATGCCTGTAATTATACCTCACAACACCCGCACCTGAATCACCTACACCACTGATTCTGGGGTAGATTTTGAACAGAAACAAATGATACGGAACACTGCTCAGAAGGTGGCATGCTTCTCAGTGCTAGGCAACTACCTACCTGCCTGCCTCAAGTACTAGGTACGCGGCACGCCTACATGTTGCATGTATACCTCGGCTCCCTGGAGTGTACATAAGGTAAGAATGTGGCATACAAGCACCTGGGTGGAGATATATTCAAGGGTAGTAGTGTATGATGGGAGCAGGGACCGGGACGGTCAAATCTTTTTGAACCATCCCGGCTCCTCATCATTCTGGTTCCGCTCTACTTGGTACCTAGAGAGTATTATAGAACATCGTATTAGTATACCTACACCTAAGCAGGAGAATAAAAGAAAAATCATAGACAGCTTGCCTAGACTAAGAACGTCATGGGGAATCGGCCATGTTTGCCTGCCGGGCTATAACACTATAACAGCACTCACTTTCTTGTATTTAGCGTAGAGGTAGGTACCCATCTCGGATTTTCCCTTCTGTCCTTTATCCGACCCAGCCCCAGCCGTGTGAAGAGTGGTACGTGTAGGTAGGCGAATCAACCACCCCGCATAGAACCCACTTGAGAAGGGCTGATGCTGTGTACCTATCCATATCGGGAGTATGCAGATACTGATCAACCGAGAAGGAAGGGGGTGTTGCCGACGGGACCAGGTCAAAGATCTATCAAGGAGGAGTCCCTCTGGTTCTGGGGGTGCGGGCAGTCCATATTCAGATAGCTGGCCACTACGAAAGAGGGAACTCGTCTGTTCACTGATTCCGAATGTAGGTTACGTATACGAGGGAGCAAGAGGTTGCCAAGACAGATCGCACAACCGGACGGCGCTTCGTCAACCCCGCTATAACAAATTATCGAGGAGCAGACTGCCGCTGACGATAAGACGCGTCATAATATAAGAGTGTGATACACCCTGAGCGAGGAGCGACGAACAAGTATCGGGAAGACATGTAGCATGGCTATACCCAAACGAGTAAAATGCTCCGCTGCGAACGCGCTGCATCTTCAATGTAACGGCGGCTCGCGATGCAACGGTAACGGCATGTACCAGATACGCCGCGGCCTAAGCATGGGATGGGGGAGTGTAGAGAGAGAACCCCAATCAGGTACTCACTGATTCAGCATGACCAAATCGAATCGGACCTGTCATGTTCATCGCCCTAGATCGGCCGGTTCATGCAGTGGACTGATTGAGGATCGCAAGATCTCTTCAACGTGGTGCGAGCCGTCCGCGCAGGCACGACAGTTAATATCGCCCGCCGAAAGCGTGGTCTGCTGACTCCTGAAATGAAGCAGGCTTCGCTCCCTCACCGCCCATGGCGAAGCGCCACTGCTACTCATCATGAGGTCGTGACAGTTCGCCCGCAGCGGCGAGATTGGAGCCTTTTCGACGTAGTTCATTAATCCCCAAGAAGAATCCAGCACTCGTGCAAACTTGGGAGCTCTCATTAAGATAACGTAGTATCGACGGTTCTAGAATCACATGTCGCCATATATGCTGTTCCCCTCATTATCAAGTACGATAATTAGTATGGCCACGGCCACAAGTGGGAGACACAGTCGGCAATATCACCCCTTACATACACCTAGGTCTCGCTACAGCGTCCTGAATATGATGCAGGGGACGTCGAATGCAGGAGCCCCAGGTGTAGGTAGGCGTCGTCTACCGAGAGCAACCTCCTCCCATGGGATACAAGTCTTTTCGGATTTGGCCGAGTCGGCAGAGAGCTAGTTGGGAGGGTTGCATCATGATTGCCGATCAAGTCGCTGGACCTTGCGCTCCTCACAACCGTAGTCAGCTTCCCCAGACTTTCCTTACCACGGCTAGAGTCCGGATGGGTGGTCGACCACGATGGCAACGGCCGTTTTTTTTTGCCATATGCAGTCTCCGTTGCATCGTCGGTACGGCACGACACAACCGAGCGTGAGAGACGGTTTTCGACACGGCACGGCACAAAATCGCGGCAGGTTTACCAGCCTAGTCACCTGACAGCAAAACGGTGTAGGCTTCCGGGATTGTCCGCGCCTCCAGGGTCCCCGGCGTCCGATCAAGGGACGTGGTGGTGGAATTTGCCACAGCAGAGAACATGGCAGATAGGCGCCCATACAAGCCTAGGTTAGGTATCTCTACCTGCCAGACCTTCTCACCTCGCAATCTCCCAGTACGTCTAAGCTACCCCCTTAGCCCTAGGTAGGTTACCGAAATTAGATGTGCGAAGGGGGGGGAGGGGCATCAGGGGATAGTTCGAACTTCGCGGTGCCTGGCGACGTAGGCGATGCAGAGCAGCTCGATAGGTCGGAAGACAAAGAAACGAGCATATCCAATAGATAATTTGTCCAATTTAGCTCGTGGTATCTGCACCTACGATTGCTGTACCTTACCCAGATGCTGTCCAGACCGGCACTCACCGACCATAGCCAGCGCTAAACAGAGTAGAGATCATCCGCCTTCAATAAGTTAGGACGCACGTGTAACAGCCATTTACGGGACCCCTGCACCCGGCGGGTGTCATCGTCGGCCAATATCGCGCCGTGTTAGTGTCTGGGATTTGTTCATCCAGATTCTTTGAGCAGATGGGTGGTGGGCGAATCCTCTCGGGTTGCCAGATTCGCGCACAATGTAGCCGGATTCGTCTTTTTCCCTTCGACGTCGTCCCTCCTCTGCAAAGGAGATGGTGCAAGTTAGCCGTTCAGGCTGCATATTCAATGCAGGAGGTTCACCTGCAACATCATCATGCGCCCTTGGTGTCACACGAACAGAGGATGCCGACTTGTTGAGTTCATTAATCTATATTGGCTACCAAGACGTGAACGACTGACTACCTAAAGTACTTTACTTTACCTCGATAGCTACCTGCCGGCGAAATGTCCTTGGCGACTTGAGATAGCCACACGTTATCGGTACGCTATCGTTCGACGACGTCTCTTTGCAAACGGGACACGGGATTGGGTGTTGTTCTAGATTTCCGCGGCAGTTTCGTAGATTGCGGGCAGTTGGTATTTAGATAGCTAGGCGAATCCCACGATCGACTCTCGACAATCTCTGCGAGATGGAGACCCGCTGGGGCCCATCCGCCAACCGATTTATCAAAATTACCTAGGTACCTAGTGTAGTGTAGGTAGGCATGTCGTAAATGAGCAAGTGAGCAACATGACATGCATTTCGATAGAGTCAGGCTATCCCTGCTATTCCCAATCGTAGGGCTGGGCTAGACATACCAAGGCCCCCCTTACTAGCGACACTCATCCAAACTAACCCAGGTTAGGAAAATTCACCCTGAAAGTCTAGAGCACAGCAGCTCGGACCGATCCTACAATAATGCAATGCAAGCCACGAGTTGACGTCCTGATACCCAGTAAGTATGTGAATAACCTAGGTAAGTTGTCTACCTTGTGTAGAGCAGAGCAGCACCTCGTCACACCATCAGATAGGTAGCACTCTACCGTTGACGTCCTCTTTTGTCATGAAACTCCATCTCCGCATCGCCAGAGTTCGTAGAAATACGCTACAGTACCCGCCCAAGTCCCTGGTCGTCTGTCATTGGTCCGATGCTGTGATTTATACTGCTTTCTGCATCGCTCAGACTCCCCGCACCGGATCCCCTCCGAGTCGAGATACGGTTCACGATGTTTCCGCGGGTCTATATGCCTACCCTACCCATATGCAGGTGGTTGAAGGCTACACATGATCAGGACTTGCAACCATCCTTCTCGCGACCGGCACTTGGCAATCTAACTTTTTTCTTTCACCTCAGCATCACCTCAGCAGAGCAGCGTAGGAGGAGAGGGGAGGTAGAGATCCTGTAACATGGCCGGCGCTTCCCGCCTCCTTCAACTGCAAAGGGGGCGCATATGCGACTTGCAGGGGACGCGAACACCAATATGCACTCTATTTGCAATTCACTTCCAGCTTCGTACGGGGAGACACGATACAGGTGTGGCTTCTCCTAATCAGCCGTATGCCGTCGCACCAACGGCCCTCCTCTCATTCCGTTTTCGGTCATGAGGAGTGTCGTATTTTCCCCCATCCGCGGGGATACGTGGGTGTGGTCATGTTTCCCAACGCTCATCCGTTCCTTTTGATTGACCTGTAGACCAGATGCATCACCTCTGCAAGGCATGACATACGTCCCAAATAGTACCGCCAATGCACCCTCCCTTCCGAATCAAGCTTTGGAGGTCACTTCAAGCCATCGAACCTACTAAGCACCTATTGCCGGTAACTAATGCAGAGCAACAGCGGAGGCACACATCTTCAACGACCCCGTAAGACAACTAAATAACACCTCATAACTAGAGGTGTAACCGAGTAAGCCAACGGTTGAGACACCATTCTCACCAATTTGGCAGTGAACCTAATTGGTTGCCATAAACCTCAAAGTCATGAAGCCCGGTAACATTTCACATTATGTAGATCGTTGGTGTCAAAAATTACATAAAAGTTATGTATTTTACATCAATCGCCGCAGAATTCGTATAGGTTGATTCACATCTTTGCTTTGTGTATACGGGCTCGGAGTCTATGCTCCCAGTTACGTCACACCTCTCACGACGCATGAGAGATGAAAGACCGCTGCCATCGCCATGATGTCCCCCTTCTCATCTCATCTCCCAGCGGTTCAGGTTTCATACTATATCGGTGGAGCGCTCATGCACGAGAGGAGACCCAACATACATAGCCCCCAAGTTAAGAGATATCATCCGGCGTCGATGTCACGAATTCCGAACTCCCGTGGAGCTTTTCCGTGAGCATGAGATCTCGAGTCCGCCTCGTCTGCTCGCCTCACGTTGTAAACATACTAGTCATTTCCGGCTTCTGTCCGCCGGTTAAAACAACGCCGTAGTGTTTTTAGAGCGACGCGAGGAGCCAGTTAGACTCGGGATCTAGATCGATCAGTTTAACCAGAGAAGTCAAAGGGGTTTCGATGCTCACTTGTCATGGATGAATGATTTCGAAGGAGTCACGTCTTCTCATTGTAGCCCTTTACAATTCAATTGACCACTTGGGTTCAACATATGTAGTCTACGAGGTTATCCGGGTTACACAAACTGCATGCATGCTCTTTCTGTCGCGGCAGGCAACGTGGAATGAATAATCATGCGTTCACTGCCGCTTAGTCGGTTACCGATTCCTGGATGCCGGTAATAGTCTGGCGGGGGATCAGCACCGCTTAGCCACCTATTTTAAGAACGTCAGTGATATTACGGGTACATGTACTTAGCAACTTTCAATGCATTTCATTTACCTGCTTGCACTATAATGGGCATTCTACGGAGTGGCCGTCAAAGCATGATGTTTTCAGGGTTCATGGGGCGAGCCGCCGATGACTGGCACATCAACCGCGCCTAGAAAATGAACTGATATTTCCCTTAAGTTGTACGCGGACAGTTACAAGCCTCGGCTTTTGTTCTCTTATAGGCCAAGCTAGGCCCCGTTTAGACTTGCTTCTATAACTATTCGAGTTATGCATTTCCGGATCAGTGAATTTGACAACAAATGCCTTGGCATTACTTCGATCACATCGAACAAACGTCGGGAGTGAGCGAGAGAAGCTCTTTTACAGGAAGTATGGAACATGACATCCCGAATGCCTACTACCCAAACTAACATCGAGCTTTACCTGTAAAGGTGGTAAGTTTTTGTACGTCGTAGCGCAAAAATGATGCTGCCGCTAGTTATCGTGAAATGGCATTGACTAAAATCTCCGACGTCCAACAAGGGTAAATTGTCCGAACTTGTGTAGCATGGTACCTACCACGCTATCCAGTAGTGTCCATCGACATCACTGTCAAAGCTAGGGACGTGACCTAGGTGCTTTAAACAGCAAGCACACGTGTAGTGTAATAGAAGCCTGTTATAGCGAACCTTGCACCATAAACACGTCGTGAGAGGAAGACAAGGATCCGCCAGTCCTGCAGGAACATCCGGTAGGTATACTTAGTGGTACAGGTTAGCAGGACAACGGCTGTTATTAGTGTAGTGCTAGACTCAGGTACCACGATTGTGCACATACGCTATGTACCTACTTCGTATGGTAAGCATGCATTTAGGGAGATCCCTAGTAAGGCTGTCATACACGAGGAAGAATGTAATGTTCATTTGGCTGGGTGTCGTTGAGTAATTGGCCGGCTTCACTACACCAGGCTGTATCACGAGATAGAAATGCCGAGTTTTCTCCCCACTCTGTCCATTTTGCTATCATCCTGCTTGCTAACAGGGTTTGAAGTTGTGTTACCAACCTCGCGACCTAAGTAGGTACTTAAAGTACCATGCTTATTCTACAATTCAGCTGAGCATTTTTACCGTTGTTAGGTTAGCGAAACCTTGTCTATCAAATGCTCCTAGACGAAGATAGTTGACCATGTTCACGAAATCATTGTCCAGTAATTACCCAGGCATAACCCGTAAACCGTAAAGGTAGAAGTATGTATCGCTATACACTCTTTAAACCCGACTTTGCAGAATTGGTAGTACATAACCGGTGTGACTAGGCAGATTGCTGGCTTACCTGCATGGTAGCTGGCGGGATAAACCCTGTAACGCTATAGAACTACCTATAAAACTCGGTTATGACCTGGGATCCGAGCTGTCAATTCTCAATAGTGTAGCCGTATCCCGGGAAGTTGGTTAAGCACGTACTTTGCAAGGTATTTAGTTGCTGCAACAAGAACAGCTGAAGCCGGTCGCAAAGCGAAACTTTCGTGCTTCGCAGCCCAGTAGATAGTTTGTACACTACGCCAGCCTACAGCTTTCACTTACACCAGGATCCCCTTCACTCTTCCTTGAAACCCAGTCCCGGCAGCTCTGTGCTAGGGAGCAACTTCCGGTACGCTAAGTCTCTCACCAAGTAATACCTAGAGCGCACTAGTGGGGAGAACGACTGCTCACCGGTGTGGATTCCCACCCTGTCATTTAGTATTTCTCGGTATCAACCGCCCCCAGCAGGGAGCTAATACGACGGTAGTGTATATCCCTACACCACCTTCACTGCAGTGGCAGTGTTATGGGAGGGTATAAATTGGAGATTATAGCCTCCGTACAACGAAGTGTATGTATGGATATTTAATCTACTTCGTAGCTATCTAGGTATTCCAATGCATAGTGTATCTATTGTAGGTATTGACCTCACAAGTGATCTCTCAGTACCTGCGTGTGCATGCATTTAGGTATCTGTCTTTTCGCAATTACATACACATACCTAACTTAGTCTTTTAGCTAGAGAATAAGACCTGGCAATCAAACAGGCCCGCAATTGCGGCGCGAGAACTATCAGTTTCTACGCTCTATAGCTATACGCTGTGAGCTTGAATAAAAAGAGATGGCCTACCTTGTTATGCTATATCACATCAAATGATTCTGCTGATGTGTTTTTCAGACATATATATAAACATGTTGGTTTATATTATTAACTTACAGTTGTCTGGTCATGTTTTACTCAGCGGGAACCCATCAAGACCTTTAATTGAATGAGACCGCAAGAATTAAAGTACGGTCATTGCAATACAGGTTAGGTTAGGGCAGACTTGACACCGGTAGGTGGGGTCGGCAGAGATGTCGGGGTTCTTTCATGCGCTCTTCATGCGCGGCTCTTTTGCCCTCAAAGAAGGTGGGGTGTTCGATCTGCGACGCATCGAGGGCTAGTTATACACTACCTTACACTACCAACAGGGAACAGGGGCAGCTCCATCAATTCAAAGCTCTTACACTGCGCTACCGAGACCACCTACGCACTAATCTGGATTCACCACTTTACCAGGAGCTAGGTGATGCAGAGATCCATCCGGCTTATTCATCGTCAGGTCCACTACAACTACTACGACTGTGCCTTAATATAATAGACTCTTTCCACCACACCACCAAGGCAGTTAGTGCTTGGTGGTTGCTCCTCAACAAAGCCGACGGCACGTTTATGCTTGCTAGATGGCCTCTCGTGCCGTGATTACTACCCAAAACTCGCCGACCATACTTCGTATGTGGTTCGGATTTATAACAGTTACGTAGGATAGGAACGATTCTGTTCGTATATCAGACCTCCGGTGGACTTCTTGCAGCAACCTCATCGGAAACCGGACTGCTTGTTCCCTCTCATCGGCCGTGATACTAACGAGCTGGATTTCCGGCCGGAAATTTACGCGGTGCTCCCGAGGAGCTTGAATGAGGCTTGCTGTCGGTAGCTCCAGGGCGGCCCCATGTGGTTGTGTGTATTATGTCAGCTGTTTTTCAAGGCTCAGGGTTGCGGCCACCACGACAATGATGGTCTAGTAACTACCACTTGATAATTGCCAGGGACCTACGTATGTAGTCGTTGTTTCCCTTGTTTCTTCGAATTTAGGCTAAATAAAAAAACTGACAATTTTTTCGCCCCAGTTAGGAGCAATAAGATCGCATCATCCGGGGAAAGGCCTAACCTAGTTTAAAAGCTAGTAAGGTTCATTCTACACTACACCATGCCCTCTGCATCATGAATGCCAAAGCCCTATATATTTGGCATGCGGACGTTATAATAATTACTAGTTTAAACTGGGATACCTCTTGCAAGACCGTCCGAGGGAAATTGTCATTGGAGGTTTCAGCTCTTTGCCCTAACAGTCGACTAAAGACCGAGGCGAGCTCCCCGTCTGCGGCGGCGGGCTTTGATACAGCTTCATATCCCGGAATCCTGCTTGTGTTCTAGATAACTAAGTTCTGTTCGATTACCGTGGCTTGCGCTAGATGACTAGATGATGGAGCTGGAGGGTATGCTTCTCTAAACTACGATAACTTAGTGTACGTACTAATGCATATGAAGGCGGTTTAATACCACGTGTAAAATACGAGTCTAGACACGGTAGCCCCTCGCACTAGCCCGGGTGTGCATCCCGACATGGCATCATCGCCAGTCTTCGAGGCTAATGGCTCATAGCTCATGGCTGATGGCTGATGGCCGTCGATCGCCGATCCGCGGTATTCCTGTTGCAGCCGTGATGGACGACTAAGGAGAATAGGTTCCAGAACTGAAATCAGATAGGCACCGACTGAGATAACTCCACATGTCTAAGATGATCTGGCATATCGGGATCGCGTGCTACCTATGCGCTGTCGAATATTCGACCCCGGTTGTGATGCGTGATTCTTACTTACATTCCAACCTTCGAAGCTCCAGAAGAAGTCTAGCGCGCGGCTCCAGGTTGCTCCTAGCTTTTGGGAATTGGCGAGTCATTCAGTGGATCAAAATCCTAGAATCCTTAATCAACTGCCCTATAGTTAATACCGGCTTTTATGATCTCCGTAATGCTACCCATCGGCATCATTTTACCCCTTGCTATTCCAGGGTGCCTCGCAATCTTGCCTAATCTAGTCGGTTCGGATATCTACGCTGTCCTTGCAGCGGGAATTGTTGGGATGGTATAGCCATGAAATGCGCACTAGAGCAGGACTGGAGGCCTCAGCTTGCTGCTTTAGATAATAGAGTCCGAAGGCAAGGATAACCCAGATAACGCGCGGGAAGAAAGGTGGTCTCGGAGCAGTAAGTTTCATTTTACTCCGGCCCAAATACGAATTTCGGGAAGGAGCGGGAAAACATTCGGGATGTGAGATCAAACCCCGCTCACTGATGACTTGTGAGAACCGCGAGGTTTCTCGAGCCTGTCAGCATAGACTTCTACAATCTTCAAAGTTAGGCTGTGAGTATGTACGCACATATGCTTTCGGGAATCGAACATTGTAAGTTTGTATCTCAGTTACTCGATGGATATTACTCTATATATAGCAACTTAGTGTGTTCCCAATGCTTTGCTTCTCGGCTTACTTTCGTGATGGGAACATGAAAGAACGGCGTACGTTTTGAACCAAATCTGATTTGACCGTATTACCTTAAAAGATGAAGAGTATATTGAGCGACGAATTATTGATTACATTGTCGAGATATTCTATCTACTAATCATGTAGGCTTTTGAGTCTCATGAGAACTATCCACGGAATGAATTGCAACACTATGCCGATATAATGCCACAACAGTAGAACGTAGTTAGTGAGGCCAGCTTCATGATGTCTATTACTATCTCTATGTTCGTAGCGGAAGATGAAAAAAGTGCCAGAATTTTAGAAACGAATCACGATGATGTTTGAAAAAGCACCATAGCTATATTGTACTCTTCCGCCTCTGCACCATGCTTGTAAGAGTTCTACTGCGCCGCCTACCCCAAGCTAGATGTTATACATCGAGAATAGCTTTGACACGTCTGAGTTAGCAAACACCCATGTCTGTGATTATATAAGCTTCGTCGTCATTGAAGCTACGGAATAAGTCTATACCCATGAGTAGAAGAGCATATCCATTGCTACTGAGTTCTCAAACTGCCTGTTTCAATAGCCAGCAGTCTTGTATCTACTAGGTAACACGTGAGGCACCCGACCAAGCCAGCTATAAGATGAATTGTGAGAGGACTCTAGGCAAGTGAACAATCTGTCATTCATAAAACTAATAAACAACAAATTTAATCTCGGAGTCTCAGGCAAAGAGGCACTGAGTTATCCGTTGATGAAGAGACGCGGGGTATCAGCATCCTAAGGACAGCCATCATATGTTTCCCTGACATGAGGCTTGACGACATGAATATAGAGAGAGTATATCGCATACGTGTAGTTAAGGGGATGAAAATGCCGTTCGTGCAAGGCTTTGAGAACCGAGACCACCAGGCCCCCGACGTAACCTATAGTTTAGCCCTGATGGCGGTGGTCTTTTATACCAATCTATCTTTCGCGACCTATAGAGAACTGGCACTGATAAGTTCTCATCATAACTTCAGACCAATTCCTTCTCTCTATCAACTGGCAATGTTATAGCGCAGGCGCATTAATTCTGTAAGCAAGGCATAAGAAGATCCTGTTCTGCCAGGAACAGAACTGCAGCGCAATTTCAGTTTCGGTAGGGTCGTCGCGAGCGTGTCATATGCCATTCATCTTCGATATGGTAGTAAGCTGACGAGATTGTTATCTACGCCATAGTCACTGGGACCTGTCAGTAAAAGTCAAATGTTGTCAAGCTAGACGCTTGACCATCTGTACCTGCTTATATAGTACTATAACATATATATCAATCACTGAATTCCCCGGCCCTTCAATCGATGAGGTGACCTAGGAGACTATGAGCTTAGTTCTTACCTTTAGATGTACAGACTTTTACGACTCCAAGGTGGAAATTATAGATTAAGATAATAGTTAAAGTGTAGCAAAAGATTAAAGTGTCCAATGTACAAATTTTACTCACCCTACATCAATTATCATGAGTCATGCACTCTATTATCAAGTTAATTGGCTGGATAATCTACTAACTGGGGATGCGCTGAAGCATAAGAAATGAAGCCACCACCGACGTCACAGGCTCGTGTTGATCATGTTATCAATTGTAGGGTCTGCCGAGTTCACGCTATCGACGCCTACAAGGCTGAAATAAATGTCTCGGAACAGCAAGTAATAAAAGTTTATTCATAGCATGAGACATACATAGCACTAGTAGACAGATCGCTCAAGGTCAGATCAGCACCGGAACCACGGGGGCTATGCATAATGACAGTGACAGGAAGAGATATTTCGCATTGATCACAAGACCAAGTTGATCATGATTTTATGGTTTTTCTATTGAACTCTGCATTGAATTACAAACAACTACTCGCTTGAATGTATTATACTAAATAGAAATCGGAGTTCCCCACCCTAGATGAAATATTGGACTCCTGAGAAGCCGCCGTAGCTCCAGACTTCGGCAACCTGGGAGAACATGCGCCCTTCCGCATATCAGAGTTGGGCCCGGGCGCTTGTTGCTTCCCAGAAGGAATTTAAACAGCAGTTGTGAAGCTCGTAGATGAGCGAAGCTGTCATGATTTAATAAGATATCGAGTAAGTTATAAGTCACAAACCTGTCGTCCAGGCAGCAAGAGAGACTAAACCCGTGCATCGAAACAAGATTGGGTGTTTATCGAATTGATATACGCATTAACATACATCCGTCTCCGAGTCTTGTACCGCGAGTCGCGATTCGCGACTCCACGAGACCTACAATGACGCCAGCTGACCCGTCAATGCCGCAAAGCTAGGCTTAGACTAATGGTGATTCGGCGATAGGCTGAGAAGGAAGGGGGTGAATTGTCCTAACGGCGTTGCTGAATGTGCAAAGGCCGGCTGGCGTGGCGGATGAACGGAGAGTCGATAAAGGTAATCGCCGAAGCCACGGTGCCAAGCCCGTCCGGAGGCTTGCGAGAACGGCGACGTTAACCTTAACGCCGAAAAGGAAAAAAATACCCCTCCTCCCCTCTCCCCTCTCCCCTCTTCCCATTACCCTCTCCAGAAACACAACGCTGAGGAGGGGCTTGGTTTTAATGAATAGCCAGACCTTGCAAGAGCTCCCCTAATGAAACTCATCCCCCAGAGCTTCTGGGATCCTCGGTCGGAGCTCGCCCTTGACGCTCGTGCCGAATTACGCGATCACTTCCAATCACCATCCCATCGTCGCCGCGGTGTTAAGAGTGCTCCACCGCTCGAGGAAGCATGCTACCCCAACCTGGTTGAATAGGGAGCCCCATAGGTTAATTACTTACTTAAAGTAGGCAGTATGGGTACCTTTCTGTCCATTCCTGAGTCGTGATGTAAATGCCGGTGCTGTCTGTGCTTACTCCTTGGAGGTGATTCTGTATCCGGATGTATATGTCATCCATCCAACCTGTCCCTCTTGAATCCTTTATCATATACACTACCTCTATACTTGAGATATCGTAACCGGCCTTGCTCCATGAACATCCCTTTTTAGAATATACACACACGACTTTGACTATCCGAGACCAAAAAAAGAAGACAAGAAATAGAGAAACGTTATTATCATCATGCCGAAAGTACTCCTCACAGGTTCGTAGTGACTTCAAGAATGCACCCCCCAATACCCCGCATGTCGCCATGCGTATTCATTGTCCGCTTGTCGGGTTGCACAGCGCACCCCCGCGGCAGCCCAATTCGAGAAGATGAAGATGTAGACTGACTTTTGCCTCGGCGACGACCAAACAGGTGGATCGGGCTTCATCGCCAGTACGTGAACACCAAACCCCGACGCGTCGTACTCTTGGAAGACGGCGCGGATGAGGAAAAGAAAAAAAGAAAAAAAGAAAATGGAGCGTTAGCACTAACACGAAGGGGTACGTTTGAACCCTGACACAGCCCACATCCTCGAGCTCCTCCTGCAGCGAGGCCACGAGGTCGTGACGACGGTGCGGAGCGAGGAGAAGGCCAAGATCATCCGCGACGCGCACGCGGGCGCGGGCGCGAAGCTGTCGGTGGTCCTCGTGCCCGACGTGGCGCAGCCCGACGCCTTCGACGAGCTGCTGCGGACGACGCCCGACTTCGACTACGTGGTGCACACGGCGTCGCCCTTCCACTTCCGCTTCACGGACCCCAAGACGGAGATCCTGGACCCGGCCATCATCGGCACGACGGCCATCCTCGAGGCGACCAAGAAGTACGCGCCGGGCGTGAAGCGC
Source organism: Nemania sp. NC0429 (assembly GCA_022578495.1). Classification (NCBI taxonomy): domain Eukaryota; kingdom Fungi; phylum Ascomycota; class Sordariomycetes; order Xylariales; family Xylariaceae; genus Nemania; species Nemania sp. NC0429. Next base: position 186,912 of record MU392173.1, on the reverse strand, counting down.
CTCGTCATCACGAGCTCCTTCGCCGCCATCCTGTCCGTCGAGGGGCTCGCCGACAAGACCAAGACCTTCAGCGAGGCCGACTGGAACCCCAACACGTACGAGGACGGGCTCACGGGGGCCCCGGGGACCACGTACCGCGTGTCCAAGACGCTCGCCGAGAAGGAGGCCTGGGACTTCCAGGCGCGCGAGAAGCCCGGCTTCGACATCGCCACCATCAACCCGCCCTTCGTCTTCGGGCCCGTCGTGCCCCACCTGCGCTCCCTGGCCGACATCAACACGAGCAACGGCAACTTTGCCGCGCTCATCGCCGGCCGCTGGAAGCAAGAGGTCCCGCCGACCACCATGTACCTCTGGGTCGACGTGCGCGACGTCGCCAAGGCCCACGTCGAGGCCATGGAACGCCCCGAGGCCGGCAACCAGCGCTTCTTCGTCACCACCGGCCTGTACAACAACCGGGAGATTGCCGACATCGTGCGCAAGAACTTTCCCCCGCTCGCTGACAAGCTGCCCGCCGAGGGAAACTCTGGCGGCGACTACCCCGAGGGTAACATCGACAACGTCTACAAGTACGACAACTCGAGGGCCACCAAGGTCCTGGGCATCGACTGGATCCCGCTCGAGAAGTCCGTCACCGACACCGTGCAAAGCCTCTTGGCCGTCCTCCCGAAATAAGGCGGCTGGCACGGACGGACGGACGGACGGACGGACTCGTGGCGAGGGGGAGATAGAGGGGAAATTCAAATAAAGATATAATAATAAAAATTAGACTAAATAAAGCAAACTTGACCAGGGATTCTTCTTTAGTATACCTAGTTATCTATTGAAACCGAAAAGATCGCGAGACGAATGGCATTTGACGTGCCTCTGACGCCTGCAGTTTCGTATACTAGATCTAGGCGCAGACGATCTCTATCAACTCATCGATGCATTCGTCTGATTATGCTGCTTACGTATATTGAGCCCCCGCACTCCATGCGATTTTCTTACATGCGTTGTGCCCTTGCATATATATCCGCTCTAATTAGTAAGAGAAAAACTCATCGTATTATATCGGGCCGTACCAGGGTCTATGATCGCGCCAATGTAGATCAGTCGCAGTTGAAATGAACCGGCTCCTGCTCAGGCAAGGGCAAATTACACAACAACAAGCTAAGCGTCGAGTGTATGGGTAATTAGGACTTCAATACCGCCCGCTCAGTTTCTCCAGGTCCAGCTCCTGCATCGCTACGGCGGTTTGCTTGTCCTTGTCCTTGTCCTTGCTTGCGCTTCCCCTTTTCCGGCTCGGGGGGACAACGCCGGGCCCGCCACCGCCGACGCCGCTCCAACTACCCCAGGATTCCCTTGCCTCCTGTGCGTACGACTCGGTGAGCTCGCACAGTTCTTTGGTGGTCGTGGTCGAAGCCGAAGGTCCCGTCGTATTCCTCTGCTGTTCTTTGGGAACTATAGGGTTGTCGCTGCGGGCCGGGGATCGAGATGGGAGGGTTGGGAAGGTAGGAGACCGTGGTGACAGGGGAGTTACGGAGAATGTGGGTGAATTAGGATGATTCGGGGGTGGCGCAGGGAGTGCGCGATTAGGTGGTGGCCCTGAGGGCTCGAGAGGTCTATCGTGCGCCTGAGGTAATCTCTTGGCTGATGCGGGTGGCGTGCTGATTCCTGTTACCGTAGCCAAACCGGAGTGGACGGAGCTTGCGTGGCGAGATCCAATTGTAGTGGTGGAGGCATCTGGCCTGCTGCCTGAGGAGTAGATACTACTCGGTGGGTGATGAGGCGATGCTGCGGCCGTTGTATCTGTCGGGAGCGGGAGATTGCTTGTTGTTGCTCCTCGTCTGTGTTGGTGTACAGGTTTAGGGGAGCGGATTGGTGACGAGGGTAATGTTTCGTCACTCAGGCCTGATAAGGCCAGGGGTGTGGGTGCTCGTCTTTTGAGCACCGGCTGCAAATATTTCCTATCACTGAGCTTTGCTGGTGGCGTCAGTTGCGTGCCTCTAGAAGACGATGCGGATGGGGGTGGTGTTATCAAGGGTGTCTGAGAGCCACTGCGCAGTCCAGGATATGGTTGATTATTATAGGGTATTAAGGGAGGTCCCGGAGAGCTACTCCTTGGGCTTCTTCGTCGCCATCGAAACAGGAAAAGTAGGAAGGCGGTAATTGCTAACACTGCTATTATCGAGATTACAACTATGGCTGCCTTCGCCCCTTCTGTGAGCCGAGAGGAATGAGCCTTGGCTGATGCGGGTGAGCTTGTAGAAGTGGGAATGAAAGTCGTATAAGATTCTGGAGTCTGGGTAGGCGGCAAAGCCAAGAGTGATGCCGAGTCGGGAGGGCGCGTTCTGAGTTCTGGGTCAACAGAAGGCCCAGTGGTTTGGGTATAAAGGGATGTGCCAGTCAGAATGGTATTAGGCGTAGAAGAAGTACAATAGTTGGTCGCCGGCGGACCCGGATCTTGAATTGAGTAATAGCCATTACTACTTCAGGTCAGCAAACGACTGTCAGTCGGCTGATGACTTGTACATACTTCTGGCATTCATTAATAATTAGATCAACATTAGCTTGGAGACAGGTTAGTGGATGATACTCGTATCTCTCAAGATCATAAGGGGACTCACGGCTTTGTCCAGTGTTGCCAATATACACGCCGCAGTTGATGGAATCACAGCAGTATAAATCCCAAAGTCGAGTTCGTTGGTATTCAGGCTGTTGTAGCTGACGGCAGGCTTCCTCTACATTAGGAAGCAGTTCTTCGAAGCAAGCGGCCACACAAGCAGAAGCATTCTCTCTGCCAAACTCCACTGGTCTATTTGGGCGATGCCCTGTTATTGGACCTCGAACGATCGTCCTATCCACGGTGTCTTGACGGTTGTTGGGGGCGGCTTGCTGGTCCATGGCGATTGACTTGGAGCTAGGCCCCGTCTATAATGAGAACAATTTTCTATGAAGTGAAGCAATATGGATAACGAGAGGCATGTTTTGGTAACTAGTGGGAGGGAATGGCTGGACGGCTGGGGCGGTTCAAATCATTTGAAAACGAATGTGGGCAGTATCATGTCCTCTGCGCTGATGGTGGTGAACGATCCGGGGAGAGTGACACCGAAGGTAAGGACCTCCATCAGCTCATAAGGGAACCTGGGCCTATGACCCTAGTCAGCCGCACGGCCACCTATATACCTTTCCGCGTTGATCCATTCGAAGAGTTATCGTACACCGCGAGAGACTAGGATCACATTTCGCACAGCTCAGCAGGATGATCACGGCGATCACGTTACGTTCCTGACAGAAAAGTAGCATGGTGACTGGATAAGTCATCACTTCGAAAGCAGTGGCCGTTACACCTCTTCTGCAACTTTCCGTCTGGACGATAATAGACGGCCCAGGCTGTACAACCGGATTCTTGGCAATCTCTCTCGTACGGGGAGCATTCAGGAGGACTGCCCCTACCCGTATTATGCCCTGGGTGCACGGGGATGCAGCAGGCAATATTTAGAACGCCACAGGCCATAAGATGGCAATGCCGAATATGTAACAGGCCGCAAGCCTGTAAGCGTAGGAAATTGTTCCAGAATCCGAATTAGCGTTCTTTGCCAATGGACGCATGCACACTGCATGCGGTGACGACTTTGTACAGGCCGAAATGTCACCGTGAGCTTGTTGGCTATACACAAATCCCGCCTCCTTGTCACGGGATGCGAAGATGCGAGAATGTGAGTATGAGTATATATGATAACTTTCCTCGGCCGTTGCCAATCGAGGGTAGGCAAGTTCAACAGAAAAGGTCATTTTTGGATATTTGGTTTTCTGGAGGCTTGAATATAGCGCTGTAGACCGAGGGCAATGCACCCCGCCTGTCTCGACAAATGAGTGGCAAACGTCGTTGTGCTCAACGATGAGGCGGATATTGACAGCACATCTACTACCTACCACGAAAAAATCTGGCCGAGCTATGGCGGTGGCCCTGTACCGCTGTGACGATACGGGAAGGGGGCCATTCAAGACGATGTTCTAAATGAAGCCTCACAGAGCTGGCTTGTGTGCTTCGTGTCCCAAGGCTGGCAGAGCGGACCAAAGAATGCAATGCGGCCTGTTCAACCCGATGACGAAGCCGGGGCAAGTTTGATGGCGGGTCGAGAGGCGATATCCACCCAATGAATTCTTCTCGTTGGCGAGGACTGCAGGTTACTGTGAGACCAACAGGCCTCTGGACACTCCGTATTGTGGTACAGACTGCGACAAAATGTGCTGAAGTGGCTCGATAGGGTACGGTATATCAACGTGGAACCGGTAACTTGGATATAGCCGCGGTCCACATACACAGCCTGTTTGCTCTCTCTCTCTCTCACTTTTTCATAACTCTCCATTTCTGTGGTATGGGCATCAACGGATCAGCCATAACACGGTGCAGCCGAGGAGAGCGGCGCCGTAGCAAGACGCGTTCCACCTGGTAACCCCTCGCTGGCGCAGCCGATACTCGCGTGACGAAGCCCATTACCTAGGATCGGTCTCGGCGTACAGCCTCCGAAACCGAGGCCAAGTCTCAGGTAGGTCGGGAAAGATGAGCTTGTCGTATGGTAGTACAGTGATATACCTACGACCACAGGAGCATCATTAGAAGGATTCAAGGAGGTCAGGTATGAGTTGAGAGAGACCAGCAACAGCAAGAAGCTTTGACTGTGAGCGTAGTTGACCAGCCAGATAGACTCGGCCTAGTATCTACAGCCCTTTGCGTCGCCATGGTCTCATGCTCGCCTAGCTCTCCCAGTCTTGCAGCATCAGGTAGCCCTCCAGGCGAAGAGATGCATTATTGGGCCACAGCCAGGCTGCCGACGCCCACCCGACAAGACGGTAAATGGCTCTCGGTACCTCTCCTCAACCCCAAGATAATCCCCCACGTGGAATTCTGCATCATCAAGTAGGCAGGCGACGGGCCTGGGAAAGGGATTGCATGTGCGGGAGCGACTGTGATTGGACCGGCTGTCAATGTACGCTGGGGTGAAATCCCGAGTGGCGTCTCGCGAACGAGAAAGAGAGGATCAAGGCATGAATGAATGAATGCCTCTACCCTCTCGACTCCAGGAGCATCGTCCATAGGAGATCATAGGCGGCCCTGAGTAGGAGGTATCTTGAGGTGCCAAATGTTTACACCCATCACCCATCACCCATCACCCACCACCCACCACCCACCTAACCCACCACCATTTCCTGACTGGGTCTGAGGTGGCAGAGGGAGTTGGGGCATCTCCCAGGACCGATGAAGTAAACCGCATCAGGTGAAACTCAGTAGTGGCAGCGGCGGCAGCAGCATTAAACGTCTGCTCTTCATTTCAACTTCTTTTGCTTGGGAATAGATTTGTTCCGGGTATTTGGACAGGAACTTCTCCTGTTTGCGGCCGTCTGAATGATACCTGTAGCCAGAGCCACGATGAGCTACCTAGATGGATGTTTATTTACAGTAACAAAGATAATGTAGGTGAGCCAAACAGAACGGCAAGGAGGCTGGACAACGTGGCATATAGCTGTACCTATGAAGAGGTATTGATGAGACAAACTTGGTAAGTTCGTTGTTCACTTTCCTGGCTTTGGGCCTCACCCAGAAGCTCATGTTCTGTGCGTTAGGTTCCTTAGGTACTTCTTGTATCTAAGTACACCTTCATTACCTCAGTCCGAACGGGCTTTTTGCTGCATTGGTTCATTGGTTAGGGAGTGATTGGTCTGAGCCTGAGGACTTATGACGTAAGCAGCGCCCTTATCTACCCCCAGAGTCCTAGATACCTGCTTAAGTACCTACCCGTCCCTTAGAATTAGTGTAGAGGGTCTAATTCTAGGTGCAGGGGGACCGTTATCGATAAGTGCTGATTGGCCAGGCTGCTGCGTAATCCATGGTTCCATCATCCTCCATCTGCGACGATGGTAACCGTCCCAGCTTCCGGAGGCATGCACTATTACTACAACATCTCGGATTATGATCCCAGACGGCTTGGAGCAGACGGAACAAGTGACCCAGATGCTCTAGGCAGCACCAAACAGCTCTTTATTACCGGGAAACCCAGATTGGTCTTTATTTCTACTTTCCACTCTCAGGTTCCCTTTTGTTTGGCTTCACTTGCGATGCAAGTTTGGGGGCCTTGCTGTTCTTATTTCCGCCTGAAGCAGATTCACCGGTAGACAGACTCACGGCCTTGTGGGCGTTGTAGAGTTGCGCCATGGATCCCGGCGACCAGCCAGAGCCAACCCTGCCTCCGGCCGAGCAGGTATGGCGGCCCATCTCCCTCCATCCGTTTCCTAGTCTACCTACCTTACCCATCTATTATTCCCCGTCTTGCCCGCTATGGAGACACTCATTCTAAGATTGTGTTAGATGCGGCAGAGGCGGCTTGCAAAGCTCGGCAACTCCAATTCCACACCCCCAGCCCCAAAGACGACATCCGAATCCTCTTCTACAGCCCAGATCTCCGAACCATCACCGGCCTCTCTGTCGGCCTCGCTATCGTCGTCCACCCAGCAGCTCCAGAATCGCGTCAGCGTAAAGCCGAAGCCGAAGCCAGCAGCCCCCACCTCGACCCCAGCCCCCAATCCCTTCTCCCAGCTCGCGAGCAGGAAGGCCGGGCCTGAGGACAGCACACCCGTCGATTCAGGTAATATCCGCCGTGCCAAAAGACCTACAACTGCTATTGACGCAGAGCCATCAGACGCTCTTCCTGTGAAGAAGGCCCACACCGCAGCGACTGCAGTCGGAGAGACGCTGGAAGATTGGTCGGATCGTGTGCTCGGCGATGTCTTCCTCGTCACCCTTGACGAGAAGAGGACCGCGGATGCGCGGGGTGCACGCTTGACCTACCTCCCAGAATTGAGGGCCGAGCTCGAGCAGTCTGGAGAGCCCGTGAAGCTGAGCACGTCCTCTATCGACGCCGCCCTCCTCGAAGCCGCCAACCATGTACCGAGAAGCAAAGCCCTTCTTGACTACCTGCTGCCCTGCTGGAAACGCATCATGAGGGCGAGTAGGCCAGCCCGTCGGCCACCCCCGGAGAGAGAGGCTGTCCTACACGAGGCGAAGCGTCTCTGCATGAGTAACTGCATATTTGCCCTTACCATGCCTGAATACTTCGGGTAAAAACCCTATATTTAAGCCCGTTATTTTGATGGTGTCTTTGTTGCTAACTGTTCCTATTAGTCGGGATCCCAACCCAAACCATGACACCCTGGTACCCTATCTTCTTCGTAACCATGATAATGAGGATGGTCTATGCTTGGATTTCTTCACCGAGGCTGTTTCACGGATGAATGAAGATGACACTATAGCGCCACTCTTTGCCGAGGCCATGGTCATTATGAGCAGTCGAGTGGCGAAAATGACCATGAACGATGACTACAAGCCATATATCAACGTGAGACTGGGCCAAAAATACCAAAACACCAGGTGCTGACATGATACAGTGCCTTGTGACTTATTCGCGGTTCCCTCTCCTCCTCAACGCGCTCGCACAGCATTCCAGATTTCAGGTGCAGCCAAGACCAGACGCAGCAAAGGAAGAATTAGCCAAGGCAACAGAGATGGACACCATCCTTGGACCTTTCTTCGCTCTGTCCCCTCTTCAAACCGATGTTACCAAGACTTACTTCGCCAACCCGCGCACAATTGATGTTGCCCATGTCAAGTCCTCTCAGGAGGCTCTACGTATGACATTGAGGGCTCACCAAGGGGACTTGATAAGCATTGTTAATGCCTTTGTTCGTGCCAGCCCAGCCGCCAAAAATAGCACACTCGACTGGTTCGCGTTCAGTTTGAACTCTAATCACAAGAGACGAGCTCTTCAGGTTAAAGCGACTGAAGTTGCATCGGATGGCTTCATGGTTAACGTGACGGCTATTCTAGATAAGCTCTGTGAACCATTCATGGATGCGACCTTCTCTAAGATCAACAAAGTTGACCTCGACTACCTTCGACGGACCCCGCGTGTGAATATGGGCGACGAGACAAAACTGAATGCTGACCAAGCTACTTCCGATGCTTTCTACAACAACAAGGCCGATGGCGTGTCTAATTTCATTTCCGAAGTTTTCTTCTTAACTCTGGCAGCCCATCACTACGGACTTGGAGCGACAAATTCAAAACTAAAAGACCTAGACAAAGATATCAAGTATGTCGAGAAGGTTATCAAACAGATGGAGGATGAACTCCCTAAAGTTCAGAATGTAAGTCTGTTTGGAATCAGATCGTCGTACTAAGTGCCACTACTAAACCTATCAGGACCCTTTACGTGCTGCTGTAGCAAAGCAGCATATTCAAACTGCTGTAGCCACGGTAGAGAAGTACATTGCTCTTAGGAATGCGATCCAGGGTGTCGTGCTAGATCAGCCTATGCAGACGCTGTCGTTACAGTTCATGCGATATGTTGCGGTATGGCTCCTGAGAACCGCTAGTAAAACAGACTATAAGCCCGGGAAGGAGATCGCTCTCCCACTTTCGACAGATAAGCCTGCGGCTTTCAGTTGCCTACCCGAATACGCCCTGCAAGATGTCGTGGAAAATTTCAAGTTTGTTTTCCGGTATGTGGCTTGCATCCCTTAGTCAATTGGATACTAACTCTAGACCAGATTCATGCCAAACATATTGATTTCTGCAGTTGGTGATGAGATAATCACCCTATGCATCACATTCTTAAGGTCATCGGAGTATATCAAGAACCCCTACTTGAAATCTTCTCTAGTTACGTTGCTCTTCTCTGGAACGTGGCCAATGTACCACCTGAGTCGCGGTGTGCTTGGCGATTCTCTGATCGGATCAGGTTTTGCCAATGAACACCTACTTCACTCACTGATGAAGTTCTATATTGGTATGTGCCAAGGATTGCCCAACTGTGCAGCTCCGCTAACAGCAGTAGAATGTGAGCACAGTGGTGTCAGTTCAGCATTCTATGACAAGTTCAACATCCGCTACGAGATCTTTCAAGTTATCAAGACCATTTGGCCAAACAACGTGTACAAAGAAAAGCTCAGCCGCGAAAGCCGGTAAGTCAAATGGAGTCTTGGTAAAAATGGCTCTTTCTAATACTGTCAGGATTAACCGTCAATTTTTCATCCAATTCGTCAACTTACTCCTCAACGATGCCACATACCTACTTGACGAAGCTCTCACAAAGCTTGCCAAAATCCACGACTATCAGAAAGATCTCCAAAACCAGGGACTGTCACCAGAGGATCGTGATAAGATAAGAACTGAATTGGAGCAAGCCGAACAGCAATGCCAATCTTGGATGCAGCTAGTGAACGACACAATGGGGATGATGAAACTATTCACAGAGACATTACGCGATTCGTTTACTATGCCTGAGATTGTTGTACGGTTAGCGGGCATGCTGAACTACAATCTTGAATCGCTGGTTGGTCCCAAGCGTGGCCAATTAAAAGTTGAAGATGCCAAGAAGTATCACTTCGACCCCAAGACATTACTATCGGATTTCATCGACGTTTACCTGAACCTTAGCTCAAAACCTGATTTTATCAAGGCGGTCGCCGCTGATGGTCGCTCCTACAAACCATCCAACTTTGAAGCAGCAGCCCAACTACTCCAACAGAGTCTTGGGAAGCCTCCTGAGGTGGTGGTCGCGTGGAGAATCCTCAGAAGACGGGTAGCTGAGGCCAAGGAGGAACTAGATCAAGCAGAACTCGACTTGGGCGAGATACCTCCAGAATTCGAGGATCCTATTATGGGAGATTTGATGACCGACCCCGTCATCCTGCCATCGCGACATATAATGGATCGATCCACGATTGTCCAACAGCTTCTGTCGACTCCGAAAGATCCGTTTTCGAACGTGCCAATGACGATCGAGGATGTCGTACCGGCAGACGACCTCCGCAAACAAATTGAGGCTTGGAGAGCAGAGCGCATAGCACTCGCGAAAGAAAACGCGAAGCCCTCTGCCGAGTCGATGGATACGAGTAGTGGCTGATTTCTATCTCGGCATTGCACACAAAACGCGTTCCGCATGGCCGGGCTAAGATGTTGAGGTTTGTTTGATCGATTGCCGCATCATACGGGTTACGCAATGGCATCTAGAAGGGTCGATTTTGACGAGATATGATGGTTGGTAACGTCATCTGGCATAACTCTCTGGAATAGAGTCTACCTTCAGTGGAATAAGAGCCATAACGCCCCTTCGGAGAGCGCTACGCACTTATTACCCCGGTAGAAACATCGGTATTCAGGTATGCTTTTCTGAGAGTTGGGAGTTCATCGCTTAGCGTTGTAGATAGCTCATGTTAGCATCCTCACGACGAGTGCCAGCTGCCCCGCCGCAGTTAGGGCAGAAAGTAGCGAAGGAGAGCTCAATAAATTTTATGCAACAGATAGATGAGAGGCTCACGTATAGAGATATACATTCTTAAAAACTCCATCCCTTCTACGGAAATCGGACTACTCGTGGATTAGTCTCTTTGAGTCTACGTAGCGAGCAAAGCCCTACCGAAGGGCAGGCCACGTCGCACATGTTGATGTCTAACTGATAGCATGTTGAGCATAGGTAGGTAGGTAGAGCTCCACGTAGTCCGCGGCAGACAGTCCATTCGCTTAACGCATGGGCAGCGGTTCATACTATTTTTTTATATTCTCGAATTGATCTGTTTTCCAGTTAACCAGACCGTCATACGCTCCATGGTGTTTCGTTTCTCATACATACATACAATCGCCAGTATTATATATACACTCTACCCAAGCCAACAATTAGCTCACAGAAATCGACGGCGACTAATTCCTTCTCTTGGGGTATGTACCTATCCATCACGTCTTCGAGCCAGCACTTCCCGGCCAACTAGAAAGTCGAGTTCGAGCTCGTTGATCCTCGACTACTGCTGCCGCCTCCCAGCCCCTGCTTCGCCAACCGGTCGAGATGTGTGCTCATGAGATATAGCTTCTTGGAAGACGTTGTGGTGTTTGATGATGTCTTGAGAATATCGCTGCCTTGCACCACGAGCCTCTCGGTGGCTCTGCGCGAGATAGTGTCTCATCATCTCGGACACGGGTTTCCTGTGCTGGTCGTCAGCTGTATGGTTGGTTGATGTTGCTTCGCTTCGTTTGCTTGGCTTCACGTACCTAGGAGCGACAGCCTGCTGTTTGACGTCGGTCATAGCTCACGGTGTCTCGCTGATACCAGTCTGTTGTGTGTTGTTGTTTTTCTCCTTTATTGATGTTACCGTGGATCGTTTTCTAAGACGTCGATACCGTTTCTTAGTGTTTCACTTATGATGTAGAGAACACTGATATTCTTGCTACGGCGTCTAGGCTTTCACCCTGCCAGGTAATCTAGATATATCTATATCTTATATAAGTGTCACAGGCATATTCGACCCGACATGATACATCCACGCTCACCAAGCTTTTCGCCCATTAACATCTCCTCGCGCTTGCGTTCTGCTCACAGAGCATAACGTGAAAAGGCATATACATAATACAAAGCCGAGAATCTACGCCCACAGCACCGATCTTGATACCACATCATTGCCCCGATGCGGGAAAAAAAAAAAAAACCGCTCGTGATGGCTTCATCTGAGAGTGAGGGTCTGTGTGGAGGCGGCGCCTACGGATTTCTTCTTTTTTTTTTAAAAGAAAAATGTCGTAATGAACTGATCTCGTGTCAAAACTACCCTTTTTTATTGTCCCTATTTCCATCTCCCACCTCTGCCAACTCCATGTGTACCCTAGACCAAGCCCAAGAAAATACTAGGTTTACTAATTAATTGACCGTGATCTGTGATGACTTCAAGTCGATCCCAGAAACTAGGTTGCGAACTAGACTAAGAGCGTTGCGGTACTCGTTAATGCATTCCCCCAAATTATCATCTACACGCCAATGCTCATTGATTTAGTACCATTAATAAATCTGTTTTCTCGCGAGATCCCCGAATCTATCTATCTATCTACACGCTTGCTTGCAAGGAAGGCAGTGAGGACTCGCCGGCAGGCCCCCCCGCGATGCGAATTCGATATATCTACAACTTGGCGCCGCCGGAATCCGAGTCGGAATCCGAGTCGTCGGAGTCCCCGTCGTCCATCCACGCGAGATCTCGCGGGCCCCGGGTGCTCGCGTCGCTGATGCTGGCCCAAGAGGAGTGTCTCGATCCGGAGCCGGAGCCGGAGCCGGAGGCGTCGCAGTCGCCGCCGGCAGCGGACCCGCTGTCGTCATCGTCGTCTTCATCTTCTTCTTCTTCATCTTCGTCTTCGTCTTCGTCGGTATCTGTCGTCATGTCTGCGACGTTGAGGCCTCTATCAGCGCCAGCTGCGCGAGAGTGCGGATGCAGATGCAGATGCAGACCGGACATGGATGAACGCGATGGGCTAGGGCTAGGTCGAGGACGAGGAGGAGGGCGAGGACGACGACAACACTCACCGAGATCCACCATCCTCATCGCGCCGGAACCGGGCGGACGGGCGCCGTTGTCGTTGTTGTCGTATGCTGACGGGGCGCGCAGCGTGAAGCCCGTCTGCGAGTCGGGATGCCAGGGCGCCGCGGCCGTCTTGCGCAGGATCTGATCCAGCGCGTCGCCGCGGATGGTCTTGACCATCTCGTTCAGTATGTCCCGCTGGTGCTTGTAGTCGGCGTCCCGCGTGCCCTGCGGCAACGCCTCGAGGCCCCAGTTGATGTACTGCGAAAAGAAGCCCACGGGTTAGCTAACCAAACCAAACCAAACCAAGCCAAACCGCCCTTGTTAAAGCGCGGGGATATACGAAAACTGTGACGAAGGGCGAGGGGCGACAGACGAGGAAAGATTCAACTTACGACGTTGCGGCTCGTCTGCGGCACCACGCACCGCGCCGGGTGATGCCGCATGTACAGGTGGCAGCAGTAGCACGCGGGCTTGCTGCACCCGATATACCGGTCCCCGTCGTCGAAGAAGCGCCGCTTGCCGGCCCAGAAGTGCTCGAGCACCTGGATCTCGGCGTGCACCAGCGGCCTGAAATTCCCATTATCGTACTCCTGCCTGAACCGCGCCACGATGTCGAAGCGCCGGTTCATGGCGTCCGCGGCCTCCCTGTGCCGGTCGTCGAGCCCGCGCGGCAGCATGCGGTTCACGATGCTGTGGATGTGTATGTCCGGCTCGGCCGGCGGGCGCTCCGCGGCGGGCTGCCGCGGCCGTACCGAGACGACCTTGAACTCGTCCAGCGCGTTGCGCAGCCCCGTGTGCCGAGACGCGTCCTCTATCAGCTGCTGCGGCGCCCGGATGTGGTGCGCTAGCCGCCCCAGGCGATGCACGAGATCCTTGACCGCGGCGGACTGCTGCCCGTCGATCGCGGACGGGTCGCCGCCCGACGGCTGTATGTAGCTGCTGAGCCTCTTCATCATGGCGGCGTCCCTCTCCCGGTACGCGAGGTGGCATAGCTCGTCGGGTTCCTTCTCTCGGAAGCGTCCCAGCCATTTGGAGAGCTCGGCGTCTGGTCAAGATTTTAGAACCGATACTGCATGGCATTAAAACCTCTGAAACGAAATCGCACTTACCCTTCGAGCTGCTGAAGAATCGCGCGCATCTTATGATCTCCCTCGAGAGCAGCCTCGCCTCCTTCTTGACCCTAGGCTTCGCGAACTCGAGACACCTGCGGACGAGCTTCCCCTGCAGCGCCGCCTTCCCGGCGTCCGGCGCGTCGGCGATCGTCCGGACGTCGTGCAGGACGAACGACAGGAACAGGGCGCTCTTGGCGCTCTGCTTGGGGTCGTTGGACGCGACCCAGAAGTTGAACCGGTCGGGCGCGTCCTCGAGGCCGACGGCCGAGGTCGTCGACCCGCCCTTGTCGTGGTCGCAGAGGTAGGCCAGGTTGTCGAGGAAACGGTGGACGGGACTCTCTCGCAGAGGCGGGCTGTGCTCTCCCCTCGTGTTCCCTAGGATTTTCAGGATCACGAGGGGCTCGTAGAAGCGTCGCCATAGCTGGAAATATTTCCGGTCTTGGACGGCCCCGTTTGACGGGGCCTTGGATTTCGGAGCTGGCATTAATTAAGTATGTGATGCCCAACCGAGAGCATGTAATTGTAATGCGAGATTTGGTGCCTGAGCCGCCTGTGAAGATGAAGATGAATGTCGCGTGTGATCTCGAACGCTTCATTCAATATCAGAAAAAAGGCGAAATGCGAAAAAAAGAAAGAAAAAAAGGAACACAAATCCGAAGCAAAAGGGGTCGACTGTAGTCAAAGATTGCCCAAATGGGCCTGAAGGTCGTGCACCTCATCATGCATGACTTGTCACATCGAGCCCATATGTAACCGTGTTTGCACCAAGTATGCGCTGGCTCCAGAGCCAGCCTGTCGCTGACCTCTCTGCTCGCCTTGAATTGTTCTCTCCTGCACCGCGGGGAATAAATCTCGCCAATCATAACTCGCAAGACGTGGACGGATTGCTGCAGCTATGCGTCTGGAGCAATGCTAGAACCCCTCTAAACTTGGACTCCAAGTTCGAACGCGATAAGGCAGGCCAATGGATCTCACGTGGGATTCAGGCGTCATTTCGACGCAACATGTTCGCTCGCACTTAACCTTAGGTTATAGACCCAAAGCAGATCCTATCGTTTTGCACGTTATCGATGCCACTTAGTAGTAAGACTTATCGTGGTCGAATTATCATTCATGTTAAGGTCGGTCGGATGATGAGAAACGATATCCAATGAGCATCGGGTTGAGAGTCGGCAGGCAACTAATGCTCCCGGCACGTAGTATTGTCGGAACACACTACAGTGGCGAAAAAGAAACGGACCGTTTACCTAATGTAGTCAAATTTCGCTTGTTTTATCCGTCGAGCTTGAAGTGTGAATCTCTAAAAAGCAACGTCGACTTTCACAATAACATAATGCGCCAAACCCCAATTTCTAACGCCATAGATCTTTAACAGAGTTCAAACTGTCGTCCTGGTACCTATTACGAGGACCAGCATCTCGAGCGAGTAAAGCGTTAGTCACCTTCCAATCTCGCCACCGGCGCCGTATCATCAACTTGGATACCGCCGCGCTTCTTCTCGTCGGCGTCCCAGTACGGCAACCTCCAACCGCCTTCCCCTTGAGGGACGGAAAGCCAGAGTCTCATGAGGTGCCGCCTGGGCATCCCGCTCCCGGGTGCATAGTCGGTGTAGGCTGTACGGGCATGGAGGGTATGCGAGTTGGCGACGAACTGGATATCGCCGACCTCGAGAATCATGTGTAACTTGACGCGCTCGCAAGTCGCCTCGAGGAGTGTGATGGCTTCTTCCTGCGCGGCGGAGAGCGGCGGAATAATGCCAGCGTCTGAGAAGCGCTGAAGACTGCGCACGTAGTAAGGATCCCACTTGCAATAGACGCGCTGCTCGCGCTCCGGGTTGGCTGGGTCCGGTGTTTCTAGGTAGAAGACGGCGCCTCGGATATACGGCTCCTCGCCGTCTGAGGTCTCTCCTTTTCGGTCAAAGTACCAGACCGGCTGGGTAAGTAGCTCTGCGATGTCTGGGCGCTCGACTTGCAATATGTTCCAGACATGGTGGATCGAGGCAACGTCTGATTCCCCGCCGAACTCAGCCCGGGCGAGGCATAGAAGGCCGACAATGTCACACTCATCAGCGTGGAAGTCCTGATAGGGTGTTAGCTGGTGCTCTGCAGTATGTGTATTACGACACCCCCCCAGCGGCGGATCGGAACCGGAGTTGTTTACCTGTCTAGCCGTCGTCTTGTAGATGCGCACCGAGTCAATCTTGGTTCCATCTACGTTAAGGCTTTGGACATGGCCGAGGATGTGACCGTTTCGCTATACGTCATCGCCTATCAGCCATCGGTCTCCATGACGTATTAGGTGGTATAGACAGACTCACATTCTGCGAGATAGGATAGCCGATATGCACGCCCAACCCGAAGTACGCAACAGCTGATTTGAAGTTGCCCCATTCGCTAACCGGAACGCCTTTCCTAAACAGCATAAACCCCTTTCCATTCAGGAGTTCCCGGCGCATGGCAGCCAAGTTGCTCTCCAGGCTCGGTAGAGAGAAGTTTTCCTTGGTGATGCCCGTAATTGGGAGCCCGGACGTGATGAAATTGTCGGCGGCTCGGGAAATCTCCTCAATCTCGGCTGCCGAGAACTGATGAACCCAACGCTCCGGGTTGTTGCTGTAGTCCTCAGGCCGCCATACTGTCGGCCCTTCAATGTGCTTGGGGAAAGCACTGTAGGGGCGGATCTGGTCGTACAATGGGGGGTGCTGGCCTGCCTGTTTGTTAGCAGCTTCGATGCGCACCGAGCTAGTTGTGTATATATAGATATATACCTGATGTCTTCAGCCCGTCAGGAAAGAGGACCGGGTCGACGGTCTTGACCCGGGTTTTCAGGCTTTGCACCGACTCGGGTGAAAGGCCAGCGTCAAGGGCAATGGGAGCCATGATGGATAGGTGTATTAGGGGACCACCCTTCTTTTTCTCTTCTCTTTTTCCTTCTTCTTCTACGTCGCTCCTTGGCCTGTCTCTTGCTCTGTGTAGCTCTTCCTGTGAGCCTTGAGGCGACTAAGAAACAGGCGAGAGAGAATCACGCAAAGTCATAGGAATGAAGAGCACGTGTACCCTAGATCGAATGGGGGAGAGCCCGGCCATGACCTTATTATAGGTATGCCCTCGGTCTCCATTTTCTTATCAGATTTTGTGGCTCAGTCCTTTGTCCGCTTGTCCGCGTCGATGGTACCTGGATCTCGTACTCAGGTCGGCACATATGCTCCCGTCTCAACGGCCTGCGGCTGCCCGGAGGAAGGATACCGGGGGGGTATGGTGGCCCCTAGACCAAGATTGCGTGATCATAGCACAATATGACGACCTATCAAAACATCAGATACGTCCGGTAAGCTACCAGACCGGTCCAGGAAGCCGTCGATTTGCCAAACTCGTTAGAGCGCCGGCAAAGGGATGAGGTATACTGCATCTCGGCGTAGAAGTGGCTGCGTATAACATGTCGTCTGGCGTAGGGCGGCAATGATATTATCACGCATGATTTAAGGAAGATACGTAATGCAGCTGGATAGCTGCAAAGGTCGGTCATTGGCTACGGAGTGGTGAGGAATTGCGACGCTGCGGGAAGAACATCTTTGGGTGAGTGGAGGAGGCTTGATAGTACGATTCCCCGCATACGTAGTAGGTACTTGCTAGCTTGGAGATAATGCAGTCTTATCTGATGTACACTACATACAAACTCTCCCTAAGTTAAAGTACACCAACAAGTACATGGTATGCGGATGCCGGTTTCGGCCAGATTGATAAGCCAACTGTTAATATGTTTAGTAAGTTAAGTACTTACACAGGCATATATGCAGACGCCCGCAGGCAGGGCAACATAAAACAACATAGAAACTCGAAGAGAGTCGGGGTCTGTATAAAGTAAACAGATACATAATGAGGCCGTTTCTACTAAAGGAAATATCAATGGATATAACTTCGTACAGATACTTATTTAGAGTACCTGCATACATTAGATATCTACACTATTTATTATTAGCTCACGACAATAGCTTTGAATCCACTTACTTGTATTCCCGTTACTTAATCTGGCTAATACCACCTTGGCAATGCTGCACTAGGCGCCGAAATTGAGGTTATACTTTGCCGACACGGTGATGAAGCGGAAATGCTCATTCGTCATGCTTGGATATTCCATCTAGGTAAACAACTTTGATAGATAGCCTAGCAATCCTCGCCATATTAGAGATACTAATAGCCTGACATCTCTGTTCATTTAGAATGTGACTATTCCGTCGTCCCCTCATTTTGTTCAACCCTCCACTTTCTGAGCAAACGAATGTAGGAAACAGTGGAGGGTGAAAGCCCGAGAATTGGGACTCGTTGCAACCCGTGGTCACCAAGCAACTTAGCTTCACCAGTTCCGCCATCCGGCTTCATCGCCGACTTATCCCGATAATTTACACAATCGACAGCAATAGTACACTGACAGAACTCTGCTTTCTGAGGGTTCTCTGCTTCTATCATCTATGCTTCTCTCTTTTCTCTTTCTCCCTCTCACCGCTGTCGCTAAGATTACTGTGTGATCGACACTCAAAGTCTCACTCAGCAAGTAGATATCCTAGACACGTGCATGATGGCGCATCTAGAAATCGCTGTCACGAACGGGAGTTGAGCAATCTACACCATTTCATACTAACACAAGCGCTGCATGTGCGAATTGTGGCGTTATGCGGAATATGGGAGAGCATCATTCCCGATGACTGCCTGTCCGGCACCGTTACCCTGGACGCATATGATGCGGAAAGTAAAGTCATTGGCTTTCATCTTTCACGAACTCGCAACTGAACATACTTGTGTCTAGAAGACTCAGGATAACTTGACGAAGATGGCAAACGGATGCTTCTTGCCATTGCCATTGACCTCGGCAGTCCTGCCAAGCATGCCGAGAAGTTCTATATAAATCCCCTTCTCTGTTAATGCTACGCAAGCTTAGAAAGTAAATTGTTCATATCACGTTACGACGTGCCAAAATCCAGTAGATACATATGGCAATTTTTTCAAATCAAGAGAGACCTCTTTACAGCAACAGGCTCTCGTGAGCCTGTTCAAGAAGTCTGCACTGCTGCTGCTACTGCTGCTCGTTCTATCGAGAGACATAGATCCACGAAACTAGTTTATGCATACTTATCCGTAGCATCGTGCTAACTCTTAATCGTTAGACATGGCTAAGAGTTCTTGAATGGTCAATGGGTCATATATTTTATGGTAGGTATTATCCAATGAGCGTTGTTAACTGAGCACCAAACCTTGCACCCTGCGGCCCGAAACGGCCTGCTGCACTGCTAACGGCCCGATGCACGGCGCCGACTGATATGAAGCTTAGTTGCAGTTAATTCAATTAATTACAGCCA
This sequence comes from Nemania sp. NC0429, assembly GCA_022578495.1. NCBI lineage: Eukaryota > Fungi > Ascomycota > Sordariomycetes > Xylariales > Xylariaceae > Nemania > Nemania sp. NC0429. The sequence continues at coordinate 168,075 of MU392173.1, read as the reverse complement.
GTTTAGCAAGAATTCTCTATTTCAGCTACTGTATATCTTACATACATCCCATTACATTTATTATAGCTTTAGTAGGGTGTAATTACAAAGCTGTTATTACAAGTGAAAGCCCAAAGCGAGTCGTATAAAATCTGTATGTCTAGAGCGCCTGTACGACCACCTTCAGTTTAAGAACCGACAGCATCGCTTGAGAGGCTTCGGCGGCTTTAAAATTTAAGAACGATAACTTTGATTAAATTGATTGCAATTAGTTGAGTTAACTGCAACCAACCTTCGAATAAGTCGGCGGCAGAAATTAGACCTTGAACGGCTTGGCGGGCCGTTTCGGACCGAGGGGTGCCTAGTCATCAACGCTCCTTTTAAAATAAGGGGCTCGGTCGTACGCGACACCAGCGAGGGCCTTTTGGCGGTGCGACATCTCTGCTGTGTAACGACCGCGTCACGGAATAAAGCTACAGCGCTACACCGGTATACTACTAGCAAAAGTAGGACGTTATCAAGTCGGATGCTTGACTGTCTGCAGTTGCTTACCTATATAGTGGTATTGTGACAAACAGCGTCTGTTTAAGGAGGGTTATGATAGGAAGTGTCTTAATTGACTTAGTGTCGCCTTTGGCAGAAAGCACTGTGATTGGGAGGAGGTTATGCTATAGAAAGAAATGAGCGTGGCTAGTTTATTATTACAAAAGGGAAAATTTTGACGAAGATTTCAAAACATGTCCTTGAAAAGTTAATACCATTCTGGCGGATAAGCAGCAGGTGGCAGGTTCGTACACCCTTCTTCGTCAAACCGATAGTAAAAATCCATATGTTGCCGCAAGTTTCCATCTGACAAACAGGCACCCGAGATCCAGTCCCCCAAAACTCCGAGTGGCCATAATACCCATTAGTCTTCATGATTACCATCTTCTCTTACGAGGGGAAGCTATATCGACATCCGTAGGAGCTGTAGGAGGGTAATAGCTCGAAGCAGTGCCGTTGCTGAGAGGAGCTGAGTCAAATGTCCATGAGATCTGCCGAGAAGTCATGCGTTTTCACGCAGCCAGTCGAGATTGTTCCAGACCTTGGCTAATCTCATCCTGTGAGTAACCCGTAGGGGCAGATATTTTTCAGCTTGGGCTCGACAACGGTCCTCGATAGTACCTGTGCCAGCAGCCAACAGAGTCAGTCTAGTGATCGAAAGATGAGAGAGGCACTGCGTGCACATACCCAAGGAGGCTGGAAGCGTGAGGAAACGGCCAACCTCCAAGGCCGCAAGCATTTGCTTTACCCAGACACGGGAGCTCCACCTCGGCTCACCTATGGGCAGGTGGAAAGGGCTCGGCATGTGTAGCGTTTGAGCACATGCCTCCATCACTTGGGGGAAAGGGGCGTTAGACACCTTCATACAGAGAAGCAAGGTCGCAGAGTCCGAAGAATCGACGAAAGAGGATTCGTAACGTAGATTTGCATGGTTCATGCCGACGGCATGGTGATATATGCCATGAGGTGGCTCTGGTCCAGACGCGAATAGCCCCCAATGCTTCTCTTTGTTAATGATTTTCTCTTGGGATCACGACTGGCGTTGTTGTTTGGCTTACATATTCTTCCATCACGTCTTCGTAACCAGGGAAGACATGGATGGTGATGTACAAGCTGTTACCTAGATTGACATCATCAATCACAATCTGCCTAGACATGGCGCCCTAGGATATGGAAGACTGAAGATGGGATAGTAAGAGGCTTTATATCTCTCGAGGCTTCAAGTCGAGCTATAATTGATACGAAAGTGGATATGATAGAAATGGCAGGTCGAGGTGGTATCGATAATCCGGGTAGAATGGACGTCGTTAACACCCAACCTAAGTAAGAATCTCGCTTGCTTTATACATTTTCATGACTGCCTGCCGTCGTAAAACTACAGTTACAGATACAATGAACGCTGTCTAGGGTGTCCCAAACATCGGACCTAACTAGAGGGAGTCGGCTTTGGTCAGCATAATGAAATGACAAGCTGGCTTGAAGCTATCATCTTCTTCCCATGAAACTCCTTGGGAGGAGCACACCTGTGCAAGATCCCACAGCCACACACCTTGACCCTGAAGGCGTACCAAACTAGTTTCCTTGGACGTCATCAATTATACAAGACGTGATAGTCTTGAAGAGGGTTTATGTGATGTCCTTGAGGCTAGGAATTGGGGTCTGGACCCGTGTGGTATCCAGCAAGGAACAGCGGACAGCTTGCCACGTCTTATGCCCCTTGGAAGGCGTGGGATATTGTAGCACAATACAACCCAATGGAGTTGAACAGCATGAATGGGTACATTCATTTAGGTATGAGCTCACGTTTATTTTGGTAAATACTGCATGAACACATAAATACGCTTGTCGGTGACCTGGGAAGGTTGCTCAATATTATGGGTTTCGGCAGCTGAGAGGGGATTACTAAGATTCCACAACGACGTGGTCTGACTAGATATCACAGGCATGGAACTCGTGCCATTTCCAACTGCCGATGTTTGGTGTTACGCGTGACAAGGTGCCTCTGACGCGGTATGAGCATCTGTACCTTATCCTCGAGACTATGCAAATACACTCAAGACCCGAGGGACCGTGTAAATAAACAGAGATAAGAAATAATTGGTCGTTGGAGCTCGAGGAGGGCATTCCATTATCATAACAAGGTCGGGCAAATGGTGTCATGGGAGCGTACAGTGGTTGCTCATATTTATGCTGTACCAGCATCCTACTGACCAAGGGGGGAAACACCTCTAGTGAATCCGATTGGTAGTACGTCTACCTAAAAACAGCATTTAAAGGGCTTTTCCGGAAGTTATAAGCCCCGACGCCTCTTTTGTTGTTCAAGTTGTGTGCCGCCCGACAACTTCTGCCTGTTACCTACTTTCTTCCATAAATCGCACTCATTCTTTCAAGCTCAGAGCCGTTCTGATCTGCCGCCAGTCCAAAAATGTCAGTCGACCGTCAGCCATCTCCTGGTAGTAAACGGACAGATCCCGCTGTCCGCATTATTATCAAAGAGGCTGAATCGCTGATCAGCAAGGCCGATCTCCCTTATCCTTCACCCGAGCTGCTTGAATGTTTTATTTACCTCGGGCTTAACCCTAAGGCGGCTGCTGAGTATATCATCAATGCATGCCAATCCAGCAACGATTCTACAGCTACATTGATGTCACTGGTGGAAAGCTGGACCTTCATTGTGGAGGCTAGTGAGTAAACGCATTTCTTGCTATCATCGTCTCCGTCCCAAAGGCCTATATTACATACTAATTCGCAGGCGTCAAGTCTCGAAACATGGCCAAGCACCACCAGAGATAGATGCCTCTCTCCGTGCTGAGATTACCTTGCGCGACGGTGGCAGAGATTGTATAACTGGAAAACGGGGCACTCTCTGGGATCCATTGGTCGTGCGACCAATTATCCCAGTGCCTTCACAGTGGCTCACGGATGATGTACGTGATCTTACGCAAAAAAAGGGTTTCATCCCTCCAGACACTAACTTACGGGTATCAAGTGCCAAATATCTGCCATGCTCGGTGTTTTCTTCACGGAGAGTTACAGAGACTGGTGGCTTGACCATGCTCGGGAGCCTCACAGGATGCACCCACTACGCTATCATTGGCTTGTTCGAGAATCGTCTGCTTCTATTTTCTCTCAAGGGCTTATCGCGCTGCATCGAAACGAACCCTCCACGATAGAGGTCAGTTATCCGCTTAGTAACTGCTCAGTTCCTACGTTTCATGTTATCAATGACTGATATTCAAGGGCAGTACACGGTCGAACCTATTATGATCGGGACTATGAAAGAGGACATTGAAGTGGACGGAAGATACCCGCTGCTGGGTGACCATTCTCGGATGGGGACACTGAACGTAGATTATCGCTTCCTTGGAACACATTGTCGACTGAGTCCCACTATACGATGGCTCGAAGTCGCCAGACAGATGTCACTTAGCAGGAAGGTCCCTAACACCCCTTCGTTGGCTTCAACGCTAGCGAATGCGTTTCCAATCCCAAGCTTGGTCAAAGTAGGCAAGGCTACTTTACTCGGGATCGTTCTGCCCCTGTGGCTCATGGTCCCGAGAAGAGCGCGAATTGCGGTTTACAAGGGCTTACGACAAGTCGGTCGGCGATTATATGGCCAGCGCGACAGCCCTGCTCAAGTGCAAAAGCTTCCCTTCGGACTCTATCTGAAGTTTTCATCCTGGCCAGATAGCCATCAGAACGAATTCAATGCGTTGAAGTTGATCCGAAAATACACATCGATCCCTGTGCCTCGACCTCTGGATGTAATTACTATACCGGCAACAGCGCCAGGCGGAGAGTCATACAAGCAAAACTTTTTGCTCACGACCCGTATGCCGGGACGGCCCATAGCTGACAGGGAAACTATGTTTTCGGATCAAGACTGCGCCGAATACGTTGCCCAGATGCAAGATATCATCACTCAGCTGCGGACCATCCCCAGGCCCGAGGAGTTCGAGTTTGCTATCTGTAACACCTTGGGAGGGCCCTGTCGAGATGGCCGAATCCGCTGGTCAAACCAAATAGGGCCTTTCAAGGACGAAGAAGCGTTTAATCAGAGCATGCTATACTCGGACGATCCCGCTCGGCGCGGGCATCGCATCGTTTTCACGCACGCCGACCTCAACGCACGGAATATATTGGTCAACCAGGTCATTCGCCCCGACGGTACCTGGGGCTGGGAGGTGTCCGGTATTGTGGACTGGGAGGGTTCTGGCTATTATCCCGAGTATTGGGATTACACGAAATCCCTCTATGAGGGATTCAGATTTGGAGCGCGATGGTGTGACATGGCGCACCGGATTTTCGAAGTATGTGGCGACCTCAAAAAAGAGTTGGAAGTCGAACGAAGGTCCTGGAGGGAGAGTATATTTTGACCCAGTTTCACCGATCTCACCCTGTAAGTCGTTGAAGTCGTCATTGGGCGCTTAATTCAATCAGGCACACGTACTATATAGTGTACCACCGTGGCCGGTGGCTGTCTCAGGGATAGTAGGTAGACAAACAGCATCTATGCACAAGTTGGAAAGCCATCTGGGAAAGCGTGCCCGACGGGTTTTTTTCTTTACAAGTAATAGCAGATAGCAAAGCCCCCGATTTTCCGTATTGTTGGGAACAAGAGATTCATAACTGACTTGACTGATCTTGGACATTTATCGCTACCATCCTGAGCAGGAGATGGACCTCGCCCGCTGCACCAGCCCGCTGTCCACACAGAACACGCACACGGTCGTATTCCTGCACGGCCACGGGGACTATGCGAGAGGAGATCCAGGGGCCGGGATCAAAAGGGAGCGTTGCCAGCATCCGACTTCTGAGTAGGTAGGTCGTCAGTCATCTCTGTTATTTAACAAGCCGCGAAGACAACTCTACTCCTTAGAATCCCGGGCGAGGCGGTACATGCATACACTACCGGCACGCAACAAGCGTGAATAATTGATTCTCATTCATAGCGTATGCAAATTCTCTCCCTTAAAAAAACTGCAGTGAAAAACTCGCTGACCCCCATATGTGTGAATTTGATGATATCTACCAGATTAAAGACCCATCACCCATCCGGGATTTCCCCCGCCCTCCCCCCAAAACGCCACCCTTTATTTTCCTTGCTTTCTTCAGTATGTCAAGCTCAACCCATCCGTTGCCTCTTCGTGGCCCGGCTCGGACTCTCTAGATCCTCGCGCATGATCTCCTCCGTGCCACTTGGACTTGGTGTGTTATTGCTAGGCGTCCCCGTGTCCGCAACTCGACCAGGGTCCAGGTTGTGCGGCGCCGTTCCGCCCGCGAAATCTGTGATCTCGGGATGCCAGTCTAGGTTTGCGTTATCGTGGAAGGCGGTGGTGTCGAAGTTGAAGTCGTTACCACCTGCATCGGCGGTGTAGGCGTTTGGATCTAGGTATTGACTGATATCTAGGTCTTCCCCAAAGTAGTCGGGCGGCTCCTCGAAGCCGGGTATACGACCCGAAGGACTGAGAGGCCCGAGGAGGTTGCTCAGGTCCCCGAGCTTCTGAGATTGCTCGTTTTGCAGCCGTTGAAGCTGTTCTAGCTCCTCCTCGGTCTGGGACATACGTTGAATGGACTCCGGCATCCCCGGGGGTATAACAGGGGACAAAGAGGCTGAGGGATTAGTTGGTCGTGTGCCTGTTGTCGGTGTCCCAAATGTACCTGGGTCAGAGGCTAGAGGGGCTGTTTCGCTCGGTGATAATATGGAAGGTGTCGGCGTCGGCACCGCGTTGTTATGGGTCCTCGACATGATAGATAGCATGCGATCCCGTTGGTCATTCGTCATGTTCGCTGTGGTATTGGCGGCCACGTTTGATAGGTCGATTGGCGTTTTCCCAGTCTTGCCAGCATTCGAGTTGGTATCTTGAATGAGTTTGAGCATACCCTCTTGTGGGTTGGATCCGAGCTCTTGTTTGAGATAGGATGGTGTGCTGGCTGATTCGACGGGTGTATCGTAAAGCTCAGTAACATGTCCTGTTTGTACTTCTTGAGTGGGAAAACTAGAATAGGAGGCGGGCTGGGGAGCTGCGGAGTGTGAAGAGGGCTGGCTATTAGGAATTGGTGGTAGCAGGCGTTGTGCCCTCTTTGGCGTCCCGACTTTCGTGGGGTTGGGAGACATGTGCTGTTGCACCCAGTCGTCGAGGTCAACAACACTGCCTTGAGCTGTCGAAGGCATTTGTACATTAGGTATGATACTGGCAAGGAGATCATTCACATTCTGGGTCCCGCCCTGCTCCTCCAACGATTTTCGGAATACGTTTGCCAGGAAGTTCAATATAGCATTGATAGAGTTTTCGTGCCGGCTATGCATGTTCTGGAACATCATCGCTTGTTGAAAAAGCTGATGATGTTCATCCCGCAATCGAGTGATAGCGTCGCTGATTTGCTTTTGGCGTCGTTGCAAGGTTGCCATTTGGTCTCTCACAAGAGCCAACTCTTTCTTCTGAAGTGGACCTGCCTCGGGAGCTGGCAAGGCTCGATTAGGTGCGTTCGGTTGACTCAAAGTCTGAGCAACAGTGTCATCAACCGGTGTGGCATCATCATCACTGTCACCCTCTACATCATCACCTCGCTTCTTGGCACCCTTTTTGCCGTTCCCGCTCTTCGGCTTGTTGATCAACCACAGAAGATTCGGGTGGCCACGTCGGAAAAAGGGATTGTAGTATTCGCTCGGGCTCTTGTTCTTGCGCTCGCTGGCCTTCATGGAGTTGTCTGAGAGGCCAACTTTCTTATGAAAACCATACATGTTGAGCTGCCTGACAAACGATGCATAGTTGTTGTGCTTGAACAACTCCGGGATGAGCGTCTTGGCAAATTCATCTTCATCGAGCACAACAAAAGAGTCACCAATGTCAGACCATCGAATGAGATCAGTGTTCTTCCCATCTTCCAAGAAGCTATAAAATATTGAATATCAGTCAACCTGCTAGGCGGGATGAAAGCGTGGGCAACATCGAGATGGCAAAGATGGCTTACCTATTAAGTTTCTGGACGAAGGGAGGGATCTGTTTTCTTTTGGCCTGGGCTTCCCTCTTGGCCTTCTGCGCCTTCTCTTCAAGCACTTCTATATTATCGTGCTCGTCCAATGATCCATTCGTCTGATTTGTCAGCGAGGCATCATCAGCGAAGCTAGCCCACGGATCATTCGGTTGCGGCGAAAACGTGCGACTAGAAGTAATCAAGGCATTGTTCACGCCCCTCCTGGCCAATGCATTGGAGGTAGTAGGGGTGCCCTGGGCGAATTGGGCCTGAGTGGGAGACACCATGCTGTAAGGATTGATGGGGTTGGCGGCGTTTTCGGCGAAGCTGCCAGCATTGCTTCCATTCCATCTAAGCACCTGCTCGGGGGTATTGTTGTATGGCTGAGGCATTTGTTGTGGTATCGGTAAGCTACCCGGAGCCGCTCTTTTTCGAGGATTTGGAGTAGGCATCGGGCGGTGATGGGTGTACATGGATCATATGATGGTACAAGGGGACGGCGAGGCGACGGGGAACGCACGCAGAGAAGACGCAACAGTACCGACGAGATACCCACGGTGTGACAAATAGGCGGTAGATGTAATGCTGATTCGAGAGGGGATGCCAGTGAATGCTGACTGGAGTTGTTCGCGCGCGGGGGCAGGACAACGTATGGGCGGATTTCCGGCAAGGCTGCCTGTCGCGTAAGTTAGGCTGCCAGCGTCAAGGTGCAAAGTGCAATTGCACGTGTGGTTCGCCAGCGAGTCGAGGCTGCGCAATGCAGCGAGCGTCCCGGGAAGAGGTGGATGGTGGAAGAGATGGCAATCGCAAGTAGCTACAGCGCCCGTAGTCAAGCCGTTTCTAGTGACGATGCGTGGAAGGCTGGAAGTCTAGAAGTCTAGCGGAAGGGCGAGTCCCCTTATCACAGGTCTTCTTCGACGTTCGGAGCCCTTCAACCCACATATATAACAGGAGAGGTTGAAGAAGGCGAGAGACGGGAAGAAAGCGAATCAGGCGTGGAAAGCGGAAAGAAGCTTCCAAGACCCCGCTAGAAGGAATTGTCTCTGGCGACGCGACAGTGACAATGGAAAGGGCTGAGACGACGTGAAAGAGCTGGCAAAGGCGGCGGGCAAGGCGATGGAGCCTGTGTCCTCGAAACCGCGACACGGACGTGCTGTCGCGCTCTGTGATCCAAGGAACAGAAGATGGCTGAACGGCTGGACGTCGGATCGCCCGGTATCGTGCAGGAGGGATGCGCGCGAGCTAACCCTGCCGATCCTTCGTTCGTTCTTCGTCGTCGTCGTCGTCGTTGTCGTCGTTGTCGTCTGTGCCTGTCGTGACGATGGGTGGTGCCGCGAATGGCAAAACGCAGCAGGTTAAACGTGGTCGGTCAAGCGTAGAGTTGAGTGTTGCTCCGTTTCGGAGGCGCTGGGAAAAGATGGCGTTGCTTATTTTTCATCAAGAGGTCTTATTATTCCTTTGACCGATAATTCTGGCACCACGGGCCGCGAGACAAACTGTCTTCTGGCAGGGCCAAGCCGATGTCTTGGCGACAGCCTGTTCTCTTGTATCGGCCTGGCAGGTTTATGATGATGGGGAATGCGGTGTTCTTCCTCCCTCCCGCGAAGGACGGCTTCTGGCAACGAAAGGCTGTGATGGATCATGGAGGTGTTAGCTTGGAGGGCCCAATTCCACGAAGAAGGCAAAGTGCCTTTTGGGGGTACTTTAAGGTAGGCAGTCGCTGATAAGGTTCTGATAGGTGCTTTAGGTGGGACTGTTCGGCTTCTGGTTGGCAGCTCCCTGAGTTGGGTGGGTACCTGGGTGAGACCATGCTGTAGTCATCATCATGATTGGCAAGCAGAAAGTGTACCTATCTCGTACTGGGTACCACAAGAGCTGAATGACCTCAACGACAGGACGATAAGAGGGAGTACGGATGTAGGCAGTCACGGCCTACCCATGTATATATAAAGTAGCTACAGTGCAGGGACCCTAGGTCCAACCTTTCCCTCTACATACTTAATACAACACCAAGATGATTCCCTGACAATGGTAGCTAGCGATCACGATCGTTGCCCTCTGGGCTGAGCTTATTATTACGCCTTCGTTTTTGATTTCGTTTTGATTCAGCACGAATGAGGAGATGCAACTTATATTGTGAGCAGTGCGAGGAGATGTAACTTGGCACGACCACCACCACCATAGACCATACCCTGCACCAAGAATCCGCGGGCAACCTACCTTACCCTTTCTCTCTCCCTCTTTCTCCTCCCTAGACCTTTCGGCTATCCACTGGTCTACCTACACCTCTCTACCGTCCGGGAGACCCTTCGGCCGTCCATTGGTCTCTTAATATGTACTATTTCACCTCGACCGGGAAGAACTCCCATACCTCGGCACGAGAAGATGCACGACGGATCAGAACGATTGGAACGATTGAACGATTAGAACGATTAAAACGATGAGGGCATCGTCATTTTTTGCAGGGGGCAGCTGTAGGCAGTCACGGCCTACCCATGTATATATAAAGTAGCTACAGTGCAGGGACCCTAGGTCCAACCTTTCCCTCTACATACTTAATACAACACCAAGATGATTCCCTGACAACGGAGTACATCAGACACTTCAAATCCATAATATAAGCCAGGTACAATACGAACAAGAACTACTGCTAGTACCTACATAGTGTACCTGGCGATATTATATTGCATGTCCCCTATTTTGTACACTACATCAAATTTGAGAGTAGGTATGTGGAATTACATGTAGTCTATACTTCGCGGGAGGGGCAGAAGCTCTCAGTCAGTCCACTATGTCTCTGCCTTGGGAGGTCCTGGGGCTAACTTGTTTAGGTAGCAGGAGATGAACATCGCCATTCACATTTGTTGAAGGTTGTTCGAGGTATCATAGAACCTCTTCAAAATGGCAGATGAAGAGGTAGGCTCGGTAGGTATACGTGTAAGTACTTGTTGGAAATTTCGAAAGCATTATTTACATCGGCATAGCGCCTTAGTCTGGGCTCGAAAGTTGATGTTTGCAAGCAATCGCTGAGAGATGGACAATTACGTACGATAGAGGGAAGATCGAACACGACCTGGTCCGCTAGTGGCGTGATAAAACCGTCTTCCCACGGCCTAGGACAGACTAGAATCTTAACACACGAACAATACCTATTGTAATTCGCGAGAGAGAGTTGACGAGAGCTACCAATCCACATGTATACTGCGTGTATCTCATCTCGCCCCTCTGCCAGCAAGGGCCGATGCTCTGGCTAGTTTAGCGTTCCTCGCTTGATCCCACTCCCTCCCCGATCTTCCGGATTGTGCCTCTCTGTGGGCTCGCTTCTCCTCCTTAAGCGTACGAGCCTTCTCCCGAGGATCTATCACAACCAGCTCTTCCTCGGCTTTCTTCCGGTACTGCAGATCTTTGCCGAGCTTATCGGCGGTGAAGCTTAAGGCGTGCGACATCCAGCCTTCATCGTCGCTATCCTCCTTCTCGGCCTTGTCCCAGGATGTGCAGCTTTGACAGTTAGCTATGAAGTGTAGGTCGCATAACTCTGCCTCGCCATCTGCTTCTCCGGAAGGTTTCTCCTCCGTGTCACCACCGGCTGTCACCGTCGGCTGTTCCTTTTCAGGGCCCGCCTGTTTCAATTTTGTCTTAAACGCTTGAAATAGGGACAGGTCTTCGTCTGCAGTCGGCACCTCGCCTCCCCTGCGCCGTTTCCGACCACGTGAGGATGTGGCAGGTATCATTTGCTCAAAAGCCGACTTTTTGATTTCTTGCACCGGCTCTGAATGTATCGTCCGTTTCATGGATGCTTTCAGCGCCGCAATTTCTTCGTTGGTTTGTTCTAGTGCCGTCTTTTTGGGTACCACTTCCTTCTCGGGGGGCGATTCATAGCGTGTGAGCCTGGGTTTCTCTTCTTTGGGCGGGGGTGAGGGTTTCCGCGGCTTCGGAGCATCGGAATGGGATTCTCGAACAGGTATCTCTTTTCGTAGTGTCGTCTCTTGCTTCTGTTTCGTAGCTGTTGGTATTGGCGCCGGCGGGTCGTCCTTCATATCTACATCCGTCACAATACGCGAATCAAACTTCGCCTTTTTAATTTTTGGAACATCCCCATCGCCCTCCTCATCATCGTAAAAACTTAGGAGTTTCTTGCTAGCCTTTGGTTTCTTTTTCTTCCTCTCCGTCGGGGCCGTAGGTTCTGTAGGCCGAGCTGTACGTGCCCTCTTTTTCATATCGTCAAAAGGATTGACTAATATCTCGGTGCCGGTGATCTTGATGGCATAGAGGGGCCGCTCACTGCCTTCGGGAACCTCTGCTTCTCCCATGCGCGCGAGGTTATAGATGGTATCACCCACTACTCTCCCAAAGACGGTGTTCTTGCCATTGAGCTCTTCAGCCTTGTCCAAGGTGAAGAAGAACTGGCTTCCATTCGTGTCCGGCTTGCTCTCGTTTGCCATGCCCAGCAATCCCCTGCGGTTGAATTTTAATCGCGAGTGAAACTCGTCTTTGAAATTCACGCCCGTCGACCCGGCATTCCTGCCTCGCCGCTGGTCCATTGGCCATGGATCCAGATCGCCACTATATGCGCCGCCATCGTAAATGCATTCGCCCCCATTTCCAGTACCCGTAGGGTCGCCTCCCTGGATAATGAAACCGGGAATCAATCGGTGGAATATCGTATTATCGTAGTACCCATCGAGACAGAGCTGTAGGAAATTTCGAGATGTAAGCGGGGTTTGCTTCGCGAAAAGCTCAACGGATAGATCGCCGAGGGTCGTGTGTAGAATAAGAGACGCGGTGGGTTGAGGCTCGAGATTGTAAATAGATGACATGGTACTGCGCTATCTTGACCACTGGCAGAGGGGTTTGACCAAGTGATTCCCGGGCGGGAGAATAAAGAGAGTTTGCTAATGCCTAGACGATCATGCGATTCTAACCTCAGCGATGGACGGTGTTGCACGTGGAGGTAGATATGCTGTGTTTGACACGGTTGGTTGGGGATTATTTCGTAGATGTAGAAGTTGAGAGGCATCGCCAAGCCGCCTTACGCCCAGTCTTAGGTAGCTGCACAGCTGTTTCGTTATCTTATCAGCGTACCAGCATGGATGCGCAGCGGGTCCCACCCAACTGGGCCAGCCCTGCAGCCATTATGCGCCGGTCATTATGCAGGACGGTTCGATTCTGCTGCCGCTAAAAACTGTACCTACTCAAATTTGGCATCAGGTCCGTCATAAGTTAAATACATCACATATAGACCTGTGTTAGATAATAGATGGCATTTCATCCGCGACGGAGAAAGGAAAGGAAAGCACAAAAGGCAGCGAGAGAAGCAGAATTTGTTGTTTCAGCAACTTCCTCTTTTCGATCCAAGTCGTCGTTGATCAAATCCAGAAAGCGGCAGGCCAAACTATTCTCAGCCTCATTACCCCTCCAATATCACCCTGCTGCTAATAAGCAAAAACCTCGTCAGAGAACCGACGCATGCCGGAGCAGAAAAAATCCACCATGTCGCCACCTGAGCAAGATTCGAATAAGCCGCCTGAAGAGGCCATCAATGCGGTCTTAGTTCCTTCAGACGAGATCCCCGAGGGTGCACAAAAAGTAGAGGAAATCGATTTCAATGCATTCAAGGGAAGGCCAATAACCGTGGATGACATCATACAAGGTATGGGCAATATGGGTTTCCAAGCCTCCTCTATCGGAGATGCTGTTAAGATCATTAATAAGATGGTAAGCCATAAACACGCCAAGACTGGAATTGAGAGACGACAAGTAACATGGCAGATCAGCGAGCATGGCGCGACCCCGAGACTGGCGACAAAACCACTATATTTTTGGGATATACTTCCAACATGATATCATCCGGCTTGCGGGGCATCTTCCGGTATTTGGTGGAGCATAAGCATGTATCATGCATCGTGACCACTGCTGGAGGAGTTGAAGAGGATTTTATCAAGTGTCTCGGAGACACGTACATGTCGTCCTTTAGCGCAAAGGGCGCCGACCTCCGAGCCAAGGGTCTCAACAGGATCGGAAACCTCATGGTGCCCAATGCAAATTACTGTGCCTTCGAAGACTGGGTCATGCCCATTCTTGATAAGATGCTCGAGGAGCAGGAGGCTAGTAAAGGTACTGACGAGGAGATAAACTGGACGCCGTCGAAAGTCATACACCGACTTGGAAAAGAAATCAATGATGAAAGATCGGTTTATTATTGGGCATATAAGAACGACATACCGGTATTCTGCCCGGCCCTGACGGATGGCAGTTTAGGCGATATGCTGTACTTCCATACTTTCAAAGCATCTCCGAAACAGCTCAAGATCGATATTGTGGAAGACATACGTCGCGTCAACACCATAGCCGTGCACGCAAAACGAGCGGGGATGATTATACTAGGTGGTGGTGTCATTAAGCACCACATTGCTAACGCCTGTCTTATGAGGAATGGTGCCGAATACGCTGTCTACATAAACACGGCGCAGGAATTCGACGGAAGCGATGCTGGAGCGAGACCAGACGAGGCTATTTCCTGGGGGAAGATCAAGCCGGGAGCCGACCATGTCAAGGTAATGTCATACACCTCGTGATATCCACGCCTTCTTCAGTTAGCTTACAAGCACAGGTATACTTGGAGGCTTCTGCATGCTTCCCGTTTATCGTGGCTAGCACCTTCGCGAAAGATTCTTAAAGAGTCTAATGTGGGACGGTTACTGTGACACATCGTGCCTGGTGATCATACTTCGACACTATTAAAGGCCAAAGATGCTTAAAGGGGCTCGAGTAGGCGTTGCAGAGTAGGTATGTGGCAGGCATGGCGGATTTATCGGGCAAGAGTCTCCTGGAGAGTATCGCCTCCGGATGAGCTCGTTACCTAATAACCTACCTAGAGGTATTCTACTACCACTGTGAATAGTGAAATGTAGCCGAGCATAAGAGTCTGGGCGCGCCTGAGTTGAAGCGTTTACATCACGTCCCATGTTCGATCAAGCCATTATACTTCTTCGTTCTTTCTTCCTTCGCCTGTCAGGCTAGCGAAACTCTCGCCACCAAAGCCTCGGGAGGGAGGCTTGGAGGAAGCTTTCTCTACGAAAATTTTATCAAACTTTGATCGGAATTTCGTTTGCCTACAAACCTCAGGTGCCTGATTATTGTATAGCGATTCCTTGTACGGCTCTCGAGTATAGAATACCTCCCTTTCCTGGCCATTTCAATAGTAACGCCGTGAGGGCAGCTGGATCGTGGTTGAGTATCTTTTCTATGTTGGTGGTCCCTCTCCGTCAACTATTCAGCTATCCGCTTTCGCCTCACACGACGCTTACGGCTACTACGCCAAACCTCAGTTTCTTCCCATATGAGAAAACGGATTAATGGCTATCCTAGCATAATTCGGGCATCGATTCCATTGTATCATCGAATTTTGGCTGCATAGCACTAATACCACCATCATGAGCATTTATTATGATTGGCGTGGCGGCGAGGAAGGAAGCGCCCAGGTCCAACCGCCAGGAACAGCAACCACGAGCATCGTCGGATCAGCTTTCAACGCTTACGGCCGGACTTCTTACCGCGAAACGCAGGGACAGCAAAATAGGCGAGCCGCGACTCGCCATTCTCCTCTGCCTCTCTGGTTGCCTGCTCCATCGCGCCTTCCTCCTATGCTGCCGTTGCAGTGGAGTGCCGAGGACTCTAGCTCGGATGAGATTGAAGAAGCTGCGTCAATTATGCTCAGACTAAACCCCGCCAACCGATATAACGCTCGAAGAACCCAGGAGTTACTGGACAACAACGATATACAAAGGAGCTTCAATACCCAAGTATACATGTATAATACTGTAGAGCCGCACGCAGGCTCTTCTAATCGGGGCAACTCGTCTGCCTCAACTACGCCTAATACTACCAAAACCTTGAGTGAGCCTGCTGGCAGTGGGTAAGCGACACCTTGTGACTCCTCAATACCAATGAGTTCGGTTCCTGTCATCAGCCACGACCGGTTTAATGAGCCAGTATTTGCTGCTTGTCACGTTGACATGTACTGACCTAAGATCATCTGTAGGTGTAGGCCCGGACTTGGCGAAGGCTCATGCCACGAAACTCTTGAACATGGTTCAGAGCAGCCCGAACCTGACGGTACCGGACGTGCTACCACGCCCGATTCACAGGTTACTGTAGAGGGCCTTCCTGGACATCTCGACCAAAATCATCCGGCCATGGAGGAGCGGGAACCTGTTAAGGATAGCGGTACGGACCCCGATATCCAAGGACCTTCGCAAGAAGAGGAACGCACGCAAGAGAAAAGGCAGAAACGAGGGACACGCAAAACCAGAGCCTCCAAACTGACAGATCTGAGCGAGAAACCGACCGCAGCAGGAGGCTCTAGCCGGAAGGAAGCAATAGACCCCGAAGTAGCAAAAGTAACAGCCGAGTACATGGGGAGAGCCAAGGGTGATCACATGAAAGCCGCCGGATTCTGGTTTGAGAGAACAGAACGGAAGAACGACGAGCCCTGGGCTGGGCTGCAACGCGGAGAGGAATTCATCGAGGACATGAAAAAGGACATCTTGGATCCGGCAGAGCTGCGGCGTTATCTAGAAGAGGAAGAAGAGGAAGAAGAGGAGAGGAAACGCAAGCAAAAGTCGAAAAGAATCCGTCGTCGTCGTCATCCTCCTCGCGCAAAAGAACAAGGCGGTTCGAGTTCGCCATATATGTCTAGAGCACTGAAGATCGCACAAGAAGAGCCGTTGCGCACAGCTCTGAAAGAGACCTCTGGCGATCCAGGGCCTTCGTTGATGAGATCAGCCCAGTATCCAGAGATACTAGCTTCATTGGAAGACGACATGGACCTGTTCACAGAGCCAAGCAACAAGGACACGCCACCGCCTACGCAGCCGAAAGATCACGACCCTCCCCCGGAGACTCCAAAGAAAAGAAAGCGGAGTTCAGGTCCCGAAATCCTGGAATCTGACCGTAAGTAATTCTCCGAGGCCATTCTCTTTCCTTTGTGTTTGCCACTTTCAGGTTGTAATAAGTATTGAGGATGTTGTCCGGGCTTATTTTCACATCTAGATACCCACAAGTTGCATCCTCAAGGTTCCAGACGACTATAAATTGCAGGCACAAATGGCGATAAACATGACTAACCCTCTGTGTTGTAGTGGGGAAGGGTTGGGACGTTCACATTACTGACGATGGGCATCGGCCATGCACGAGATCCCAGCCAGCAAATAACTCCTCGAGCTCGAGCTCCAGTCAGAAGTGAGCTACCTATCGGGATCTTTTGTTACTTCGCGGTACGCCGAGGTACCTATGCACTCAACCCCTGTCCGCATGAGCAGCTTATGCAGGCATGCCCACTCGGTTAGATCAGTTTGAAACTTCGGCATTGCGAATTCTGTGGGTAATGACGGAACAAAACACAGTCAAGTCAGGTCAAGTCAAGTGTGAGAAAAGGCTTTGGGTTTTTGTTTTTGTTTGTTGCTTTTCTTACCTGCTACCTGCTCAATGGTCGCTGGGTTGTTTCTACGAGTCTCTGATGGGGATGTTCCCTTTTTGTGAGGGTTGATCGACATGCTGCTACCTTCCCTACTCGCATGCTGTCTTGGTGTGGCGGAGGAAGGCGTCGGCAGAATGGATGCTGCTCCTTTAAGTTAGTGGCGAGGTGCTGCATACGTACCGCCAACATTGAATGTATGTGCCTCCAACATAGATGAATAAAGTACATCAGGTACTTTAGTAGGTTGGTAGCAAACTACTAAGGTAACAGAAATGTTGCCGCTCTTATTTTCAAAGAATTCCTTTGTGTACACCTAGCCTGACATGATAATGCGAGGCAGCTCTTGATTTTTAAAGACTTTGTTTGAAGGGAAACATGTACCTCAGCATGTACCTTAGAATGGTCTTTCCCCAGGTGCTAAAAGTAGCTGGGGTACTAAATCTTATTGTGGATAACTTGGTACCAAGTAGTTGAAAAGTTACCTGGAAAATTAAAAAAAAAAGGTTTACCAATGCTCCTGATACGAAATTCTAATAGGTAGTTTCAAGTCATCCTAATAGACAGCTGCTTCAATTGGAAGGCCTTCTCTAATCAAACAACATTCTTGGATTTGTAGTTCAAGGTTTCTTAATACAGAAGAAATAGTCCAGGTGTAACTAATTGCAAGTACCTCAGTTGACGGCTGAAGAAACAAGGGAACCCAGTTACATGTAGGTGGGTGGATCACGTCCCAAGAGGGTCAAGTCAGTCAGCCTTAGTACGAAGCCTTAATACGATGTACTACAAGCACATGTACCTATAGGTACCAGTGTACATGTATGTCTGAATCAGCTATTCAAGGCTGAAGACACTGGTACTAATTAGTACCTGTGGGTATAGGTATTCTGTGTAGGTATCTACAGGTACTTAGAAGTAATATGCAGAAAGACCCGCAGGTTACCTAACTTGAGGTATGTACCTACCTACTTAAGTAACCTAGCGTGAATAGGTAGGTACCTAGATACTTGCTAGGCGCCTCTGAGACTAAATCGTGTTTTCAAGATCTCCAATCTCCATCTCACTCACTTCAATCACCTCTCCTACACACACAATATACCAAATCCACATCCATCCATTCATTCATCCAGCCTTCAACCTACATTTCGCGTCAGTTCTTCTTGCGCGCACAATCCTTCATACATCCTATTCCTTGTGCAATCTTTTCCCCCTCGGCTGTGTCTATTTCCGGTACCCGGCACCGGGTCTCTATGATAACTGGCTGTGTACAAACTCTATAGGCATTTCTATTTTACACGACCAAACCTTCTTTCTTTAGACTCAAACCGACTCTTCTCGCGCGAGCCTCTATGAAACCATATAGACAGTTGGGATCATAAATAGAGACTCTCCTATCTGATTGCGCCACCATGTATGTTGGCCTTTTCGTTTTCAGACATCCCCAGCCTGCTCACCCAGAAATACACACCACACCCTACTTTTGCTTGACTGGGCTAGTCTCCCTTGATACTGCCAACGGGAACGTCATATCTTCGCTACAACCGCTCGACGTTTATTGCACCAATCTATCATGTTCTTCTGTTGATTTGCTTGGTGGTCTCAAATCGGATGACCAGAGAGCATCGGCCGGACCGCTGGAGAGACTCGTATACACCCGCTGACGCAGTGACACACAGGGCGTCCCGTTACCCGGGGTCGCGGTACGATGGCGATTCACGTCGCTCCAGATCTCGGGACCGTTCACCGGATAGGAGGTCGCTCTATAGTGATGGCGGCCCCCGGCGCTCTTCGGCCGAGTCAAGATCGAATGCCGCCGCTTTTCAGGCGAATCGAGACTCGTTTCGCGATCCGCTCCCGAGAGATACCCCACGCGGGCCTAAAGCTTTACTCGACCCTCCCAGCGGCCCTCGAGGCGGCGGTTACTCCGATACGTTTCGAGGTAGAGGTCGTGGTAGGGGCAGAGGCTGGCGGGATGATAGCCGGGACCGCGGGAGAGATCGTGATATTGATTTCAGGGATCGAAGAGACGCTCCCTATAGAGATGACCGGAGTCGAGAGCGCGAGCGCCCCGACTGGCGCGACCGTGACAGAGACAGCTTTAGGGGACGTAGGCCCTCGCCCCGTCCGCGTTCGCCACTCGCAAGAGATTTCCGAGATTCGAGAGATTCACGTGATGGCCCGCTCGGAGTGGACGCAGACAGAGCTAGGCGTGGCTCGCGAGATGGGCCACTTTCAGCTGGCTCCTCTTCCTCAGATCCACCCTTCATTCATGTGTCGTTCCGAGGAGGTGACTTTCGGGGCGGCTACGGACGCGGTCGCGGACGGGGACGGGGCGGAGACTGGGATCGTGGCCGTGCTCGTCAATTCTATGACGACAGGGATAATAGATACGGCGGTCCGTTTCGATCCCGGTCTCAAGAGGGGCGTTTTCGAGACAGGGATGACCGTGAACGAGAAAGTAGGTATCCCGAACCTGATTTGCGCTCACGAGATCCTAGAGATGACCGAGATGTCCGGGACCGAGAGACGCGGCTGAAACTGGAGAGGACGTCCCACGAGCCCCCGACAACAACTAAGGACGTTTCTCCTCCACCCGTAGCCCCTGCTGCGCCCTCTTTCGGGTCTGTTCCTAACAGGACAGCGTCGATGAGTGACGTGGGATCAGCTACTGGCAAGCCACCGCCCACTGGACCAAGGGCTCTGAAGGAGGATCGCATCACGCCTGTCAATACTTCCTCAACCGTAGATGCAAGGGCGCCCCCCACAGGGCCTTCTAAACCATTCATGGAACGAAGCCCACCAATAATACCCTCAGGTCCTCGATCGCAGCGTGCCGGCCCATCTAGTAAACAATGGATCAATCCAAATCTCAAGCACAGAGTACCCGAATCCCCCAAACTTGGAAGATCATCGAGCGTTGCTCAACCTCGGCCGGCTGGGCTTCGACCGGATGGCGCCCAACCAGACCAACCAGAAGAATTCTCCCAACGACCGAGCAGCAGCGATGGAAAAACTGATTCTCAGGCCGCCAGGGTAGAGGATCATCCCCGGGATCCGCAACTTTTGGAGTCAGGCGAAGAATCCAGAACCGAGAGGCCCCGATCTGCTGGCTCGTGTACAGATGGAGACAAACCCAAAGACGAAGCTGGCTCTGTCAAGAGTGAGGCTCAGCGCATTGAAGACACGGAAGACGTTGGTCCCCATGAGGATAATATAGTGGATCGATGGCCTACTTTGAATATACCCGCTATTCGCGTCTCGTTGCCTGAAAAGCAAAGTACGCATTCTATTTTGGATCAATCTTCGGAGTCCGATGATGAAGAATTTGGAGACGTAATTGAGTCCGGAATGGTCGAAGTTGAGAAGGAATTGAAGCAATTAGAAGCGGTGGAAGACTCCGTATCCATCGATTCGATACTACGATACGCACTGATTTCGCTTGAAGCCGTCAACCTGGTTGCCACTGAAGCCGAGGGCTTGGAGGCTATGGTTGGCCCAATTCCAAAAGCAATCGCAGTCCCAGAGGAAGCGCCCACGAAGCCAGACCCGGTGATCGAGCAGCAGCCCGAGATTGGCATCACCCCTGTCCAGGACGAAGCAAAGCAACCGGTACAAGAAGATACCGCTCCATCATCGGTTACGGACGTGATTGCTGGACCTTCGAACGAAAGTTCTAAGCAGACTCGGCCAGTAATTGAACAGGAGGCCGACCTCCCAACGGTTCCGAAAGCACTTCCAAGCGATGCAAAACCCGAGGGCAACGATGGAGACGTAGCCATGGAAGATGTCGGGGCTAATAACGTCGAGCCTGAGGTGCAACCACCATCGGAGCCGGTGGTTCTCGCCCTTGAGGGCGAACCAGTTCTTCCATCTTTCGAAGAGGCCCAGATTGACTCACGCAGTGCAAGCAAAAGGGAATCTAGTACGGCATCTCCGCCTGATGATGAAGACGAGACAGATATTGAAGACGTGGACCTTGACAGTATTGGGATTGTACGCGAGTACATGCAAACGCCTCCTCTCGACAGCTTACCAAGTTTGGATGAGAAGCCCTGGGATAAGGACAAATCTTTCGTCAAATCAATGAGCGCCTTACAACCGGATCTTGATGCCTTTATTCTTCAGAGGCTAGAAAATCAGGCCTGGAGCCAGCATTTTACGGAAACGCGGCTGAAGAAGGAGTATAGTGCGAATTATGAGAACTACATCCGATTTACAATGTCAGACGACCTCGTTGCGGTCAAAAGCCGTGAGAAGTTCAGCTGTGTCTTTGGTGCTGGAGATTCGGGACAGAAAACTGGACCGAGCTTGGAGCCAAAGCCCGAACATGCACGGCGTAGCAGATACGCCTCTGAACGTGACTTAGAAAGAGTATTGGAGGAATCGAAAAAAATTGAGGACGAGAAACGCGAGCGACAGCTGCAGGCCGAGAGGGAGAAATACAGGACCGACAAGGAGGCCACGATACCACGCCAGTATCAGACCGACCAAGAAAGGGAGAATGAGTTTTACAGCAGCAACACCGGTCTCGTTCAACCTGAAAAGATCGTTGCAACATGGGAAGTACTGCCTCCCGTAGATAACTTCGCCGAGGAGGAGAGTGCGATATTCGAAAAAGCCTACCTGGAATTTCCTAAACAGTGGGGACGAGTTGTCGAGCCGCTCTCAAATAGAGATTTCGGGACGGCTATCCAATTCTATTATCTTAAGAAGGAGAAGGAAGAGCTCAACCTCAAGGCAAAACTCAAAAAGCAGCCTAAGAAGCGCAAAAGGGGCCGTGGCAAAATGCGATCAAGTGCTCTGGTGTCAGACCTTGGAAATGCGGACAACGACAACGAGGAACTACAGGAGCCGGGGGAGAATGGTGAGAGACGGCGGCCACGTAGGGCGGCTGCCCCGACCTTCAACTCTGAAGCTACTCCTGCTACTGACGGCGAGAGTGGAACTCCTGCCGGCACTCCGGGACGCAGAGGTGCACCTGTTCTCAGAGCAGATGGCACGACAGAGAAGCCCAAGAGAGGTCGCCGAGCCAAGGACAAGGATAAGGACAAGGACAAGGAACCGAAGCCAGCGAGGGTTGCCGTCCCTCTTGCCGCGGCGCCAACTCCTGGGCCGACTCCTGGGCTGACTCCTGGGCCGGCACCCTCTGCTTCCGCCAAGGGTAACCGCTCGCGGTCCGCATCGAGAGTCCAAGGCTTAGAGTGGGTCAGCCCGCCAGATGATACTGTCGGCTCTACCTCTCAGTATGAGATGCCTCCCAGTGCTACTCAGTCAAATCCAGGTCTCCCTATAGCATCTTACCCACACGCACACTCTCTTGTTGGTTCCGACAGAGGTGGACCTCCTCCCTCTATGCCGGACGTCATGGCTCCTCCACCTTTGCGACCAGAACCACCGGCGCCACCTGCGGTGGCTGTACTTGATATAGGCCAACCAGCACCCCCAGATCGCAAGTCTGGTGGGCAGCCTTCAAGCTATTGGAGTGTGCCCGAAGCCGGCGAATTCCCGTTATTGCTGAAGTCCTTTGGGAGCGATTGGGCGGCTATTGCCTCTCACATGCGGACCAAGACCGCAGTCATGGTATGTAATTCCTGCTCTTTCTACACTGACGTACAGCTTTATTGATTTGCACAAGGTCAAAAATTACTATACGCGCCGAAAAGACGTTGCCAATTGGGAAGTAATCGTGAAAGAGGCGGATGATAGGAAGCATCGAGGGGAGAAACGGCCCCCTCCCCCAGTACTACCCGCCAGTGCGAAAAAGCGGCACGATTCTTCGAGCAATCGGCCACTAGCAGCAGCAGATGCCATTATGGAGGATATACCTGCACCGAAGTTGGAACACACTTCGACCAGCCAGGCGATGAGCCGCCATTTCAATGTGCCTATTGCCGCCCAGCCTCAGCCACCGGTTGCCCCCTTCGTCCAGACGACTCAGGCACCCCCCCTTGGACCGAGCCACCATGTTTCCCCAGCAGTATCGCAACCCATCTCCCAGCAAACCACGCAGACAATGTCCCCGGGTCCTCGGCCTTCTTCAAGAGCGCCTCCCCCATTCGCCGACCGTGAACGCGAACCATTCTCCCAACAAACCACACGCACTCCTTTGGTCTCGAAACCTCCGCATCCTGCCCCGTCTTCTGTGTCGGAAACGCCCGCGAGACATCCCTTACCTGTTTCCCAGTTAGATGCTCCGGCCGAACGGCAGAAGCCCGAACCGAAGTCCTCCAAGGAATTGGCTCGCCAACAAGAACGACCGCAGATGCGCGTGAAGCAGGAACCAGATCTCCTACCTCAGCATGAAGTTTACACTGGACCTCCCGCAGCAGTTCGTGTTCTACCACCACGTGTGGAGAGCATGTCGCTGTCAGCACGGCCAGGGGAGGCTTCCCGTGGTCCATCGCAGGCTCCCCCGTCATCATATGTTGTGCTTCAACATCCACCCAGCCGAACATTCATGAATGAGCCAACTCCATCTTCCCCTATTCCTCCACGGTCTATACTGTCGTCGCTGTCACGACCATTGTCCGGTGCGAGTGGAACGGAGCCGTATAATGCTCCGCCGGCTCAGCGCACTCCGCCATCGGTTGCCCCAGCGCCACCACGTGCCCCCAAAACCTCTAACTTGATGGCTCTCCTGAATGATGATCCACCAGCGCCCCCCAAGAGAATAGTAGAAGTACCTGCAGCACCGAAGTCGACATCAACTCCTCCTCCGCACGCCAACCTCTCCCGGCCGCCGCCACCACCCCCACCGCCGCCGCCGCCGCCATCTCATGTGCGTCGTGATTCGTCCCTATCAGAACCTCAATCTTATGGATATGCACGGAACCCACCGCCACCACCACCATCATCAACAATGTCATCCCTCAAACCGTATACCGCGTCTCCCCAGACCCAGTCTTTGAACACTCCGAGACATATGCCTGCAGAGGTGACTGTGGAACGAGACTATTATGGAAGTCGTCCGCGCTCTTTCCAGCCTACCACCGCCAGCTCACCCCAGAATACTCCGCACTACCAGCCTCCTACTCAACCTCCGCAGGTGCAATATCAATCTCCAGCTTCATACCCGTACGGGGCACCGATCCAACCACAGCCGCCTAATTCTTCATCCCCTCAGCCCCAATATGCTCCACATCAATCTATCGCTAGAAGTCATGAACCATTATCTTCAAGTAGAGACACCGGGTGGTCTACTCAGAATGCAAATCATCCGCTTCAACAGCAGCATCAGCAGCATCAGCAGCATCAACAGCATCAACACCACCAACAACAACATCAACAACACCAACAGCATCAACAGCATCAACAGCATCAACAACCGCCACAGCATCCACAGGCGCAACAGCATCAGCAGCCACAACAGCATCAGCAGCATCAACAGCCGCAGCAACCACAACAACAGCAACAATGGGCTTCCCACCCGCCACAACCTCCCAAATCAACGCAATCACAGCCAACTCAGTCGGCCTGGGCTGCACAGCATGCACCGGCGCCGAAACCTCCTCAGCCGAGCAGCTCTGTACCACCACAATCTTCATGGGTTAACAACAACACCCCGCCGCCTCGTGGGCATGACATGGCACTACGTGATGTATACCCGCCACCACCACGGATGCAACCGCCTCCTCAGGTAGCTTACCCACCAACCTCGCGTGCCTCGGAACCACCCCATCCACAAGGTCCAGCGGGCTACCCTCGATATACCAGTACGCCTGGCCCAGGGCGGGACCCTCGGGATCCAGGCGTTCAAAGAAGTTTTACGTCTGCTGGCTACGACAACAGGGTATATACGCCTCAGGGGCAAGATCTACGCGGACAAGACTTGCGCGGACAAGACTTGCGCGGACAAGACTTACGCGGACAAGATCTACGGGATGTGCACCTTCGTGAACAACAGCAGCAACAGCCACCGTCTATTTTACACCAACAGTTGAGGCCACAAGACCGACAATTCTACGAGCGTCAACCACCTGATAGTCGCCCACCACCCGATAGATATGGAAGATAGGAGGACTCTTTATCTTGGTGAAGTGGTTCTTCGCTGGAATCAAGTGTTCCAAGCGTTGTAGGTGCTTGAGATGGACTATGATGGATCATGTCGGGGCGGAAATTCTTGCAGACGGTTCTGAATTGCAAAAATAATGGGAATGGATGCCGTCATGAGATACGTGGTTTTTATCTTGACACGATGGAGAGTGCCAAACAACGACGCCGTGTATGTGAGACCTCATG
Organism: Nemania sp. NC0429; assembly: GCA_022578495.1. Lineage (NCBI taxonomy): Eukaryota > Fungi > Ascomycota > Sordariomycetes > Xylariales > Xylariaceae > Nemania > Nemania sp. NC0429. The sequence continues at coordinate 142,862 of MU392173.1, read as the reverse complement.
AAATAAATTACGGTACAATACTGCTAAAAAGACACTAGCGATTATGCACAAACGCTTGAGTTGGTAGTTCATTTCGGAAATGTGCGCCGCGTACTTCCTATGTCAGGTCCAGGCATCTTGATCCGTGACGATAGAGAATGAAACCATTACACTGAAATCAATCATATTAGGTAGGTTAGGTAGTTCATTAATACTCCGCCTCATGCAACGCCAGCGATCTGCATATGCACGGGTTTCGGATGTCTAAGCCCCCAACGCGACAGCTATTTTCATTGGTCTCCTCGCTTACCCAGGCCATACATACTAAGTACATAACATTTGACAGTCCCAATGGCAGTGCGCTCTCCAAGAAAAGCATTCCCTGCTGCGCCCCGGCTGGCCGGCTGGCGCAGGGAGTTCGCTGACCCCATCTTTGCCGTAGCCCAAGATAATCTTCTCGACGGGGGGAATAAAGTGTTTCTCGCAATCAATTCAATCTAACAAATCAACGGACTTCGGCCATGCCTCTCTAAAAGGAAAAAACGAGAAGAAATAACAATAATAGAAAAACACACAGAGAGAGAGAGAGAAAGAAAGAAAAAGAAAAAGAAAAAGGCCCTCATGAAACAGCTACCGACATAGTCATTGCCGATTAGATCCCCGAGGCCGACCACGATGCCGCCAGTGCCAGCAGCGGACAAAAAGGAGGCGGTGGTGAGGGGGGGCATCGACCTCGGATCCGGCGCCTACAAACGGCAGCCCTATACTCGCGAGGAAGGCGATCGCACGGGGAGGAGACCCCCCCGCCGCGGCCCGGCCAGGAAGAGGGAACGGGTCCTGCGCCTCGAAAACCTCGAATCGGCCCGGAGGCCAGAAGAAGACGCCTCCACGCGTGGCCGCGTCTTGCAGTCTGCTGCTGCTGCTGCTATTGCTGCGGGCGCCGACGATGACGACGACGATGACATTCCCGTCTACAAGCTAGAGAGCTACTCCCCAGCCAAGACCAAGACCAAGCCGGCGCAGACGCTCCCCGAAGTCCGACCACAGGCGTCGCTGTCGACCGCCGCCGTTGCTGCCGCGACAGATCCGGAACCCGCGAGCGTCGACTTGCAGGCCCTCGGGCGGGGAGCTGTGGCCGTAGTGGATATCCTCAGAGTCCTTATCGAAGCGTACCAGGGACAGACGGAGAGCGAAGGGAACGGAGAAGGAGGCGAGGACGAGGTCGAGGACGAGATCCTGGCCCTGAACGTAGTAGACCCGTTCTATCATCTCGAGGCCGGCCCGCCGCGACGGTATCCCCGCGTGCCTCCCCCTCCTCCTCCTCGGCTGAATTTCTCGGCTCGGAAAACCCCCACCACCACCACCACCACCACCACCACCACCACGCCGCGCGCGCCGATCCCCGGCTCGTCTGCGACCGCGAGGGTCACCTCCTCCGCCACGACCTCGACGACCGGCGAGCATACAAGCAGCCAGGACATGAGCGTCTCGGCATGGGAGAGGCCACCGCTCGCACCGCCGCCGGCCGCCGAGAGGGTCTGCTATTATCTCATCGCGGCGGCCGTCTTCGGCGTCGCGGCGAGCTTTGGGGTCGCGCTGTGGTGGGCGCGGAGCCGGGGGGACGTGACCGCGGGATTCACGATCGGGTCCTACGTCATCGCCGTGGACGCGCTTGTTGTGGCTGTTTTCGGCATGGTCCATAGGCCGAGATGTCGATGTTGGGGGTCATGAGGGGGGTCATGAGGGGGGTTTATGAAAGAAATAAGGCAATAAGGCACGGGAGGACGGGGTTCCGGTAACGAGAGGCCGGTCTAATGAGGCAAGATGTGATTAATAATAGTCACGTTGCGGCGGGCTCGTCGGTTCATGATCTAGGGTACCCACGATCATCCAACCGTCCCGTCCCGTCCAGAGATGTTCTTTCGTCTGGCGTTATAGGGATGAGCGGACGGTATATAAAGACCAGGGCGGAACATTTTTGCACTCGCCATTGTACGAGTGGCTAGCTGTTTCTATTAAGAAGGGTCTTGATATTACAAAACGAGCGCTTGATTGTCATTCTGGAGTTGACCCCTATATTCATATTTATCTCTGAGGCATCTGTCTGCTATCGCTGTTGAGTCAGATGTGTTGCCCGAATGTCTCTATGTAAGGTAGCTACTAATAAATTCCAACTCATGATCTGGAAATGGCCAGACCTGAGATCCAATCGTGTCGACCGACGAGACGTCCCTCGCGTATGTATGTATATTGGCGATTAGAGACACTCCGTAGACGTTCAGTCGGAACATGTTTTCGTTCCTCCATCTTCTGCATAAGTAGGTATCCATCTTTCTTCACTTCTTCTTTCCGTAACCACCGGCTCTTCAGGCACATTAGGCTCCATGCGCGTTCCGCGAGAAACAGTGTCATTGGTCATCCAATTCCCCGTGATGCTGCTTAAAGCACACAGAGAGGGCGCAACTCTAGAGACGCGGTTAATTCGACTGGTGCTAGTAGCCCTCGTGGCTATTGCAGCTTTCAAAAACGCGATGGCGCGTCGTCGCCACTGGAGAGTAATAATACATGTTTTTTTGCGCCCCGTAAAAGTCAAATGCGTAACCTCCATCGACCGAGAAAATTCGTAAGCTCCATACACCCGAGAGAATATCGAAATCGTCGCGACGGTGAATCAGGGCGGTAGCTCGTGTGCGACGTGCGTCTGCTCGTGGACCTCGGCGATGCACTGCGACGACAACTCGTAGATCTCGGGCTCGTTCGCGAGGGCCAGGTAGGGCGCCTTCTTCGGGTACGGGTGGTCTTCTTCGGCGTACGCATCGTTCTCCGTGTAAGATGGATCATTGATTCTGGAACGAGACGTGTCTGGTCGCGCGGACAGCTCCGCCAGCTGCTTCTGCTGTCTCGGCCGGAACCAGAAGAAATAGAGCGCTAGTCCCACGAGCACGGCCACGACAAAGACACCTGATATTGTACCTCCTACGATGGCGCCGATGTCAACCCCGTCGGAGGCGGGCTCGGGCTCGGGCTCGGGTTCGGGCGTCGTGGTTGCTGAGCTGCTCGTCGATGTAGTTGATTTAGTTTGGGTTGCTGACGTGACTAGGGATGTCGACGTAGTTCGCGTCACCGATGTAGATTGAGACGTCGCCGAGGTTGACGACGAACTGGACGTGTCGGAGGGCGCGCAGTTATCTACGCTGAAGTAGGCCCACGTGGAATTATAGCAGATAGTGTCGGCGATCGCATTGTATGTCGCTGAGCAAATTGGGTCCGTCGGATCATGGCCGTAGATAGTGACTAATAAATAAACCCCAATTCTCTCGTTAACCAACACTGCTACCTTTTCTTTGACACTTGGACTCGGGATGGATGAACATGGTAATTGGACCGTCCTCAAATATAAACATAACAACATACCTGCGCAGTCCACGCCCAGATTTCCTATCATGAAGCTTGAATAACCCGGCGTGAGCATCGTGCAATCGCCTGACCCGGTGCTGTCCCCCACAGTGATTGATTTTGAAAATACGCGACATTCTTGATCCGCGAACGTCAAGATACTGCTGGCCTCGGCAAGGGACAGAACACCGAGGACGCAAGCCGCCAGTGGCGGCGTCCCCGCGGCGGGATATCTCATCGCCTCGTACACGCTCTCGTCGGACTAACTATACGCGATTTGTCGCTGGTGGGTGGGCGGGTCAAGACAGAACTGGAAGCGCACAACAATACATCTTTAGAGACGATTCATTTTTCACACGTAGGAGTTGAAAACGGGTGTGGTATAATTAGAGAAGAGGTCTCTTCGCACAAGAGCCAAGAAGGCTAGGTTTCGAAAAGCATTATAGAAAAAAAAAACATCCATGTTCGTGAACGTATACCTAGTCGTGTAGTGCTCACTGGTAGGGATACCTACGACACAACTTCTGCGTGATAGGGCTACCAGGGTCTGAATGGCTTTGCTGGTTCATCGGCCCCCCCTCCACATAGTTTAATGACCAACCCATCGGTTCCAAGGGTCGAACGTCCTACTTCGTAGGTATTTCTGAATCAAGCCCTGGTGCAGGTGGGCTGCGTACAGATAAGTTCGGTACCTAGTCTAGTCTCTGGATAGAACTGGCCAAGAAGATGCAGTTCCAGAGATAGATATTCCAAGAACTTGGGGTTGGCGCGAGCAAAAGGGCAAAGAGTCGGTCAGCCAGTGGTTAGGTAAACACAGCAACAACAGCAAAACACTCCTCACCTTGGCCCCCCTTTCCCCCCATCCCCTGTCTTTAGATTCCTTTGAAATTCCTGGGCCGGCGAGATAGAGATATCTATCCCCTTTCCGGGCGATGCGCCGTGAGGCGAAGGCCGGATTCAGACCTCAGGACTCAGCGCAGCGAGCGAAAGGGCTTAGGACGCCCCGCCGCAGCTGACAGCCAAGGCGTGCAGGATGCATTGCAGATCTCGGCAGATAACGGGTTTAGCGAGATTGAAGTAGCGTGGCGGCGGGTTTGTCGTGATTCGGTCTCGTAGGTCGCGGGACTCGCTGGCACGAATACACTATGTTGACGGATTCAAAAATATGCAGCCTACTCCTAGGAATTTGGGGGCTACGCTAGTCTCCAGAGATAAGTTGAAGTACCTAATCAGGGGTTTGTTTTGCATTTCTTTGAATACTGGTTGGTTGTTTGGTTGGTCGCGAGGGACTATGAATGACTAAGTATTTTCAGCCGTTGTTTCTGAGAAACCAGACGAGTGGTAGTGCTCGTGCTCTCCTAGCAATGTCTTGGCCTCTTCATTTAATGTCTCCAAGACGGTATAAAAAAACATAAAAAAAACACGAGCGATGGGACCAGTGTAAATTGTCGCACCCCCGATCTCAGCGCACGCCGAGTCCACTGGGTATCCTCGCGTGCCTGACACCAGGTCGTGCGTATGAATGACTGGCACCTGCGTGCACCAGATTGCCGTAACAGAGCGTGAGGTGCTACTAAGCACCTCATAGAAGACTCGAATGGATATATACGGGCGGGAATTAAGCGCGTAAAGTAGTCAATTCACGCAGGCTTACCCCCAGGCCAGCACGATCTAGAAGAAATTCTATAGGTAGGCACCTAATGCAATAGGAGTCAAAGGCGTAGCTAGTATGTAAAGGGAAACCGATGAAAATCCGACGTATATCCTATGCCAAAAGTAGCCGATTGATGGCCTTAAAAGAGATCGAGGACAGGCTATTCGGCGCATGTTAAGCGGTACGTAAGGAGGATTAAGGGACACAGAGAGATCATTGTAAAGCAAGGTATTTCGCATTTGCTTGAAGATGAGTTAGAGTTATGATGCCATGTGTCCCCCCATTTACCCTATTCTCGCCGTGCACCAGTTCTCTCCGCAAACGCAAGTGGTTAACAGCCGCATATAGATAATACCTGGTGGTCAAGCCGATCGACCTCACAACCCAACACTCTATTCGGTGGCGTCGTGACGCCTTGGCACGCCGCCGGAGACGGGTGGTTTTATCCCGTCTACTCTCCCGTCATTCATAAATTCTAAAAGCTCCAAGCCGTCCGACAGCGAGAAATCACTGCATGCATACACCGGTGCTAGAAGTCGCCGCTCTCGGCGTGGTACGTAACAAGCAGCTTCGCCAGCTCGGCGTTGACGTCCGGGTCGACGGGCATGTGATGGCCGCCCTTGAAGCGGACGAGGGTCCGCGTGGGCTTGTCGTAGTGGTCCATGAGGGCCTCGTTCTCGGACCGCCACGGGTCGTCGTCGCCAATAACGTGCAGGCTCCGGGTGATGATGGCCGGCTTCACGAGGTCGGCCCACTGCTCCGTGCCGACGGCTTGCCGCGAGGGCACGGTGCCGCCGAACAGGGCCACGAAGTCGAGCTGCTGCCCGCGCTGCTCCAGCCAGCGCACGAGGTGCGTCGCCGCCTTGGCGCCCTGCGAGAACCCGATGATGCCGACGAAGGGCCCCAGGCGGTTGAACAGCCCGACGAGCCGGCCGAGGTCCGACCACGGCTTCTCCTCCTCCTCGCCGTCCTTGTCCGTGAGCCACCGCTTGTACGGCTCCATGCCCTCGAAGAAGGGGAGCACCCCCGGCCCGGGGCCCGTGTTCAGGAAGCCGTCCACGAACACGAGCTCGAAGTGAGGCTTGAGCAGGCGCCCGAGCCTGATGGACTGGATGCGGAAGATGTCGGCGGAAGTGCCGCTGCCGTGGAGGCAGAGGACCTTGGGTAGCATCGTCGCTGTACTATACAGTAGTATACTTGCTTGGGCTTGAGCTTACCACAAGTATAGTAGATCTGGGTTAGGGTTTATTTTTTTCTGTCTTTTTGGAGAAACTGGTTTTCTCCTCGCCGTGTCACAAAAAGAGTCATCCTGACCGGGTGGCTTTTTGGGCTCCGATGCTGCAGAAGCCAATGGAAAGGTATTGGGAACAGTAAGATGCGCGCAAGCGACGATAACGTCCGGGGCTTACGGCGTCCCGATGCGGTTAGACCCATTTGCTATGCACACCCAAACTTGAACCTGTTTCTGTGTTATTTTTTTAGAATAAAAATATTAGATAAGAGAAACAAAGAGAAATACTGTTTTTTGTCTTGTACGTTTGGTTGCATCATCCGCTCTGGGTTCCATGATTTATATAAAGCATATACTGACTGATATCAACTCGCGAATACATTCGATTCAGTACAGTGGGGGTACACTAATGTTAAGCCATTAGGTTCTAATAAGACCCCTTCCCCTTTATCCATCGCTCGGTTCTCTGGTGGAGTCAAGGTGCCGGCGACAACGGCGTGACGGCGATCGGAGTAGCAGGGACCGGCCGGTGCCACCGCCGCAATGAGCCCGCAGGCGCCCGGGTGTTCATTCAATACACCAGGTGCTGATAAGGGCTGACTCAAGACTGCCTCCTAAGGTTTCCAATCAAGTTATCGCGGGGACAGTTCAATCCTTCATCCGATTTTAATGCACGCTTAATAGGCAGCAACACATGTGTAGCCGCATCCTATCACGCCAGGTATTCTTCATCCCATTTTTATATACAAGGTACCTTAGATACTTATGTAACAGATCCGGGTATTGACGTTGAAAGAGAGGAATGGAACATTGTGTTCCAACCCGTTTCATTTAACATACATATATGCCCGGGCAATATTCTAGCTAGAAGAAAGCAGAGCAGCGCGAAAGGTCGTGATATAGATCGTATAATATTCATTAGCATTACCGGCGAATAGAAATAAACAATAAAAGCGAGCCCGTATATACTTTTACAACCGACCGTAGACTCGTCCGACGCAGCACATAGTACATGTATGTACAGAGCTGTTGTGTTGTTGTTGTTGCTGTACTCGTCGTGGCGGAGCGTTGTGGTGGTAGCTTGCCATTTATCTTCATCAACGTGAAAAGACTCGAGTCGTCCATCTGTCGAAGATGGGGGTATAGGGGACTGACTCCGTTCTTTTTCGGATTTCCGAAACCTCCAAGTCTCTCTCAACAGCTGAATGCAAAACCCCCTATATCCAATCCTGGACCAGTCCGGTTTGCACCCCAGATGCCATATATCCAGAGGCCATATACTTTATATACAAAAAATTACCTCGCACTATTTGGGGGCGATGCTGTTGTATTCGATCAGCACCGTTCAAGACCGCTTTCTTTGCTGCTTCTGCTGGGGTCAATATCCATGGATCCCTAAACAGCTCATGGGAAATTCATCATTGAAGACAGAGTCTTTAGATCCTGCCGCCGCCGATAACTTGACGTTCGAAGACCTCTGTTTCTCCTGTCTCTCCAGTACGCCACCGCTCGAGAATCCATCGAGTTTCGCCGCTGTCCTCTTCCTTCACGTAAGATATGCTATCGGCACTGCCTTTGTGCCTATGACCCATACCGGGTCGCTGTCTTGATGGGGCACCCTGCGACATTCTGCGTGCATTTTCCGGCGAGCTGGGTTCTTCAACTTCGGACAACGGCGGGAAAGTCGTAGAGCCTACGAGAGGGGAGGACACTGGTGCGACGGCAGGAGATTTAACCGAGCTAGGTGACACACCGAGAGAAGGAATTGAGTTCGTGGTCACATTCGGAATGGCCATTGTCAAAGTAGGGCTACCAGCATCGCTTCCAGGACCAGTCGAGTCGTGACTGTAGATCGAAAACGAGGAGTTCTTCCGGCCGGGACCGCCAAGTTCCTGATTCAACGGGCTAGTAGCACCATTCCGATCATACAAAGAGCCGTCGCGAGAACTTGTAAGAGAGACCTGGGATCCACCCCAAGCCCTGTTGCGTAATTTGAGCAGCGTAGAGAGAGACATATCCCGATCTTCCGCCATCATGGCAAGTTGAGCCAACCCGGGACTTTGTATCGCGCCACCGTTGGGCGCTTGGGGCCAGCCGTTGCTCATCAGCGAATTTCTATTCGAGTACTCTGAGCGTTCTGTGATGGGTGTTAAGTTTGGCTCTCGAGACACAACACGACCCGAAGCGGTGCGATCGACTCCACTGGGACCAAAATACCCGCCATGGGAATACTGGTATATATTTTTCCCGTCGAGTGAACTTGGAGCATGGGTTGGCTGTGAAATGGGCGCAGAGTAGAAGCCGAATTCTTGCCCGTACCAGCCATCGAAATCGTTAGCCAAAGCACTCGCGTTGGCTTCGGCGATGATGGCGTCATCGTCCAGCTCGTAATCGTCTAGTCCTGCCGAAAACTCGTCATCATTCTCATAGTCGGCCAATGGGTCCTCGTAGGCCGCGTCTGATTGCGAATGGGACGAGCCTGGTGTTGTGGATGATGCGATTGTCAAACCCGTCAGCGGATCGGGAGACGAGTCTCTGCGGAATTTACCCGAGGCTGCGGCCTTGTGCGCCGCGGCGGCTAATGCTGCCTGGTATGCTGCGACTGTATCACCCTCCAAAGCAAGAGGCGCTTGCTGTGGTATCTGAATTTGAAGATTGTGGGAAGCATCTCCTTCACCCTCAAGATCGACTGATTTTGAACGCACGTCGGCGCTTAACGAAGTGTGTGCAGTAGATTGCGACACTGCCGAATGAGCGGAGAGTCCAGAGGTCATGTCCGACTCTCGCTTCGTCGCCTCCAAAGCCGCGTTTCGTTGCGCTAAAGCATTGGCAAACATGCTAGGAATTGGCCGTCCGTACTGGTCCGTGTCGTTCAGGTCGAAGATGGACTCATCAAATGCCGAGCCATCTCCTTCCCCATCAAAATCATGAATTAAACCATCATGGAAGTAGAGTTCGTCATCTTTGTCTAGATGAGTTTTCTCCACAAGTTGTGGTTCCCGTGGCCGTATCGTCGATTCCGGAGATTCCATGACAGGCTCCAGCCCTTGAATTCCTAGGCCGGCGATTCCATCATGGCGCAATCCGCCGGGGCCAGGCTGGGTAGAAAATTCTTGAGGGGGCCCTAGATGTTGCTCAAACCCTGGTGTCTCGCCCGTCTGGGCGTATCCGATAACACGGCCATCAACATCCCTTGGCGTTGGGAGGACCTCGGCGTTATGAGGGCTTGTCAACGCTGATGCGGGGTCTGATCTCTGGAAGTCGAATCCTGCGAAATTATATTGGTCGTTGTCCGGATCATGTGCGGCTTCGAAATCTTCCTCGTAATCGTCCAGGTCTGCGTTGACGCCAGGGATTCGCTCCTCCAAGCCATCATCATAATCCATTGCATCGTAGTCAAACGCGTCCTCGTCGAATTCCTCAAATCGTGAGTCCCGCCGGCCACTGTTCAAACCCGATATCTTATCCTGCTGACGTTGCCGATGCCTCTCTTCTAGCAGCTTCTCCTGTTCTGCCGCTCCAATCATGTCGAAACTGAAACGGGACGACGTGCTCTTCATGTGCCGGGGTATGGCGGAGAAGGAGCTTTTTACGGACACGGCTGATGTCTTGCGAGACATGGAGGCCGTAGAAACAGCAGTTGGTGTGTTTTGCCATTGACTGCTTTCACCCTCGCCCTGCGTTCCGGTAAAATGGACCCCCGAGGACTCGCGAGACCTCTGGCTTAACCGTGCGTCCATCGAATAAACCTTGGAATGGGAGGATGGAGTCCGGCTCGAGGTTTTATGGTCATCCTTGGGCGGAATTGGCGGTGGCCTGGTTGGCATAGACGGCGCATTATTTTGTGAGTGTGTACTCTGGCCATCGACGATATTCGTGGGCTCGTTGCCAACACTGGCAGGCTGGACTACGGGTTTCCATGGTCTTGGAGCGCTAAAATCATGGACGCGAGTGCCTCGTATCCGAGGATCGTAGGTAGCCTCCTCTGGCTGCTTACGCAGTGGCAGTGCAGGATCCGGTATGCTCTGACTCGTCTTCCTCCGCAATAGCAATGTGGACATGGGATTCTTCAGGAAGGGCAAGCCCTTTTTGACTTTGGATGGGTCTCGCGCGACATGTGGATTTGAGGCCAAAGATGGGTCGGATGCTATGCGACTCCCCGGTGGGCGCTTCCCTGCTGGTGGCGCATTCTGAAGATCGGTGGGACTTACGAAGGACGACATGGCGATGCCCGATTTGGCGGGAGCAGCGGATGATGGCGCGTGGGCGCTGGAGAGTGAGGGCGATGCAGCGGCCGATGCTGAGGCTGAGGCCGAGGTTGTAGGGGCCGCGTTGGAGGCTGTCCGCCGTGATGCGGATTGACTCAAGGCAGCCTGTTCTCGACGGTAGTTCTCGAGGGCCAGCCCTCCAATAAATCCAGTTTGCTCATTGTACGGAGATCGAGGCAGAGGTTTCGGATCGTCGCGGGACTTGGCGTCATCGCGTGGCTTGGGGTCCGAGTTCTGACGATGCAGAGACCGCTCCGAGTCGGCAGACACAACCCTAGCAATGGGCGGTAATACGGGGGGGTTCTGATCTCGCTGAGACTGTGCCGAGGGTTGGCCGTGGGCATGGGCGAAGGGAAGGGAAGTCGAGGAGCGCGGTTGAACGTCGGGCGCCGGGACGCCGTCGACGGGTACGAGATGGCCGGGCTGCAGCGTGGTATCGAGGACCGGCGAGGCGGGATTAGACGGCGTGCGTCTGTGGAAGCGAAGATGGAGCATGCCGACACGGGCACGGGCGCATGCACGAGGGAGCGAGCACGAGGGAGCACGTGGGGGAGAGACCAGACGGGCTGTCAATACGAGGATTATCGGCCGAACTCTAACATGACGCGAGAGTGGCAGGTCAAAGAGGTAGACCAAGCAGGCAAGACAGGCAAGGCAGGCGAGATCTGGATGTGGGTGTGTCCAAGTAGGCAAAGCTGATGATGATAGTGTATGGGGGCTGATATGGGGCGACGGATTCGGCTCGACGATGGACCATTGGTGGACTATAAGTAGTATAAGATGTTGACGTTATAACGGCGTACCTATCGTCGTATGCCGTCCCCAAGTCAATGAGCGAATATTGGTAGAGATAGGCCGAGGCGAGAAGCGAGACTTGGGATGGCAATTGGGATTGGACGAACGTTCTGGACCATGTCGTCGACATGCAGGCTTGAATTTTGGACGACGACAGTTGACCTAATGTCCCTTCACCTTGGGTTCTTTAATACAGGAAGTAGGTACTTCGTACTTCGTACTTCATCTGGACTTCGTGGAGAGGGGTGCAGTTGATGAGAAATTACTAACCTATATAGGCTAGATGCTAGTTTTTAGCTGCAGCTATACACGTGTATAGGGCAGGACTTTGTAGTGGATCTTGCACACTACACGTCATTCATTGGTCGATATGACCTGTGATGGAAGGGACGTGACGACGATGAGTTCCAGATACGAAGTAGGTACGAAGTACAGCATACTTAGTGCCTACCTTCTGACAACCATTTTCGAATCTGCAATCACTTCCACTATTCGGAGGCCATGTTAGGAACAACATTGAAAAACGTTTAAGACATACAGCCAAGACGTACCATGTACCTACGAAGTAGTAGGAGTTCTCAAGTAGTACATGTACCAGGTAGTGTATTTCAAATCTGGTGGGGGTCCATTAGTACCATCCCCTCTATACGAAGTACTTAGCCTCCCTAGACCAAACATGCTACCAACAACTTACAAGACTGTCGTTGTCTAATTCATCCGTTCGACTGCCTAGGTATCTGACAACATGTCTAACATGATATATTCCATCAACTACGAGACGCATAGCCCCCTCCTGTTCGTATTATATATATCTACGGGCAGAAGCTTCACCATCAAGACGCCGCCTACTGATTCTTGGGCGTCCTCGCCCAAGGACACATCCGCCTCCTCGCTAGTTTGTGCATCTTTACTCTCGGGCTCAAACCTCTCTCCGATAGCTTTGAAGTCCTCGTAGCCAGTGTGAACTATACCCCTGCGCGGATAACATCGAAAACATAGATTGAAGCCTTCCGCGTGATTCTCCCTTTGGCCCTGCCATCGTATCCCCCGAGGTTCCTGTAAGTCCCTTCGTCAGCCCAGGCTCATCAGCAAACACACTGTAGACTGTAGGTCGGCACAGAGGATATGGGATAAGTAATCAGCCTACGTAGAGCGAGACACTTATGCAGAAGCAACCGTCGCATCTCCAGTATCCGAATCCGTAATTCCGTATGTTTACCCACGTCTTGAATCCGACGCAAACATCCGACAGCGTCGTCTCGACAATGATCGATGCGGTTGACGATGAAAGAACCTCCTCAGCCGCGCTGTTCTGGCGTAATATAACATTTGAGCACATTTTGGGGGATAATTGCTTTAAAGCTTTCTAATTACAACCCCACAAATTGTGACTGTCCTTTCACATTCCTAGAGCGCAATAACATACTCAATTCTTTACAAAAACATACCAAAAAGCAAGCCTGGGTTAAGCCCAGCGCTTGACTTCTTAACCCCTTTGGATTCACTAAAGCTACTCCATCATATAATTACAATGACAGTTTAAGTGCTGTCCTTGACCATCTCGAGAATCCTTTTAAGCGCCGAGTCACAATTAGCATCCCATTGCGCAGTCCGAAGGTTGTACGAAGAGGGCTTGTGGATGAGTTCTTTGAAGCGGTTCTCGAAGTATGCCTGGACCTGGGGAAATTTGCCTGTTGGCGACTTGTTCGACAACTTGTTAAACGCATCTATCACGCTCTTCCGGTCTGGAAAAGAGATGTCACATAGCCAGGAACCGAACAGGAGTAGACCGGCCAGGGCCGAGGCAACGGCCGTGGCAATTGAGCTGCCAGACTCGTACGACACGATTTTGCCCTCGTTGGAGGTGAATGGCACGTTCTTTCCCGGCAAGAGGAAGTCCACCTTAGCAGCGTTAACCCACGTCAGGGCTTCGCCCGTGTCAGTCGCCCCGCCAATTTTGATGCACCTTTCGAAGTCCCCGGGGTAGCAGCTGTCACTGGTACTGCTGCCCTGGTCGCTAGTCGAGCAAAACATGAGGATTTCCTTATTTGCGGCTTCATCAACCGCCTTTTTAAGGTTTATTATGTCTTCGTTGCCTTCGAGACGCCCCTCAATGGTCCAACTCATTGAGATGATATCCACACCGCATTCAGTGGCCCATCGAATGGCCTATGTCGAGTTAGCCATTTCATTACGACAGAGACATTCCCCAGACGGTACCAAACCAAAGAGGGGGTGTGTAGATAAGTGACACTCACATCCGCGGCGGATTTAGCAGTAATCTGCCTGTATGAGCTTCCTGGTGGCTGTCGCTCATCGAGCCTAGCAACGTATAGGCTCACGTTCGGGCATATTCTGGAAATTAGGGCCGCCATGCAGGTGCCGTGGTTGCCCGATGGGACATAGTACGGAACCATAAGGTCCGTTGAGTTGACGTAAGTGCAAAAGGATTTGCCGATGGCAATCTTGCCATCGAGGCTGAGCAGAGACCCATCCACTCCATCGTCGATGATGGCCACTTTGACGCTGCGGGCCTTGCTGGCGCCAGGTGCGTTGCGGAGGAGCTTGGCAAAGTTCGACATGCAGTGGATCCAAGTGTTGTCACTATTTACCGTGAGCAATAATGACCGTGTAGTTCACGACGGAAGGAAGAGAAGACTAACGATTGAAGAGGCTCATCGCTACTCTTGAGCTCAGAGGCGTGGCTTATATCCTTGTCGTCCACGATGTGGTGTACTTCGACCTTGTCGTTACTTTCTGCCCGGATCCTTTCTTTGAACATTTCAATGTATTTGTTGAGACGATCTCTCTCTTCAAGACCCTATGGTGCACTCGCTGATTAGGAAGGTGGAGTTTGGGTCAGGCTGGGTAGATGGTCAGTTGAACCTGGGAACTTACCTCTCGGATGAACAGGTTGACCTTTTTAAGCTGCATAATAATTAGTATGCACAAGTAGGGTATCGGAGAGAAAAGTAATGTTGAAGACTTGCGTCAGGAAATTTGGCCCTGTTTACCAAGCCTTGAGGAGAAGCCCATCCCATCAAAACGGAATTGTTCCCTGTTGAATACAGAGATATCTCCGTGGCCACCGATACGTCACTGTTTCCCTCGGCAGTCGTCGCTCTGCAGATCACATCGGTGCTGAGATCAAGTCTCTTCCAGTCCCAGATCTCGACGCCGAAGTCGCTAAGAGCCTTCTCGATGCTTTCGTCGGAGTGAGAAGGGTCTGCATCGTCAATAACTATGATCTTGATGATCTTTTCAACATGATTCCTGCGGAGCCAGTTGAAGACAGCTACTAAATGGGACAACCCTCGCTTTCTTGGCAGTTGCTCTCTATAGTGCACAACACTGGTAATTAATATCCAATCACCGACGAGCACTTCGCGATACGCTTCTTGACTTACCTTCTTCTATGCCGAACAGCTGTGGTCGACTCCAGGATTAACCTGGGCAGTGCCACGTATTTGAGTATACTCTCGAAACGCAGATGCTTCGACAGCCGGTCTAGATAATCTTCCGAGATCGTGGCATGCGGTAGCCCTCCTAGATCAAACTCAATATGCCGCTCTATCAGCCTAGTCAGGAGGTGTTTCCTGGAGGTTATATATCATCATGTGGGGACTACGATACCTTGACCTGGATAATATAAGGCTTTCATGACTTCGTCTCGCGTGAAATCCCCCTTCCTCACGCAGTAGGATCGAATATATGATGCGATGGGGTCCTTGGAGATGATTCTTCGCTCAGTTTCTTCGCGGTCTTGTTCCAATTCCTCAGCGGCGAGCAGCGGCCTGGCCTTTTCTATTTCCAATAGGCGGAAGACTCGTTCTTGGTAAGGAGTTCGTTTGTACTTATTATGTTTTGTGAGCACCGAGTCGTGCTTCCGTATAAGATTTTCCACCACCCTGAAATACTGCTTAGTGGATTCCTGGACCATGAATGACTTCGTGCTCTGGAGGGATGGCCAGCCTGTCTCTCTACTTTTCGGCGTCGTCGGGCTTTTGGAATTGGGGTCTTGGAGAACGCCGTCCTCAAAGCTGTCGCCATTACTGCCCTCATACCTGTGGCTCCGAGCGTCCTCATCGTATTGACCGTCTTCATCGTATTGACCGTCTTCATCGTATTGACTGTCTTCATCGTATTGACTTTCTTCATTCTCTTCATCTGTCATATTGTCGAGGCCCTCATCATGGTCTGCATAGACTTCATTTAGGTCCATAGACATGCAGGTGTGGAGCGGCGTGTTGTTGCTCTCAGGTTCGTCCTGTTCAAAAATTTCCGCATCAACCTCAGCGCACTTCTCGATGATAAGATTTATCAAAGGCAGGTTATAGTTGATGGCTAAGTGGAGCGAGTTTCCATACTGGCAGGTCTCGGAGAGAACTGTTGGCAAGTTGGTCAGGCCCTTCTTCTGCAGTACCGCTTCCACGAAGACATCATTTTGGTTCTTGATAGCTAGGTGAAGAGGTGTGTACCGATCGTCATCCTTGTGCTCAAGCAGTGTATGATACGACGTGAGTGCCCAGTCGAGGAACTTCTTGATTTTCTTCCTCCCCCACTCCTTATCATCAGACAAGCTTTTTTCCTTGGCCAGTATATGTAGCACAAAGTTCCCCGGCTTCGTGTTCAGATGCTCCTTGTACATGTCATCCCAGTTACGGGCCGCGTTGGCGTCTGTGAAGTCTGTCTTAGAGGCGGCGTCTAATATATCCTCCGGCTTTATTTGTATTTGTTTCG
This sequence comes from Nemania sp. NC0429, assembly GCA_022578495.1. Classification (NCBI taxonomy): domain Eukaryota; kingdom Fungi; phylum Ascomycota; class Sordariomycetes; order Xylariales; family Xylariaceae; genus Nemania; species Nemania sp. NC0429. The sequence continues at coordinate 126,799 of MU392173.1, read as the reverse complement.
ACTTCGTGGTCACTCGAGAGCTGGACGTGCCACCTGAGCGCCTAGACTTGCTCATTCGTGGTCGCCGCCCTTCCATCTTGGGCGAAATCACTGACTGTGCAGCAAGAGAAGTGCACTTCACTAGGCGATTCACTCGTTCCGGGCCAGCAAAGTGGTTGGCACTAAGCACGATTCCAAGTCCAGGTTATAGCGGGCAAGAGAAGATAATGATTATCTAGCCAAGCTTGTCTGCAGCATCAGAAAGAAGCAGAATTCTCACAGCTGCCAGAAGTTCACGGATGGAGACTAAGGGGGGTTGTTGGATTCTCCGTTACTAGGTGTATCTCTCTGTCACTTAAGCAGTACAACGTTCCCTTAACAAGCAACCCCGAGGAGCCTTACTATCACACCACCGTGCTCGCAGTGGAATGGAGGCGGCAACACTTTGTCGCAATCCCGATGGGTGTGTCGACTCTCTTATTACTTGCTTACGCTCCTGGTAATCAACATCCCAGATGCATGAATTCTGTCCAATAGCGATTTCGCACGTACTGGTCAAGGTTTCATTGTGGCGCTCTTGGTCTAGGGCAATCTAAGTGTTAGGACACCTAGATGTTTTAGCTCCGACATGCCTAGTTCCGCGGGTAGTTCGCCCTCCACATATGTAGGGAAAAGGGCCAATTTGCCTACGCTTAAGGCTACGTACCAGCCAATGTATAAAAAGGAGCATTGTAGTTACCAGCGGTCAGCTGGGGCCAGGGCAGACCTACGCCTATACCAATATTGACGCTTCCCTCTCGCTTCCATCTGCTCTTCAATACTAGCATGGAGCCATTCGAGATTCTCCTGGTTGAGCAAGGCGACCCAAATTCAGGGTTCCGGACCAAGAATGCCGAGGGCGACAAGGCTCGCAGTGTGCTGATTGACCGCGGCGATGTGCTAGCTCTCAGGGCACGCTTGGCCAGCGTTATCCATGGGGACTATACACCTGATGGCGACGCCGCCACGTTGCTGGTCTTCGAGTTCAATTTCCTAAGCATGAAACGGTCGCGGCGGTTTAAGACGGCCACGATCACCCTGACCTTTGAAGATGCCAGTGGCGACCTCAGTAACCGACCTGAAGTGGTGATGATCGCTCCCGACGGCAATTTTCTCATTAATAAGACCACGGACAAGCGAGATATCAAACACTCGGTTAATACGAGCCTCAATACCTCGGCCACAGGTGTGGGCGGCACCCTTGGGTACAACTGGGAGATGTCAGGGACCAAAGAGATTGACCATGCTACAACGCTCGTCGGCACGAAGCATCGATTCGCAGACTGGGGAAAGGTATCTATAACACCTGCTCCATTAGGGTCGTGGGCTCACGATGTCGGTTCCTAAAAAAGCAACGCTGATATCGATGGCAACAGGATGACGTCGCTAGATGGAATCTCGAGGAAGATGATGTCAAAAACGCAGGAATTCCTAGCTCCCTTCGCACTGCAGTGCTGCTCCGGAGGCGGGCTAATGTGCCGTTCCGGTTCACCATCGATGTCGACGCAGGCGTAGACTTTAATTTTGGGAACATGTTCCGTAACATGGTGGGTCGCGGGCAGCCTGACATAGTTGACCCCGTTGAGCTAGACGAAGACACGGATCTAGAAGACCTGGGCATCGCCAGCCTGGTTCCCAATGTGGGAGATCTAGATTTGCGCAACATGGGGGCGATGGACATCAGCCAGATCGCCAATGTAGCACTGGCGCGCCTGCTCACAGTTGAGGGCTAGTGTAGGACGGTGCTGACGGGATGCCCAGCCCTCGGCCGCGGAATAAGTCCTTACACGCAAGGTTGTTCCATGCGTAGACCAAGAAGTTAGGAAGGTGGTACCTACAGTTTGTGGCAGGGAGCGGAAGTTTCAGTGCTCGCTGCGATGTTGTTAACGATAAGTAAAGTACTTAGGTACCTTAGTTCGCACATCAAGAGTGGAGCACAAAATATCAGCCGCATGTCTAACCTATCTAAGTAAGGAAGTGTGCTAACCTACACTAGTGAGATAGGCCCCGACCAGCAGCAGGGGACCTTTTCCGGTTGGTCTTATTGCGATACCTCGCAGATGACTACCAGGTAAGTAGATTTGGAAGAGGCAGCGATGCAAGTGAATTTTCCCAGGACGCAAACGAAGCGGTCCAGTAATCAACAACCCAACTACGAGGTACACGATCCCGCCTATTTAGGTAGGTACTTATGTAATTCTTAGATACCTACGGTACCAAGTATGCACTTCAACCAACTCTTACATGTAATGTAACCTTACTCCTCTCGGGGAGGCCGCTGCCCCTCCATTTCGGTTACTTCGGGCAGATCATCTTGTGTGAGTAAGGTAGGTACCTATCCTGTCGGATGGTGCACCGTCTGCAGCTGACGACTTCTATTACTCCCGAGTTGGGGGCTGTTGGCGGGGGGGGGCTTTTAAGGCGCCCCAATTACTTGTAGATGAAGAAATACTATTCGTAGATGAGACTTTACCTATTGCAGTAGATTTTACCCCACTTATTACCAAATTTGGAGCGCCAGAAAAACACACGGTCGTTTTGCACTTTTAAGTATCTATGTACCTACTTTACGTACAAAGGTACCTCGGGTACATACCTACATACTTAAGTACGAAGGTACATCGGGTATATACTTATATTAGGTACGAAGGTCCGGGCGAACATTGCCGGATCTTTGTACATACTTCGTTCGTACGAAGTACTGACCGTACGTTTATAGCAAGGGCTCCATAAAAGAAAAAATTCAGTGGGCCTAAAAGTTGCTCCACCTTACATACAAATCTGGTAATAAGTGGAGCGAAAGTGGGGGAAAACGAGAACCTTTACCAAAGTAGGTATAGTCTCATCTACGAATAGTATTTCTTCATCTACGAATAATTGGGGCGCTTTTAAGGGAGTTATCCCTTTGAATGGTGATTCGGCACCAGTACTTATTTCTACCCCCTATTTGGCCCACACCCCTCCTGCAAGTATTAGCTACAAGATCTACGCATATAAAGTATATCGTATCTTAAGTAGGTAGTGAAGTATTTTATACCACAACTGTAACATTTTACAAGGTGGAAGCCAAGGGAGACCGGAGTATCTTTTAATCCGCAACATTCAAAGGGATACGCAGTATATGATAGCGGTTGTTGTTGTTGTTTCGCCATTTTCTCGTAGTATCCTCATTCCATGGTTCATAACTAACTATGGCGCTTTTCCAGTGAGTTTTGACAGATCCTCGTCAACGCTGTCCAAGTTACACTGATACCTATTCTTAGCTTGGTGCTCGCTCATGACCTGAAGGACACGGGATCTTCGCGGCAGGCCGTCTTCAACCTCTGGCACACGCGGTTTCCAGACGCACTCATAACAGATTTTCCTTTCCTTGACGACGCTCCCGACAACGCTTCCAACTTGAACTTTTTGAACCGTGCGCAAGCTCTCCTGTTGGCCATCAAGGACAAAAGAGATAGCGTGGTATGCATGTGAGCTCGCTATATATCATTGAAACCGACTAATTGTATGTATGGTATTGTAGGCCAACAGAGTCGACCAGGACGACCACTTGCCCTGTGTCTTCATTTGCCATGGCCTAGGAGGCTCTCTCGTCAAACAGGTAATGTCGCGCGGCGCATATTCACTGCCGAGATCTGCCACAAGCTAATGCTATACTAGGCGCTGGTTCTTGCCTCGCTGGATAGAAAACATGGCCGCTATGCCAGCGATACCGCCCTTCTGGTAATGATGTCTGTCCAGCATGTACATGTTTCTGGTCTCTAACCCTCCCCCTCTAGGTCTTCTGCAATACGCCAAAGGCACTCGAGGGCTTGGAAGTGTGGCGGCTCGAGGTATGCCGACTTTTGGTAGTCTCGAAGCCTGACTCCCACACAACCACTAGATTGTTCAATGAGCTACCTGAAACACTTGAGCGACTGGACTGGTCGTTCGGGGCTATTCAAAGTCACTACTCTATTATAAACGTTCAGAGTGAGGACGAGGAAAGTGGAAATACAGTCTGGGCGGTGAGATGCTCATCCATTCCTGATTGCAGTAGGCCTGCGGGCTATGTCATTTGATGCTAATTATTTTTAATAAACACAGGATACGACACCGACTCTTTTGACTCGGCAACAATCGACTATATACACACCAGCTGATGCGGCCGGCCTTTGGAGCTTTGCTACAGGGCACCCGGTAACAGAGAGAATATTTGACATCATAAGAGGGGCCGTGAAGCAGGAAACGCAGCGTCAGTCGAACGTTCTCGGAAACATTTAATGCTGAATCTCAAGACTAACTCCTAAGTGCAGCCCTCTCTGAGCAGTTTCATGGGTTTATGCAACAACTACGTAGGGTAGACTCGAACAACTACCAGGTCGTGTTCAGCCAGCCCTCCACTGGCTCAATGAAGCCGTTAGCCGAACAGGACGCATTCCGTAATTGGCAAGACCTAGACCCAGATGCGCCAAATCTGCTCTATTTACGGACGCCGCAGGGCCTCGGCAGCGCGACCATCGCATCGTACCCTATTGAGATGCTCGGCGACAGCATCCCGAACTACGCTATAATCAGTTTCTCCTTTGATAAGCACGATCTGAGAACCCAGCCCATCACTACTTTCTACGTATCCCTAATCCGCCAGCTGCTTCTTAGTCGACCATTCCTGTTTCATCGCATCTCGGCCATTACCCACTGGCTGGCCGTTGAAATCGGGATCAACGGCAGAGAACATAGCTATGAGATCTATCGCAATATATTCCTCTCCCTTGTTAAGGGGGCCAGTCCCAACCCAATCGTTTGCGTCCTCGACGCCGCGCAAGATTGCGCCGGGTTCTCCCTCGACCACATAGTGGACCTCATCAAAGAGTTCCGACGTCTATCTAAGGGCATATTCAAAGTGATGGTGTTGAGCGAAGCGCCCATTGATGGCGCTTTCGTGAACCAACCCGATGTATGCCGTGACATCAATCTGTCAACCACGTCTTGGAGTGCCGTTATTGTAGGTTGTATCGAATCTCGGGTAGAAATGTTGGCGAAAAGCGCTCCCCATTGGAGAGGCTGCAAGGACGCGATCATCAAGAAGCTGTGCAGTCCTTCAGTGACCTATATGCAAGCGAGCACTATCATCGAACTACTGAATCTAGATGATATACCGTCAGCCCACAACGCTGCTCTAGAGGCCATCGAAAAGCTGCGGTTATCTGAGGAAGAAGTTTATATGGCAACGGTTAACCACTGTACGAGGCGTTGCCAACTACCGTTGAAACTACTACTGCAATGGGTTTGCCATTCGATTCGACCCCTATCAATGAATGAATTGGCCGTCGTCATCGGTCTTGCTTCTCCCAACTCCTTTTCTACAGAGACTCTTCGACCCAACATTCCTCTTAACATTCTAAACGATATTCGGCACGTCAATGGTGTCTTGATCAGGACCATAGGCCTACACGCCCACCCAATTCACGACACCATTATCCCCGTACTGGACGAGAAGTGGCATCTCCTAGGTGAAAATGCGGACAGCGTGATGCTACGAATGTGTTTAGATTATCTGAAGATGATACTGGCAAACATACCCACGATCTCGCCGCCGCCGGGGGGGAAGAGCAGAGACTGTCCGGAACAACTGACAAAGAGCCTAGAACAACAGTCGTCGGAAGTTACTCTGGAGAAAGAGGAAGAAGAAGAACGCCGCTGTTTAGAATTCAATCTCACCGATATGACCAAACTGGAATATGAACTACTGGACTACGCAGTCACGAGCTGGCCGGAGCACTACAAAAGAGCTCCAGATAGGGACCTAGTTAAAGGCCGGGTACTCGAAATCTTTGGCAAAAACTACGAGGCTCAAGCCTGGTCCGCTCTTTATGAGAAATTTACCAACACTAACACCGAGAAGTTCAAGAGGCTAGGTAGCCTATTGAACATCGGTTGCAGATTCGGGCTTCTAGATATCGTCAATGATGTTATCGGAGAAGTTAAAGCCTCCAAACAGTCCAAGTATGCGTTATCAGTCGCCCTTAATCTCGCGGCCGGCTTTGGCCATGAGGATATTGTCTCCCTGCTCATCAAGGAAGGTGCCGGATCCAATGAGGCCCCCAGTCTAGCGGCCGAATACGGGTCCCTAAATATTCTGCAGCAGCTGATCGGGGCGAACCCGGCGATGGCTACAATGGAAGATAAGCTTGGCAAGTCACCATTACTTCGTGCGGCATTGAGCGGCAACGGGACCATTGCATCCTACCTCATAGCAAACGACGCAGAGCACACGGTCGCAAGAGGCGGCATCATGAGCCTCCACATTGCTGCTATAACCGGCCAGCTCAGTCTCCTTCGCAAGCTGGTGGACGCAGGGTCGGACATACACGCTGTGGCGAAAGAAAAACAAAGCAGTGCGCTCATGCTAGCTGCCGAGGGAGGATTTGATGACGTAGTCGAATTCCTTCTGTCTTGTAAGGCCCGCATTGATGATCAGGATTCAGATGGAGAAACAGCGCTTTATCGAGCCGTTAAACACGGACATCTTTCTACCTATGGCCTGCTATTAAACGCTGGTGCTAACGTCCACACCAAAACCGCCCATGATCTATCCCTGATACATATAGCTTCAAAAAATGGACATCTTGAAATTCTACGGGCGCTTCTCCTGAAAGAAGAAGACCCTGCCGATACCGAAGTCAAACGCCAAGTTAAGGAAGGCAGGGCCGACGGGGAAGTCCAGGCTCAGGAAGAGCAAGTCAACTGGCAAACGAGATATGGGACCGACTGGTACAACAAGCCCGAAGGTGTCCTCACTCCTCTGGAGCTTGCGGTATCGAACGGGCACCTCAATATTACGCGGGAGCTTCTGAAGCATCCAAGTTACAGTTCGGAAAAAGTCCGTGCTATTGCTTTAGTGAGAGCGGCCCAATACGGCTTTCCGCAACTTGTTGAGGAGTTGCTCGGGACGGGGATCACGACAATTGAAAGCATTGATGGCAGCAATGCACTCCACTTGGCAACAAAAGAGGAATACCCATACATTGTAGCAAGTTTGTTGCATCCTGCCTCTGGAGCATCCGGCATCTTCGACGTCAATGCCGAAGACTCTCAAGGATGGACGGCCCTGCACCTGGCTGCTGATTCAGACCGAGTTTTGACAATACAGATGCTCCTAGACAACGGAGCCAATGTACGCCATGTCGCCCGAGAGAATTTTACTGCTCTTCACATTTCATCAGAGAACAATCGTGTAGAGATAACCAAAGCGCTCTTGGACTATGTCAACAGTCACCAGACGTCAAAACGCGATGCGAGGCTGATCCAAAACGTAGATTTGGAGACCCCTTTCATAATGGCTGTTCATCGAGGCCACTACAAAATTGCTAGTGATTTTATTACAAATTCTGCGCGGCTCAAGCCTAGGAAACTTGAGGGTAGCAAGAACGCACTGATTGAATCGGTGTCCATAGGCAAAAATCACCTGAAAATGGTGGAGTTACTACTGGACCATACGTGGAGAGTTGACGAGACGAATAGGAAAGGGGAGACTGCCCTCCACCTTGCTGCAGCCGGTGGCCTGCTTGACGTTGTCAAACTCCTTCTCAAGCGCGGTGCCTGCTGTAATATCTGGGACAGTGACAAGAGAACTCCTCTTCACCAGGCTGTTATCAATGAGAAAGAAGATGTTGTCCGGACTCTTTTGAAAGCAGGCGCTCATGTTAACGCAAAAGACAGAGAGGAAAAAACGCCGCTCTGGTACGCCGCTCTTCAAAGTATGTTTTCTCATATCACACAGCAGTTCATAGCTCTTTTTCGGCCCGTCTAGCGTGCACTTTGGGCCTTTCTTTGCAGCATTACCCTATTTGAGTAAGCAATTGCTAACGAAGTACTCCGTGGCAAGGGTCTGATCCTGTGGTTAAGATACTCCTTAAGCGGCTACCAGAGCTTGACTTAAATGCCCAGGACGCAATGGGCTGGACGCCACTCCATGCATGTGCAGGTAGCGCCAACATAATTGAGCTCCTTCTCAAGGCCGGAGCAGACCCAATGGTGTTTGACAGACTTGGGGAGCCCACCTTCTTTACAGCAGTCAAGCCTGGCAGTCATCGCACATTACCGGTGTTACAGGTGTACATCAACGCCGGCATTGATGTGAATACGAAGGATAAGAACGGAAAACCTCTCATTCATTTGATAGCAGAGAGAAGCAACCTTGAAAGCTTCAAACTTTTGCTAGAAAGTGGGGCCAATATTCACTCGATCAGCGAAAATGGGGAAACTGCGCTACATTTTGCGGCCACAAACAATGATACCAAGATTCTCGAAGATATTTTAAAGCAAGGTGCCAACTTGGAAGCGGACTGCAAAACTTTCGGAACGCCCCTCATGGCCGCTGCAAGGAGTAATAGGACTTCGGCCATCAAGTTGCTCTTACAAAAGGGGGCCAACGTTAATGCTATTAGCAAGTCCTGCCCAACTCACAACCCCCTTCATACAGCCGCATTAGAAGGTAGAAGTGCAGTCCTAGAAGCCTTAATCAAGGCCGGGGCGGATGCAAACATCCGCGGTGGAACCTTCGGGAGTGCACTCTGCGCGGCTGTTATGAGTGGCGACGAAGACAGCGTAAAGCTCCTACTCAACAAAGATGGGGATATCAACTACGCCGAAGGGCCTCATGGTTCTGCCTTGGAAATTTTGCTGTCACGGTTTAGATTTGCGGAGCTTCTCGGCGAATATATGGATATTGCCAACGAGAACATACCAGATAAGTCTGGCGGGGAGATCGCGCAGGCACGCATCAAAATGCAAGCGTTTCTCGGCAAGTATAGTAAGGTCCGGAAAAAACCAAAACGCCCCGCCCTAGAGCTTGCATTGTTGCACCAGACCCTCACAATCATGGAGCTGTTTTTCGAGCGGCCCATCAACGTGAACGTCGTCAGCAAGGGACATTATGGTACGGCCTTGATTGCCGCCATCGACCTCAGCGAGATCAAAGCCGTTGAGCGGCTTCTTGACCTTAATGCTAACCCGAATCTTTACCCTGCGGGCGGCGAGTCCCCAGTGCAGGTGGCTATACGCAGGGGTGGGCAGAGCATTGTTGAGGTGCTTGTCAAGAATGGTTCGAAACTTGACTACCAGGATAAATGCGGCCGTGGGGTGCTGTCGCATGCCATTTCGCACCAAAGCTTCCACCTGCTGCCATACTTGCTACAGCAGCCAAGCATCGATATTAACCAACAAGACGCTTTTGGACGCACACCCTTGATTAACGTTACCATCAAAGGCCATATCATTATTGATGAAATTCTCAAAAAGAAGCCGAATTTAAATGTGCCTGACCGCTGGGGCAAGACGGCTCTGGCTCACGCCATAAGCCGCGACTACTGGATCCTAGTATCCAAGCTCATAGAAGAGGGCGCAGATCCACTCATTCCCGACATTCGCGGCCGCGACACTCTGTACTGGGCGGCACAGGCTAGCCGGGTCACGTTTGAGAACGTTCTCAAGTATATAGAAGCTAGCGGCGCACCGGCCTCGAGCTTTCAGCATGCCGTCAAAGCAGCGATTACTAAAAACAATGCCGACTTCATACGACGCCTTTTCCGTGGCAGGTACTTACCGGACGACCATATCGACCACGATGGATGGACAGCAGCGTACACCGCCCTGCGTTACGGCCTAAGCAGCATTGCTTCTTTAGTCTCTGATGTCAGCCCGAAGCAGGATCCGGCGACTCTGGCCGCTCTTCCAACGCAGTGGCATCCGACTGATTTATCTAGGTATCTCGTGTGTCAGCCAGACAACATGTCCGTCCAATTAGCAGAATGTGAGTCTACACTATCTACGAGTATTATTCTGTGAGATGCGTTAATAACAACGATCACTGTAGCGGATGCTTTCTTACAGGATGCTGATGACGCGGCCATCGCGAGAGCCGACCACCCAATGATACCCAACAAAGACGGTATCTACTATTTCGAGATCACAGTGGTGAACGGAGGCGAATCTACACGTAAACGGTGTGTTGATATTTGGCCTCCCCAAAAAGATTGATGATGTTATAATCGCTTGGTGCCTCAATAGCTAACCTCACCATTCCTTCAGCTCCCGTGGTATAAGTGTCGGCTTCAGTGACGAAAAAGCTCCCTTGGACGGCGTGCTTGGTTGCGAAAACGGAACCTGGGGCTACTATAGCAAGAATGGCAACTTACTCAGGGGCGGCTTGGATGATGTTCCCTACGGGCCAAAGTACAACGAGGGCAGTGTTATTGGCTGCGGGGTGAACTTTAAAGAGCGTACTGCCTTCTATACCTACGATGGAGAGATTATCGGTGGGTGCACTTATTTCCCATACCAGTCCGCAATGGCTGCTCACTTCCCATCTTTGCATTGATAACGACTGATAAATAATTCTCCCTACAGGCCGTGCATTCACAAACATACAGGGCAGGCTCTACCCTGCAGTGAGTATCGACACGCGCATGGCCGGCTATACCGTGACGGCCAGGTTCTGGAATAATGAAGCTGGAGCGAACAAACTTTTCAAGTTCCAAGGCCCTTATGATAGCCCCAGGACTCAGGAATCTGTCGAGCAAGGCGACGATATCGATGCATCGTCAATAAGCTCTGGAGAGTACTTATCCGAATCCGATTAAGGTGTAGCAACCAAGTATGTCCCTAGGTATTTATTCATTTATTTATTCATTCATTTGTTTATTTATTTAGATATGCAGACAGTTATAGGCGCCTACCTATCCCTTTGAATGCCTTTTAAGCTCCGTAACTTCTGGTGGAGCATGTCACGTTTCTTGGCAGGGCGATGCATCCAATCAAAATGATGGTTCCGTATAAATACAGTAGTTTAATTGGTGGGTTTTTTTACCAAGAAATGTGACATACTCCACCAGAAGTCCCGGAGCTGAAAAGGCATTTAAAGGGATATCATATCGTAGAAAAGTTGTTTGATCAGGGTTATCCCCCCCAACCTTTTAAGACTGTTTAAGCGAATAAATTACCTGTGAAGATCTCCCTTTTTTTGTCTACGGTGAACCTTAAGAGGATAAAAAGTGGAAGATTGAGGTCTAGCACACACTGTGAGGAGCTCTCCGGTACCTGCTTCGTGATTTCAAAAGGACAATTCGCTGGACAAGATGGTAGAAAAACTCTAAACCCAATATAAATTTCCAATCTAGCATTGTTGGCATATATGCGTAGTACCTGGATCGATCGGTAAGCCGTCCAGGCGGCGACTGTCCTTTTGACAAGCATGTTTATTTTACATCCTGTTGCACATTTGTTTGCTTTTATGACAGAGTGTAATTTCGCTTTAATACTATGTACATGTGCGACTAGCTGGGCCCGACGAGATTCCCCTCGTCCCGCCAGCATAGGGGAACCCCCTTGCTTGTTATCTCGGAAGAAAAACTGTCCCTTTGACAAGCATGTTTAATTTATATCCTGCTCAAGTGCTTGCACATTTGTTTGCTTTTATGGCAGAGTGTAATTTCGCTTTAATATTATGTATATGTGCGACTGGCTGGGCCCGACGAGATTCCCCTCGTCCCGCCAGCATAGGGGAACCCCCTTGCTTGTTATCATCTCGGGAAGATAAAAAAAAAAAATTCAACTCTTGTTTCGATCCGGAATTTCACTCTCTCTAACTCCAACTCGACGATTGACAATCCATTTATATCTATACTTATGACAACGCCGCTGCTGTTAACCTACGCGCACATACACCATGATTTCGCCCCCCGACTACGAAAAGCAGAGCTACTGGAACGAGCGTTTTGCCTCCGAGACGGCATTCGAGTGGCTTGTTCCATCAGCTACATTCGTGGAACTCATAAAGCCGTATCTGTCGGTCTCTGATAAAAGCCAACGGATTCTGAACCTCGGCTCCGGAACAAGCGACCTGCACACGCACTTCCGCTCGCACGGATACTGCGACGTGACAAGCGTCGACTTCGGGCCGCGAGCCCTCGACCGCGGCCGCGAGATGGAGGAGAAAGCCTTCGGCGATACGAAGACGCACTACGCCGTCGCGGACGTTACGAAATTAGGCCACGACCTCGGCCGTCCGAACGCCTTCGATCTCGTAGTCGATAAGAGCACGGCCGACTCGGTTTCTTGCGGCGGCGATGATGCTATGCGCGATATGGCACAGGGCGTACGCGAATGTCTTGCCGCCGGCGGAGTTTGGATATCGCTCAGCTACTCGGCAGTACGGTTCGAGCTCGAGGATCTCCCCTTCGAGGTCCAGGTTATCGAGAAGATACTGACGCCGAAGGCTAGACCGATGGATCCGGACATATTCTATTGGTGCTATTTACTCCGACCAAAGTAAACTTGGTTAGGGAAACATTATATATCTACCTATGTAGCCCCAGGTTTTACAGGCTGTGGGTAGGGACGAGAGACCTTATAGTGGATTACTGGCAGTTGCCATAACATGAATATCCGACTCGCTCCCCGGTCATTGGTACAAGCTGCAGCATTCATTTTCTTGTTATGCCTTCGGATTCGCGATCGCAGCAAGCATCAATACCTTCCTGACCACCACGCTTACATAAAAATACCCCCCGGTTCCGTTGAGAACATAAATTATACGTTGTTGAGAAACACCAGTCCGGGATTAAGCAACCGGCTCGCCTGCCCTCTGACTCTTCCCCCCTAAATAAACAATTTATACTCCGTTTCATCCTCGTCTTGCGATCTGTTACATCGAACACGGCCTCTGAGGAAAAAAAGAAGTAGAAAAGTTAATTGAAGCCACTCGTACGAACAGAATAAACTAGAAATTGAATATAGAAGATTATTTTGATATTCGGGGCCTAGTTAAAGAGAGGAAGACAACCACCCGAGAAGTCGGCTCGGATTGGTTCAACCCTAAAGCGATAGTATCGGCTCGCAAGCTTGGGGCTGTAGACCGGGGACAGACATATATAGTATATAGACGGCGAAGACAGTCGCAGGTATAATAAAGGAGCAGCTTAGATACGGTAAGTAGTGTATAGCATTATGATGCATTCTATAACTACCTAGCTAGCTAGCTAGCACGCGACGCAAATTACAGATGTATTCGTACACGATCCCATCCCATCCCATCCCAATTCCCGCTTTACCATTAAAACCAATTAACCAATAAACTCGGCTAACGAGTCGTCCTCCTCCAACATGGTAATAAAAGAAAACGGAGTAAACAGGTGGCCGGCGAATTCGGCGTACTTCGACTGTGCCTCGACCCATTGGAGACGCAGGGAGTGCAGCTGTTATCATTGTCTGTCAGCGTGGATGCTCTCGGGGGGGAGAAGTCTCTGACTGGAGGTACTTACCATGGCACTGCATCCCTCCATGGCAATGAGAATAGCACACGTGAGACAAAACCACAAGCCAAAAGCCAGGAATATCATGATTACGCCAACAACACCACCCATGGTGAGGGTTGGGCCGAGAGTCATGGTCCAGAGAACGCTACTGAGCTGTTGGTGGGCCAGAGACAAGGCCCAGAGACGTAGATAGGAGGCTGTGTGCGAAATACAGTTGAGGCAGAATTCTACCATCATGTTAGTATTGACTAGTAAGGTGAGCGAAGGAAGCGTGTTCTCCTTACCGATGGTGTGAATGACCTGGTGGATCATGACTTCACTGAATTCGAATTCGCCGTGACCCTCCTCGTCGTCTCCACCGTGTGCGATCATAGCGACACCCTCGCCATCATCGGTGTCTACGCTCAGCCGTCCATTCCCATTTCCGTTGCCCGTCGGGTGCACCTCGTCGTCGTCATCAAGCGCCGAGACCCTAGAGTGTTCGCCTATGCCACGGTAGCCCTTGGCGCGAGCTTTGTTGTGCTCCCGACGTAGATAAAACGGCTTCAGAAATAATAATACCGGAACCTGGACGAATGCAAGCAGGAGTAAAGTAACCTGCACGGTGGCCTGGCCACTGTACAATTCCTCGTCGATGATGCCCGGTTGTAGGAACATATAGATCAGCATGTTCAGCAGGCCAGGGGGCGATCTGCCTACAGCATACCAGTCGACAGACCATTTGTAGATGATGCAGATGACCAGATAGCCAAAAATGGACTGGAAAAATATCATCCCTGGAACAAAGTTGCCCCAGATATCAATCGGTTTCTTGAAGTGCCTCGCGTTGAGATACGCGAGGCAGAGCGAGTAGGTCATGTGAGCCCAACCCAGGATGATTGACATTTTCATCTTGTAGCTGTTGGTAAACAATAGGTCGTTGTCTGTGCCATGCCACATCCAATCGAGGCCGAAGGGATATCGGTGGTTATCCTTGAGCTTGGCAAGAAGGGGCTCACCCTGCTTCCATCCCTCGGGAACATCCCATTCCCAAGCGCTATCGAAAAGCGTGAGGGACATGGAGAAGATATCATTATAGATGAGACCAGTGAACAGAGAGAAGATGGCCATGACAAGAGCGATGTAACGACCGTAATAAATCATTGCAAAGAGCTCGAAGGTGACCTTCTTCAGGGGCCGCTCCCAGTAGATCATGGCCAGAGCAGCCGCGAGCATGATGACCGCGTGACCAAGATCACCGAACATGACGGCAAAAAGGAAAGGAAAAGTGACAATAGCGGGTAGCGCAGGGTTGACCTCCTGGTAGGTAGCGGTACCATAAGCGTTGACGATAGTCTGAAATGCTTCGGTAAACTTATTCGTCTTGAAATACGTAGGCGGGGTCTTGTTTGTCTTGATCTCATTAATAATGGATGGGACCGACAAGCCTGCGCGGTTGGTCACGTCCTGCAGAGTTGACCGAATACGAGGTAAATCATTCGTGGGGCACCAGGCTTCCGCGATGAGGGTCCGTCGTTGTTTGTCGAAGGAGAACAGGTTCAGGGTCTGGTAAGTAGCCTTCTCCTTGGCGACCAAGACCATCCAGGCTGCCACCGACTGGCCGATCTGCGTCAACTCGGCCTGCAGTGTCTGTTGCGTGTTTTGCAGCACGTTTTGCACGTCGTTGAGGCGCGCATTCACCTCGTGCATCTGGTCACGGCGCAGATCGGAATTCTCGTCGACACTGTAGATCTCTGCTCCCATGGACTCGGAAATCTTGCGAATCTTGGCCAGAATCTCCTTGCCATGGGCGAAGATGACGAAAACATTCTTGCTGATAGCCTCGTTGTTGGAAGGGTCGACGAGAGGTTCGGGGATCTCGGATTGGTTCATGTAGAGGTTGCCACGCAGGGTTCGCCAAAGAATGCGCTCAAATGCGGCGACGCGTTCTCGGTTGATGACGCCGGCCACGAAGCCGATGTTCATGCCGGAGAATGAACGCTCAACATCCCCGGCCTGGTTGTGTTGCTCAACGTCTTGGAGTAATGGAGCATCGTCGTTCTCGGTCGAAGCTCGGATTTCGTCGACGTTACCGTGAGCGCGATCGAAGAAGCCCCCGGCCTCGCGGAGGACCCATCGCCACTCGGTCAGCTCGACCTCGCGTTTCTTCAGCGTCTCGTAGCTGTCGTTAAGTTGCGCGACGCGCTGCTCGAGGCTTTGACTGCGTTCGGCGAGCTCGTCGATCTCCGTGGTCGAGGGCGGCGCGAGAGTTCCGACGTCGAGGTCCAGCGTTCGTAGGGGGATGCTCGCCTTTTCCATCTGGGAATGGAAATAGCCTGGTCGGTTACTGTCAGCCAAAGCCTGCCAGATGGGCATGATCTGGCTCGAAGCTGAAGGTGGACTTACGAAGCTGCCGTTCGACATTATCGAGTCGCCTAATCTCTTGAGTGTAGGTTCGTTGGAAGGCGCTGACATCGCCGTTGAGCTGTGTCCACGTTAGTCCATGTATAGAGTGAATGAACGACGACGACGGCGATGACGGCGATGAGATCCATCAAGGGGGTCGTCGGGGTTCGTCCGGGTCATCGCGTACATCTCGAAACTGGACAAGGCCAAGTTCTCCCAGGGCCGTGACACATTCTCTCCCGATTTCGTTAGAGATGTATAGCTGCACCATGCTCATGTCCGCCGAGCGGAACATGCTCTGCTTGGATGGAGCCATGTTGATGGCTCCCAGAGTTGAGCAATCGATGAAGAGTGGCAGCAGATGCGGATGGATTGGATGATGATGAAGCTTTGGTCCAGCTTAGCCTCAGCACCTTGTTTGGGTATGGCGGCCTGCCTGCAGGGGCGTCGCTGCCTACCGAGCCACGCGCGGTAATTTCGGGATTGGGGAATGTGTGGCTGAGCAATGATAGTGGCGCAGCGCACTCGTAAATGTGTAAGGTAGGTACCTACCTTACCCCCAGGGGACGGGCATCTCTCGGCGTACCTATATATCACTGTTCAATCCAGGCAGGTGATGAAAAGGGGTCTATTTCTCGTCACAAGACATAAGTACATAAGTAATTACCTCGGACTCAGATGAAAAATCCAATGGTAGAAATTATACTATAAAGACAAAAAGGTGTATGTATACTTATGTTCTTTACATTGCACCTGGTACCTTAGGTGGTAGGCAAAGAGCAGTTTCCGATCAGGTATCATTACGATGAGCATGGTCTCGTAACTTTTGATTGAATTGTTGAGTCATTGAATTATTCATCTCTCATTAAAGCGGCCAATGTTCGTCCTCGTCATCCCGCATTTGCATGCATGCCCATGCAGTTAATACCTACCTTAGTTATTTCAGGCTCTAACCCCGTGTCAATGTTGTACACCAAAACCCCAGCGCCAGCATAGTACCACCCCTATATTTTATAAAACCCTGCCCCCTTTACCCTTCCTCCTTTGCCCCCGTCAGCCATGTATAATGTTGTTTTTCCAGCAGAAACCCTCGATCAAGCACAACGCCTCCCTAAGCCCACACCCGCATGCAAACGTTTACCCTCCAGAGGTTGTCAACTGCCAAGAAGTGAGAGGAGGTGAGGTAAAGCTCAGCCAAAGCTATCTTCACAACCCTATCGCGTAGACACGTCCGGTCCTTCCCCTCCCCCTCCGACCTCGATGATCCCATTCTCCAAAAGCGCCTTCCATATATCGTCCCTCGACGACACGGTATCCTTCGAGACGGGCAGGCCGTCCAACATCTTAAGCTGTCTACAGTCGTTCAGGACGACCATGTCGTAGACGCGTTTGCGCATTCTCGTGCCCAGGTCGAGGCGGCTCGCGAACTTCTCCTGGCGCTCGACGTCTACGTCCGGCAGCACGAACGGATCGGACTCGGCTTCTTTGCCATCGCCCTCGGTGGAGACGAGGCTCTGCACGGGGGCGTAGAACCCGAGCGTGGCGCCGTTGCCTCTGAGGTCTAGGCGTGACAGATGGGGGAACTCGGCAAGTGTATTGGCAATTTTCCTGGCGTCGACCAGTCGATTGCCTACCGCTAGGAGCTTCTTCAACCTTGGAATGTACCGCAGGGGCCAGAGATCGTCGATCGCGTTGAAGTTGATGTTGAGCATACGCAGATTCGGCATCAATTGTCCAATTTCCGGAGCTAATGACTCGAGGCCGCAGTTTGCCAGCTCCAGATACTGGAGGTTCAGGAAGTCCACCTGAGGGTTGAAACCAGAGAGTCGATTGCCTGACAAGAATAGCTTTCTGACCTCGCATGCCGAGTCTAAGAAGGAAGTATCGAGAATCATGTTTCCCTTCTGTTCTCGAAGAGAAAGACTATCAAGGCGGCGACACTGCGAGAAGCCAGTGATTGTTGTGATGCTGTTGCGGTCGGCATGGAGCAGGCGTAAAGAGGGAAGGGCCGTAACGTCAAGGTACTCTAAATCATTGTTCGACAACTTCAGAAACCTGAGCGATAGCGAGGATTGGCCTTCAGATGGAGAGAAGGATGTCAAACAATTGTTCTCGAGGTTAAGGGTACTGAGGCAAGTGAGCTGCTCCACGTTCTCGAATGCAACAATCTGGTTATTTTCCAAGTCCAACTCGGTTAATCGCTGCATCCTCGTGCCATCAAAGTCAACGTGCTTGATCAGATTGCCCCGAGCGCGTAGTACCTGCAGGCTGTCGTGAAACTTGATACCATCCAAGTTAGTGATCTGATTGTTGTCGGCGCGGAGAGTTCGTAGATGTACAAGGTCCTTGAACGCCGAGAGACTCGTAAGCTGGTTGTTGGATACATCGACGTATTGGAGGTTCATCAGTTGACTCCAAGCTGTCAGCTCGGAGAGTACGTTGTGCGTCATACATAGATTGCGGACAGTCTGTGGCACACCATCCAGGTGAGAGATCGCATTGTTTGATGCGTTCAAGGTGACCACGTTGGTGCAAAACTTGTCAAGCATATGAAGCGTATCAAGTTGCTTGTTGCTGAGGTCTAATTCGGAGATCGATTCCCAGTCAGGGTCGTAAGGCTCGACCTCTGTTATCTTCTCGACAAGGCTCCGAACGGCTTTGGACATGATCTTCTTAGAGCCATCACCAGTCACGAGATACTGATCACCCACAACGTAGCTCAACTCGAGAGCACAAGAGTTGTCGATCTGGTGTACGGTAAACTCAGACATGGGGCTCAGGGAAAAGGTACCAACATACTGTCCCAACATTGAGGCTCCGATAATGTCCGCTGCCCTGGCTGGTGTTGCCACTACGACGCTCAAATCAGGGTTTCTTGCAGGTTCCGACCCTGACCCAACCGCTCTAGACCCCACGTATAGGCTGACTTGGCTTTGATCTCCCGGTTCAGTGGGCTGTTCACCAGAAGCATTCTCATCTTGCTCGTCGATACGCGAGACGGGGCGCGGGACGAAGGCATGGTTTTCGACAGAAAAGTTCTTCGAAATAGCCCGCGATTGACTTTCTGAAGATGTCTTGGCAGTCATGCTACTGACAGATGTTACTCTCTTTCCATATCGACCTCTCTTGACCGAGTCCGTCGCGACGCTGCTGGGAGAACCGTCCAGGTTGGCGTTCATTTTGGAACCACCGTCATCGGAATCTCTTTGGGGAATCTCTTGAATAATGGAAGCAATTGGCGACGAGAATGTGATAGTGAGATTCTTGCGGCGAGATGGCATCGTTTTCTGTATCCGGTCTTCATGGAGCGATATCTCATGGTCGATCTCTTCGTCATCTTCCAGGGCCGTCTCAACGTGAGCTTGAATACTTCCATAGGAAAAGTCTTCTGATCTAATGGCACCTTCTGCTGGCTTGCCTGCGTTGGAGGAAGACTGGCCCCGTGAACGATGGCGTTGTGGTTGTTCTTCAAAACCTCGCAGGATTTTCCCAGCACCCAAATCAAGATGTCTCTTTTCCTTGGTAGAATCCACCGTCAGATCAGCAATGCTAGCAAATGGATCATCTTCACTATCCTCAGAGGGGATAATGCTCATAGCGGGCCTCCGTGTCTTTATTTTCTGCCACAATTTGTTCACATCATCAAATACCATATTGCCCACCTGGTTGCCAATGAGTTGTGCGACTACATCTGGGGCAATAAGGCGTCTCGAGTCCGATCCTCGAGATGATCCAGTGGGCATTGATCTCTCACTTGAACCACTAGAGGATTGGCTATTATAGGAAGGGTACTGGTTCGTGCTATTATTTCCCGCTGTTTTCTCAGGATTACGCGAGAGTCTGACATTAGGAATGTCGCTGATAACGTCCCCTTCATCATTGACACCGCGTCTTTGACTCGGCGAATGGCCATGCTGGTTCGTACTACCAGTACCGTATGATCGCTGGCTGACAGTCCGTAGGTTTCCAACAGACTGAATTGACTGGCCAAGCATATCATCGGAATCGTCATGTTCTTCGTATTTTTTGAGCTGATTGACAAGCTCAGGGTCTTCTTGTCGCACTGGTAACCTCAAAACAGGCTGTCCATCCCTGCTAGGTGGCCGTGAAAAAGGCTCTTGTGTCGACTCCTGGTAAGAATCTTCCGTCTCAAGATATTGGTCATGGGTATATCGGCGTGAGCCCTCCATTTCAGACTCTTCGACACTAGCCAATCCGGTGATCGGTCGCGCCTTGTTTCTTATCATCGCCATCACTTCTTCTGCGGCATCGAAGAAATCTTGCGTCTTCATCGAAACTTTGCGAGAGCTATTGGCGCCGATATTTTCTGTATCATCGCCAGACACAGGGGCCGTAGCTGACCCTAGAACGGATGTGAGGCTGAGCTCAGCCAGCGGTAACCTGTCGCGCGGCTCCGGTATCCTCTGGTGTGTGGCTGAAAGCCCACGTCGTAGACTATTAGGTACAGCGGGAGCATTCGGATTGACGAGTTTCTGTACTTCCACTTTTCGTGTGTACCTTCGATCTCTTGTCATCGCCGACTGCATAGTATAGTGGGATGATTGAACCGTTTCTATAGCTGTGCGCCGCTCTTCAAGGCCGTATGCAATATCTGATCGATGCAAAGTACGACGTCTTTTCGGAGTTGGGTCTTTTGACGGCGATGTCCGTGGTCTCTTTCCTTCCGAACTATCCCGCTTTGAAGATGATGGGAAAGAGGAACCGGGCCTATTCGGTTCGGTTGAGCTTCTCGAACGCAGCCCATCCAGGGACTTCGTTACGCGGAGATGATTGTGATGTGCTGATGACACGGAGCGACCCATTCTGTGGTTATGACGTCCGATCGGGGACTTCCCCTCGGGCGAATCCTCGTGAATATCAAAGTTGAAAGGCTTAGCTAAAGGAACTCGGTTCCGCGGTGGTGTCATGTTCTCCTTCTCTTCCAAATGAAAGTAGCGGCTGGAACTCATGGATTGGTCTCCTTCAAACTCGAAGTCGTCGAGCTCCCCGGCACCAAATTTGTTGGTGGGGCCAGAGCCGACCCGAGGTCTTCCTGTTGCAGGGGCAGGGGAGCCAGTTTGCTCATCGTGCGGTTTGAACTTGGCGTTTCCCGCTGGAGTTTGTGATACCGCGGTTTCATCTATATAGCATGAAGAACTATTCCTATGCTGATTCTCATACTGACTAATTCGCCGAAGGAGTGTTTGGTTGGTGAATGTGTCATACGGCCCAAAAAGTTTTAATGGACTAGACGTCTTGGGTGACGCAGGCTGCAGCAACTTGTTGGGACTTGGGTGAGGAGCGCAGGGCAATGATGGACTAGCTGGCGATACTCGGGTCTGTTTACCACCAGCCGATACAAACCGGTCTGTCTTGATACTCGGGAATTGTTTGGGGGTGCTAGCCTGAAGTGAAGATTCCGGGAGCATCTCTGAGGTGTCCATGATTTTCGAAGGACTGAAAGGGTGTCGAAAAAATGATCCCTCATTGGAATCTTCCCCCCTTTGCAGATTCAAGAAGCCGCCATTCTTGGCATATTCTTCCGTATCCTCAAAGTCTCCCGCTCCATCAATAGCGGGTAGCGGCTTCCCCAAACCGTTATCTGGTTCGGAGTCCAGGATCATCTGATTTCTCCGTAAGATTTCAAGCCTCTTCCTTAGCTGGTGTGCTGGAAGCTTTGTGGGCGCGAAAGAGACACCCCCACCCGCCGAACTATGCCGGGTAATTATGATAGGACTAAAGTCTTCGTTTCTGACAATACTCTGGCCACTAACCTTCCGCGACTCGTCCAGCAACTGCTGCTTTCGAGCAGACATGAGGGAACTATCGTCGAGCTGTGTTTCTGACTCGTCACGGTTTGTTTCGCCTGTCAGAGCTGCGCCGTCGCCGGACAAGTCGGCAGTCACATCCTCTGGTGGTTGTAACGAAATAGGGGTGGGAAGGTCTGCATTTTGCTGCTGGACAGACAAGTCATAGCGATCTTGCTCAGAAACTTCGTCATTGTCGTCGTTGAAACTATCTTGCCGATTGCGCCAATACGGCGGGGGGCTCGACGGCAATGTTGTTTCGTTTATGGTATGGCCCTCGTTTTCAGCAGGCCCAGCACTGTGTCCCTTTCGTGTTTGTGGGGGTCGAAAAATGTTTTCCAGTCCCGTCGCTGCGGAGCTGAAGAGGTCCCTGGATTCACCATAGTCCAGTTCCCCGAAGACTAGCCTTCTTTTCCACTCCGGGGCATTCTCCCTACCCTTGGATGGGGACGTACTTTGCGACTTGGCCTGTAGAACGGAGTTGTGTACAACAGACCCCGCGGACGAGAGGGAGACAGATCGGCTCA
Organism: Nemania sp. NC0429; assembly: GCA_022578495.1. Classification (NCBI taxonomy): domain Eukaryota; kingdom Fungi; phylum Ascomycota; class Sordariomycetes; order Xylariales; family Xylariaceae; genus Nemania; species Nemania sp. NC0429. Next base: position 104,767 of record MU392173.1, on the reverse strand, counting down.
AATGGCGCCCACGGCGGGATGACTTCATTTCGTGCGCCAGTCTCGAAGGCCCGATCTGGGCGGCTCTGATGTTGATGTGATTCTGGTTGCGCTCGCTTAGCGCACTGGGGCTACTGGTATGGGGTTGCTGCTGCGATCGGCGGACGTCCGCGTTTGCGCCGTTGAGTCTAGGGATGCGACTGGCGCGGTGGCGGGCGTTGTTAGGATTCGTGGACTCGAGAGGGCTCGAGGGCATGGGGAGCTGTGGTTGCGACACGTCTGAGCTTGACTGTGACACCCAGTCCTCCGACAATGAATCTAGCCAGGCGTGTTGCGCCATGACGCGGACGGTTTGGTGGGTAGGTGATCGACGATCTAGATTGGAGACTCTTCTGGAGTGGTGTATTTAATCCATCAAGAGAGAGGGTGAGGGAGAAGGAAGGAGAACAAGGGAAATAAATTGAATTTATTGAGGAGGTACGGTGTGAGGAGGTCAAATGCTCGCAGACTTGACGATCGCTGCGGACCGTGTCGCAATGTTGACAGCAATGTGGGGAGGGACCCAGCCAGGCGCGTGAAGGGCTGGCTGTTTGTTTAAAGAGTCGGTCAAATGAAAAACAACTGTGTGGCGTCTTTCTTGGCGATACTGATTGTCCTGCAATTCAACAAGTAAGATGTAGAGTAGAAAAGCAAGTAAGTGGTGATCGAAGTTAAGGTAAGAACTGTTCTATGTTTTGGGTGACCATGAAGATGCATGGATGTGTCTTGTAAGTCGATACCATCATCTGTGATCTGCGATCTCTGATAGGGCAGTGTGTAAGTACAAGGTACTTGGAAAGAATGGGACGCTATGGGTGCCCACCCAAATCTTGAATATGTATGTAATCTGATTGCTACACTGCCGGTCTCCTGGGCAACCACTCGCAGCTCCACTACGTTCCTTGGCCTGGGTGGGGTTTTGGTCTCACTAGCCACAACCTAATCGCAATGGATTTCGGTCCCCTCAGGTTGTGTACCTATGTACCCAGCATAAGCCCCCATCGCCCAGACTCATACGCGAAACCAAGCCACAGATTTTCAATTAACGCGTCTGTTCACGTCTTAAGACCCAAGAAAAGGTAGAAGCCATGGGTGGAACCACGACGACCCGGCAACCGCTCCCCACTTGAAGTTTAATCTTTGGTCAGGTACCTGTACTACAGCCTACAGGTAGACTCGTAGCTGGCCTTACTCATGTCTAAGTAAAGTATGTACCGTAAAGTGAACGAACAATACCTACCATTCATTTAACATTTCCACAAACCCCTCATTTATGTGTGTGCCTGTGTCAACAAAAAAACAGGTGCATCAGAACATCCATCGCCTTCCGAACTCGACCTGACATCTACGACTAGTCAAATAACAACAATCGGGTTGCATTTGGCGGAAGCCCAAAGCCCAACGACCTTCCATCATCTGGGCCACGTAGCGGAGCAAGCTGAGGGAAATCAAGTGAGGCCTGTAGAGGCTGGCGGAACTATGGACGGATGCGCCGGCGAGATCGAGCCCTGGAGGCAGGTTTTCCTGGGGGCTGAGCCGATATACTGCGCCGCACCGTCGCCTTCGAGAACCGACGATATCATTTGCCATGGGTCCGACGATGGCACCGACGAGGCCACCGGAGCCGCAAAGAGAGCACGATATGAGGAGCACGGACGTCGCTACTTGCAAGGCAGACCGCCCCGCATCCTCTCTGCCTCTCTCCGCGGCCCCTTCGACGCAGCTTCTGGCTGGCAGAACCCTTGGGTTCCGAAGCCGTCTTCATATCGTGGACAGCAACTCGAGTATTCATCCCAACCGCCCGTCGCCTCATCCGCCATACGACTCAGGGACGAGATACCAGCGGACAGACAATCGAGTGGAGGAGACGAAATGATCCAAGATCTGTATGATTCTATGCAGTGTCACTTGCCAAGCCCGCAGAGCCATCAAGATCTCCAATTTTTCGACAATCCCACCCATTTCGAGAAACGCTCTCTGATACAATCGTGGGCGAATAACGTTTGCGGAGATATTCTGGAAAAGGATAATTTTTGGGCGCCAAACTCTAGCGCCGCAACCCATAATGTCGAGTCTGCCACGAAACGACCAGCATGCCGTGACTGGTTGAAGCGAAGATCAGCCAAGAAGATGAAGCTGAATGCCTCTCAGAGTACAGAAGCAACACGTACTCCTACGCCAAACCCATCAACTCAGCCCAGGTCTATAAACAGACAAGGCCCGGTAACTAGAAGACATGCCAAACGCAGTTTCGAAATGACTACGCCATCCTCGAGCCCCGATCAGGCGCCTGAAGAGCCCCAGCATTCTGTTGAGCACCAACCCCGACCTCTAAACGAGGAAGACAATCGTCCAGCTGTCTCGAGCATTGCTGTCGGAGGTAATCAGTTGGATACCGGGCTACTTGAACAAAGTAGAGAAGAAGAAAACGGCAACGAAGGTGACGAAGAGGACGAAGAGGAAGCTGAAAACGCCAGAGCATCAGGAAACATGTGCCAGGACCGATCAATGGAACAAACGTCTCGCCATGGTGATGAGATGGAAGAAGCAGCTGACTTTCAGGAATGTGCAGATGAGAGCTTCATCTATCGAGCTCGACAAGGGCATCAAGCTACAGTTCCAGCAACTTCCAATGAAACAATCATGGAATTTTCCTCCCCAAACTCACAAACTACGATGCCTACGTTACCTGAAGATGGTGGTGCGGTGAACTTGCAATCCGACCCACACGTTCGGGAATCTAACTCTAATGCGACATGCGATCATATTGATGCCACCGGCACTGAGTATGCGGGAAGACTGAACGAGCCTTCAGTCGCCTCTACGATAAACAATGGGTCCGACAACTCGGTTGGTACAGCCGTAGAACGGGACAACACCCCCCTCCAGAGTCCGAAAGTGATGCTCCAAACTTGCGGTACCACAGATGAGAAACCAGACACAAACCGTCAGCTGGAGGCCACATCGGACCAATTTCTGAGGGAGACAACCCCGAATAAGACACTTGATATTCACGACAATATATCCCAGGTCAAGGAGACCCGGTGTGCGAGCACGGAGCCCTTTCTTGATGAGGGCCCAACCCTTCTCGGCGACCCAACCGACGCGCAAGATCTTGGGTATCTTGAACTTACTCCACAAGACCCAAGCACCCGACTCATCGGGTCTAGTCTCCTTGAACACTATGCGATCTCGGCGACCAACATGGTCATTGACAGCCAGGTGTCTCGTAACTGTGACGGCACAACTCCAAATGAAATAAACTATACCACGGGCTCTACTGAAGCTGCAATACCGCAACAGGAATCTACAGACTCGCCGTCGACAACCAGCGAGCCTAGAAGGCAAGGTTCACCGGAAGAAACAACTAGTTCTGTCATTGGTGCAGATGCTATCATTCACCAAGATGATGTCGAAGACATCCCCCAAATCATGGCCCAGAGTCAGGCTATCCCAGCAGAACAGCAAAGTCCTTGGATGCCTAAACCTGTCACTTATCAAAGCACTCAATATGGTAACGACCATATAAGAGGGGTTGAAAGTACACCTGAACAGTCACTTGTACAGTCTGATGCAATCTTGCTTGACCCCCTAGGATTAGTGGACTGTGATCCCACGATTCGTCCTTCGCAACAAAGTCCCTGGGCTCAAGAGGTTGCCGAACCGGCGAACGCAGCTAGATTAGAGGAGATCTCGATTATGGGCGCAGCCATTATCATGGATTTACAATCTCCTGAAAAACAAAGCCCACCCCTGCCGGTAGATCAGGGGCACTTATGTTGGACCACATCTCCAACTACTTCACCTGTCCCAGGTAGTGAGCATCAGTCTCCCGGATCAGCGCCAGCTGCAGAAGAACCAACTATCCCGTCGATTGTAGACGTTCCCTATACGCCCATCACCCGGATCGTGCGGCCATCGACTCCGGATGGTGAAGTGTCTATCCGGTCGTTCTCCAATTTTCAGTTCCCTTCGCCCCAGCAGTCAGCGCCCCCGCCTAGTAGCTCTGTGAGTCGAAGTATCCTCAAGAGTGGAAGGTCCACGGAAACGAGATCAAGAACGAGTTCAAGTAGGCGAGTATTGTTTGCTCCGTTGTCTCATGAGGAAGGGAGCAGCAATGATGAGCCTTGTACAAAGTCAAGGGCAGCATCTCCCCCACCCTCAGCAGTAGTTGACATTGAGGAAGAGAACATCAGTGGAAGATATCAAAATCACTTCACTATTATGAATCGCCGCCTTAGCCTGAATGCAGTACCAAGTCCCCGATATCATCAACGCCTGCTACCCAGCTCTTCACAGCAGAAACCTCAGAGCCCCTCAGTCAACGCGATGGCAGATGCCTTCAGACAAGCAGATGCACAACAAGCGGCCTATGAAGATAGTGTGGCCAAAGATATTCAAATAGACAGGGAGGAGCAAAGGCCTGGGATTGAGGAGATGGAGGGGTGGTCTCAATCACCATGGCAGCAAGACAGCCAGGGGGTTGATGATGTCGCAGACGTCATGGGGAATATAAATGACTTTTTGGACGTTTGGGATGTTGAGACGGAAATGGACAGACAACGAGCAGAGCTTGAGCTGAACGAGATGGAGAATCACGGAGTGCTATCCAACAACACTGACATGGATATGGGCTTACTACAGGGGGTTGGCATTTGGTAAGGCGAGGAGGATATTTGACATTTTGATACCCACAGTTTTCTTTTTATGGGCGTTTCAGGGTGATCGGTAGAGCGTCCCGAGTCTTCGGATTCCGGCAGACGCAAACCGTTTTATGATGAGGAAAGTTTATATCGCTTACGAGACAGACATATGAGATAGAATCATAGATTAGTCAATGGAGCTGTCGTCTATATCTATCCATCTATCCATCTGGGAGAGATTCCACCCCACGCATCAAGAGCGTGAAGGTTTTCACACGAAATCGATGCCGAAATGAATGACGTCCGACCAACATCTGAGTGCCTTTGCGGAAACGTGATAACTTCTTACCATACCTTGCTGAAGGAGTTCACGTCGCCCTCCATCTACCTAGGTGCCCTCCTTCTCTCAAGACTAACCTAGAACTCGTGAAAGCGAGCTCTGGGTTTGAGAAAACGAAGCGCGCGTTCTTGGGGTCGTGCGAAACTCGCGGCGCAGGAGAACCGACACGCGGATAATGTAAGTGGCCGTTGTATAAGGTAGTCATAGGGGTCGTTGTCATCGTCGTCGCCGCCGCCGCCGCCGCCATTGCCGTTGGCTGATTTACAAATTTCCAATTTTTCGATTACCCTTTTCTCAAGGAGGGAAGCCAAAGTTATAAGCTAGGACAGTGTGGCAGGTTGTCTGTGTAACGCTTGGTATCTTTTTTGCCTCATTTTTCCCGTTCTGGCGATGTTGTATGTTTTATTCTAGACTCTAAGCTCATTGATTAATAAATAAACTGCCTGCTGTAGTTTGCTCGCTAGCGTTACATCACACTGAGATATGAAAGATTTAAGTTTGAATCTATCTCCTGGTGCCAACCTAGGTTAGGTATTTCCAGTATTGCTCTTCTCCCAATGATATATGCTATAATTAGAATTCGGAGGCCTAGGTAGAGTGCGGCATCCGGCAGGCATTCACTTATGGAATTGATGTCGAAGACAACCCGATAATGATGGAAACCTGATGTAAATAGACATATGAACCTGCTCTATCCCAAGAAACCAAGGTTCGCGCGGCCACTTATATTGATTGCTAAGTGACTCACTTGATATCACAAACAGAGCGTCAGCGCCGACCCTGGGCTCCTCGACGGGTTCTCGGATACCGTAATTTAACCCATACTCATGCAGGTATATTACATACGAAGTGATTGGGCGCTTGAACCACGGTCCGAGGGGTTTTACGACAAATCCCACGACCCGCGGTCGACGACCATCGAGTTCAGCGGGCAACATATTTGATGATGTTGTCTGACGACGTCGCCAGAGTCGTTGAGGCAGATACAGTTGCAGCGCCTCCCGACTAGAGCCAACTGGTGGCTACATTCTAACATAGTAATCCTCGCAGCACTAGGGCGTCATGATAGCAGGGGATAGTGGGGAGATATGTCTGCCTCCGCGCTGCGGATGACGTCTATGATGTATTCTAGCGGCGGCGATCGTGAGAGAGAGAGGTGCTTGTCCGCTCGCCACCGCGGGCGGACGGGGTAGATAGATATGGCGGAGCGGCAAATGGCCGCAAACTGAACCGTACCGTACCATCCAAAGTTGATAAGAACATGACAGCTCTCTACAACACCGGATGTATGGGGGGGGGGGGAGGGCACACTTTGCGGCTCCGGCCCATCCCGGAAACAGGGACGCCTTTCCCTACAGCAGGTGGTGCGGGTGGCTTGATTTCATTCGCCGCTGTCCGAGGGGTCGTTCTGGCCCGGTCTCTTGGGGTAAGACGACCTTGTGATATTACCTACTATCCATCCATCTCGCTTTTCTGTCGCCAAGCTGGTGGGCTATTTTAGGCTGTGTTGATTTCAACCTTGTATGTGCCATGTGTCACACGACATAAGGGACGAAGGGGGAAAGTGTGCTGTCTAGAATATTCCTCATGTGTATGCAACGCCGTTGTTCGTGTTCGACGAACGAGTGAGCAAGCACGCGAATGAGTGAGCTTAGCATAACGTGATGAAAGGGAGTTTAATATTATTCGAGAAATCGGGCAGCCTCGAGCCGACACCAAACTGGATACAGGTACCGCATTGTAAATCTGGACGTGATGGCATCCATAGTACAGGCAGGGAGTGGTAATGATCTCCTAACCCCCCCATCACATCCCCTTTGCGTTTTGTTTGTTTCTGCGGTGGTGCGCAAATCAGAATGACAATCTCTACGGTTCAGGGGCTTTGTTGCTTTTTTGTTTACACTAGGTTGGGACGGAGCAATTCGTCCACAAGGGCCACAAGTAGCGATGATCTCGGAGAGATTTTATGTAGATCTGCGCTGGCGGTGTACCGTTGCTGCTCTGTAGTCAGCATCACAGGATGGTCCGTTCTGCGTTATTGGACGAGATGGCTGAGGAAGAGATAAGTCCGCCAAGTCCGTCAAGATGCCTAAAGAGACTAATGTAGGCGACCTCCTAGGAGGCTGCAATAGGCGAGCCATAGCGCTTTCGAGACCTAGACTCTGACACTGCATGGGCAGTCAAGGCGAAGATGCATTTCACCATGGGCAATCTGCATCCCATCGGGGTTTACACTAGTTCGGATTAAAACCCTCGCGCCACAGTCACCAAGAGTGGTATGGGGAGAGAGGTATTAGTGTAGACCTCAATACATGTACCTAGGCGAAGGTCTGTCATACTTCAGTACATGTACTTACTTACCGTAGATAGACCATGCCGGCGTTGAAACATTGAGCAGGTGAATGGGAAATGACTCAGCTGTAGGATCATTCATTTATTCAAGTCATGATGGCTTACAACAGGAGGAATAAGACGGGATAGAGAGCAGCCCGAACCGGCACCAGCTGAAAGAGAAGGGTCCGTCGCACAGCAGATTGGCAGGCCAATACGTAAATGACGTCGAAATGATGTGACTTGTACGTAGCAGGCGATACTTTTAAGTACCTACTTACGTTAGTAGTCTACTTCGTACCTAAGTGAGTACCCGAGGGTACCTTACCTACATGTACATCGCTGGTACATTCGTGGTTATGTAACCTTTGAAGTTGTTGTAGGTGATAAATTGTTTAGAAGAACATGCCGTTATTGACACCTGGTAAATTCAATCATCCAGCGGGGGATTAAAGACCCGCTATCTCGCTTACTTCTACCTCAAACTAGCCATCTGCTCGAGGGGGAGGAATAATGGGCAAATATGAAATCGCATCGAGATAAGTATCAGTCTCTGGGGGCGCATCCGTGGTTGTGGGGGGGCAGTATGGGGGTTAGCAAGCCAAAGTGTGACCCAACCAATAGTGTATTAGAACGCAACACACGTAAGCAGTTACCTAGAAAGCTACCAATGCGAGGGAGGTTGAAACTAGAGGAGATTCCCAGACTACTAACCCAGTGTACACAAGTTACGATTTGGACCATAGGTAAATGAAGCGCTGAGAATTATCACATTATATCACGGCTTTACACCAGGAGATCCCGACCCGAACACCAGACTACGGTATACCTGGGTACACAGACTCCCTACACCCAATGAGAGGCGATGCGGGAACTACTTACTGCTAGAATCGTACGAGGAGTGGAGTTCAGCCAATTCCTAATAGGGGACCTTCCGGATCAGGGCTCGTCAGGTTGTGCTAGCACCATGCAGGACGTGTGTGGGTTGTGGACCCATGACGTAGGGGCATTGCGCCACGAGAACGGTAATAAAGTGCGGTCGAATGAAAATTACTGTATACATGCAGCGCACTTGCAGAACGAAAAACTTCAATCTAATTATCTCAGAATGCGATAGTACCTAGTAGTTGGCCTGAGAATTTCAAGGCAAATAGATTGAAGTTTCTACAAAGCCAAAGCTGCTGATTGCTATTGCAAGTGCATTAAAATATCTTCAGTAGGCTTCGGAAGCCGAATTCTGGACCGGGTCAGGTCGAACCAGTACATATATCTTAGGACAAGCCTTGTCCAGGGCAGCTTGAGGTTTTGAACGACTGAAAAAGAAGAAGAAAAAGAAAAGGACTCGTTAGGCTATTTCTATCTCCGCATATCATCCACTAGAGCAGCACTAATGAATGAATTGTGTTTGAGGCACCTGTACAATAAGACACCTAGTAAGTAGCTGCATGGCTGCCAACGATGAATGGCGGAACGGATGGAAGAGCGTATACTCAGCGGTGTAGAGGTCGCTTCAAACTTACACCTTGGTAATTTTATTGATGACTAGCACCAGCACAGCTGTACTGCTGTCTTTTGTGGCGAGAGGTTGCGTAGTTGTCATCTGCATTCAACGGGAATCGAGTGCTGATGTATGCTTGGTGACTGTAATCTGTGGCACATAGCTACTTGCTAATCAACGTTTGCTGTCCTTTTAAGACTGCTATGATAGATACCCACCTACCATCAGGTGGTTTGCCGTATATAAATTCACTTGGACATCGTGATACTGTATGCCGTCGTCAAACACATTGTGCACGTGCTTCTCTAGCCCTTTTCGTAGCAGATTTGGATTCCTAGTTGTAAACTCCAACCTAAGACGGTTAGGTGCGTTAAGGGTGTATACAGCTTACCTAATCTAGGTACCTATGATATATCTATGCTGAAATATTTGCAAATTTGGGGGTTTGCAAACAGAAACTAGCGAGCGGTATGATGCCTTCAGCTGACAACTAAGTGACATGTGTTGTGTACAAAATACCACAAACCAAACCGCAAATAAGGGTCGTCTGCAAATACCGGGATGTAAGAAGAGCCCAAACCCATCTCGGACTAGCGCAGTAGGAGTCAACCTTACCTAGGAATAGCTAAGTTGCCGCCATTTCGTCATCAAGAGCCCTGAAATCTCTGCTTACGGATCTGACTTGCGGGTACACTAGCGTGCTCAGGTTGGTCGCCCCGTCGTCATTCTTTTATTTTCTGGAAGTATCTCTGCCTTTGTGAGGTGAACGTCAAGTTTTTCCGTGGTCTTTCATAGAAATCTAGAAAATTTGAAATAATTTATCCCTTTGAAGCACAAGCCTGGGTCGGCCGCATCGTTCGTCTGTCTGCTACAGGTACCGAACTGAAAGGGGGGGGGGGGGGGGGGGGGGGGGGGGGGGGGCGGGGGGGGGGGGCGGGGGGGGGGCGGGGGGGGCGGGGGGGGGGGGGGGGGGCGCGCGGGCGGGGGGGGC